>CM063243.1:7145894-7706276 GCA_032158295.1 Pycnopodia helianthoides | reverse complement strand
ATATCTACAAATTCTCCTTCATGCCCACAGCAGTCAGACTTTGGAACGCACTACCTGCAGACGTCATCACAGCTCAATCAGTGGGCGTCTTTAGGTCACACGTCTACACCCATTAGCTCTAACTAGTTTTGTTTTTCACTCACACTTATTTACCAAGCACTTTACACCTGTTTTCATACACACCTAGTCTTCACCTCAGCTTTTACATCCAGAAGTGGACTTTGCTGAGTACCAACGTAGATGTAGATGTAGACATACATTAACATAATGGAGATCAAATCTGTGTTCTAAGAATGTGTGTCATGATTTTGAAAGCGGTAATAATTTGGCAAATCTGGTGACTAGTGACTAGTCTAACAAAATGGTAGAAATTGCAAATTTGCTGATTTTTTTTATATTATGTGGAAAAATCATATCTCCTGAACTACAGCAGATAAATTTACAATTCAACAAGCACACACATAAAACATGTACACAGAGATTATCTCCATGTAATGTTTTCACCATTTGCCTTTTTTTGTCAGAGTAGAAAACAAAATTCTAAAATTCCATGTGTGAGCTTTCGGTCAATGATGACAGATCTGGTCAGCATCACCAAAACACACCCCTGGTTCACATTTAATAACACCAATATTATTTGACTTTTTTAACTGCAGGTTGAGTCAAGACTACACATTTTACATCGTATATTGTTAAAGGAGGACTATTCCTGACAGAACATCAAGATGGTTTTAGCAGATCTCGGCCGTAAGATTACATCGGCTTTGAAGTCTCTCAGTAATGCTACTATTATTGATGAAGATGTAAGTTGCAATGCAATTGATAATAGCATATTACGCTATGCACATTTTTTTGTCATAACAAACATTAACAATAACATTGATAAATTGCATTTAAAACTTAAAAGCTCTGTGCAAAGTCACAATCTTAAAGTGTTTTAAGGATTTATTCTCAATACAGTTTTGAACAACTTAAGTTGATAGGCCCTAAAGTTATGCATCTCATGGTAGTAGACTCCAGAATACTGTGCAAGTCTTGTATGACAATGTTGGCTTCCTTTGCACATTCTTGAACTAGTAAAGAAAACAAATTTGCCCCTTTTCCTGAGCCCCAAGTTTGTCCACAGTCTATCCAGACAACAGTAACTACATGTACACCCAAAATATGCTTCTCAATACTAGACACCCTATTGTTATGACTTATCTTTCTTGTCTCTGCTACATGTTCTGTGGATCCCTCAACAATCACATAAAGAGACTCTCTTATCCTGGGTTATTTTCTCCATCTTTCAGGTGTTAAACTCCATGCTTAGTGAAGTATGTCGTGCCTTATTAGAAGCAGATGTCAATATCAAACTGGTAAAAAAACTGCGGGAGAATGTGAAAGCTGTGATAGATTTTGAGGAGATGGCAGCAGGCTTGAATAAGAGGAAGATGATTCAGACAGCTGTCTTTAAGGAACTTGTTAAGGTACAGTGTATAGTCTGGACTCTGTACTGTGTGTAGTTGTTATAACTTGCAGTTTCAGGGTATGTTTAATGATTTTAAAATTAATTAAAATAGGAAATAACCCTTATAAACCCAGTCATTGGGGCATTTATTTTATTATTTTAAACCTTAACTTTCCTTCAAAATCATCCAGAGGAATTGAAAAAAGTTTTTTTTTTTTTTGGCGTTCTCCTTTTGATGGCCATAACGATCCTTCGTGTACATCACTCATATTGATTAATTTTAAAGGATTGAAAAGAAATTGTAGTTTTGTGTATGTATGCTTTAGACTTCTGATTAGTCCAATTTTCTCTGATCTTCTTAGCTTATTGACCCTGGTGTAAAGGCCTGGACCCCATTGAAAGGCAAGCCCAACGTCATTATGTTTGTGGGACTACAGGGAAGCGGAAAGACAACAACATGTACAAAGGTAAGAGCAAATAAATCAGGAACTGGCATGCAGAAATGTAGTGGATGGAGAACTGGACATGCTTTGCATTGAAGCAGGTATAATCGATAATTAGTTTGTAAATGCTTTGGTATTGAGTTACAGTGTGATAGAACAAGGAATGATCCTTGTAATTAACCCTCAGGAGTTAAGTTTTTAAAAAGTATCATTTTCTGACAGTCTAGATTAAGTTGAAAGACACTTAGGAGACTTCCTGACAAGTACAACTGTGGTGTATTTAGGGGCTTCAGCCCTACAGCCAAAACGCCTGTTGTTTTTGTTGAGATTTTTATTTTGATTTGATTATTATTACTAATGGGAAACCGCACTTTCCATGGCACCCACTAAGCCGAGGCGATTAGTGAAATTCACTACTTGAGTAGTGGCGTGTAAATTGTTCGCGACTAGCAGGACTAGTCGTGACCATTTTTGCATTACATGTAAGCCTGTGACCCTACGTTTAATTTACTATCCGTTTAAACGAAACTTTTCTAAACGGTTAACCGTTTAAACGTTTGTCGGCGGCAGATCAATTTGTCCAAAAAAACACGAACACCAGAGACACTTCTCTATGGTACATGGAAGTCCCAATGTTTTGACTATTAATACAAGACTGTATCTTTGTCAGTGTATTTTGTATTAAAGTCCTTGTGTCATGTTGGTCCTAATAAAGCTCACACAAAAATATACCGACCGAGAGATAATCCTTCACGATCTTTAGCACAGCATCCCGCTGAGAGTCAAAGTTACGTGAATATCCCCCAGCGCCCATACAATGTCCATACAAAGTTGGCAGCTGTATGTATTGACAAACGACTCTGTGCAGTTATAAGTTCACGCATGCACGTGTGAACTTAGACTTGACTCAAGTCCTAATACCGTGCATCGCCACCACAATAGCTGCATTTTGTCGGTGAGGGCGCACGAGAAAGGGACACGGACCTCGCACGAGAAAGGGACTTGAATCAAGTCTAGGGTGCACTGAATAGAATCAGCGGCCACTGCCATGTGAATCCTAAAGTTTCATTGGACGTTGCGTGGTTGAGATGATGTCATCGACGCCCCGCCTTTTCCAAGAACAACGAGTGTGGCTCACAGCGGTAAAACTAAATCCTTTCTCACGTGTTTCTCTTGTCTTGAGCCTAGCCCGAGCGCGATGTACATTGTACTGGACGCTGATTGGTCAGCACATACAACGTTTATTTTTTACACAAGTTCTTTCATACAAAACATGATGTTTGGAACAGCGACAAGTCGCCCTCGAGGGTAGAATAGGCCCGGAAATTTCCCCAACAATTCATTTGAAAATAAACAGTTATCATTCTGGCTTATAAAAAAAATCCAATAACTTCACCAAATGCATTAACATTGATGCCTTATTTAATTCAGTGCAGATTTTACACCTCACACTGTCTTCGTTGATCTTTTCGAAACTACTTTAAACCGGGCTGATTGACTTGCGCGGCATTTTGATTTTTGGATTCATGTTAATTTAATTTTGTAAAGCGGTTATGAGTTAGAAACAATTTAAAACACTATACATAAAAAAAAAACACTGGAGTAAGTTACAGGACGAAATATAAAGTCGAGGCTCACGCAAACGTTGAACATAGAAATGCGACTGATCAATGAGTTTAGGAGATATGGGACACCCCTCCACGCAATGAAAAAAAGGTTACATTTTACTTTTTTAAAGACTCCATTTCCTGTCCCCTGCTTAGATCGCTGAGCACGTGCCAATCACGCGCGCCCACAATAGAGCCGACCGTCCGAAAGCTTGTCGGCAAATTGAAACCACAAACAAGTTCATTTCAGCCTTCTGACAGGCTGTACTCGCCGGAGATGAAAAGTATCGAGCCATTGAATAGTAGTTGTTCGGCAATTTTTAACTAAACTAAATTGTTTTACACAAAAAAATACAGTGATGAAGGCAGCGAAAACGAAACGCATATTTTTTTATTTTTTTGTTTCGTTCAAACGGTTAGTAATTTACTAAACGGATAGTGATTTTGTAAACGTTTAACCGTTTAAACGTTTAACCGTCACAGGCTTAATTACATGACATGTGATGTGTATTATACCACAGCCTCTAAACCAAAGATCTTTAACGCCGCAGGCGTATGATAAGGAACTAGGGCTGAAATGTGAAATTGGCACTGGATGCCAATTCAGCAACTCTTTTGATGAAACACTAGCTCAGTTCAGACAATGATCATTGCTATCAATGATAACTAAACATTTGCTTACTGAAATGGTGCCCATAGCCCCATCTTGCACCTTGCGGCGTAATATGAACTTTGCTCTAAACATGAGTTATTTTACAACATGGCACAGCAACAGCGAGTAAGAGCTTTCACAGGATAATTTAAATATTCAATAGGTAGGTTTGCATTTGCTGCCAAATTTTATGAGATTTATTGAAGATTCAAAAGTTGTCTTATAAATGTAATTCTCAACTAAATTAAATGACCTGAAATTCTTCAAGTGGTAGAAAGTTTCACCTCTGCAGCATTTATTATTGTATATTTTAATGTAAACAGACTGGGTGAATATGATTGTTGAAAAAAACTACTGACAAAGTTTTAACTGTCCCGCCCCGCACGTAGTATTTTTTGTCTGTACCACAAGCTGGCTACATTGGCTGTAGACCCTTTGCCTGATCCCTTTAATGTAACCCCTTAGTAACTGTGGTTCAGGGAAAGTTCCTTACGCACATGTGCGTGACCTTTGTCTTTAGACTCTGGACTCTAGATAACTGGGTGATTCACCTTATGAATAAGTTGCGCTCCTGTTGCATGACAAGACATGCATCAACCAAACCTAATCTACTGTCAATCAGTGGTAGACCCAAAGAGTTCTCGAATGGAAACGTTGATATGCAAATAAGTCTTGCATTTATTGTATAACAACAACAATTTTCTTATCTGGGTCTTAATTTTCGAGAAATGGATCACAGACCATCAGACAAAGTTTTTCTATTGTAGCGTACAGTATATTTCTATTTACATTAATGTAACTGACTGGAACTGGGGGCCTATGATGAAAAAGTCAGGAGCTCCCTGACCATTTACGGTCTGATGGGAAACGAAGACGCAGTGTGGGAAAAACCCATTAGAATGCATGTTTGGTGGGATACACTTCAAATATTTTATGAGTTTATGCAATGTAGTATCAGGTAAGTGGGGCCTAATTTGCCTAATTATTGTCAGCATCTGGTCGCTCTGGAGTCACTGGGAAAACTATTCGTCAAATCCAATATGAAAGTCTCACTGTGTATCCAACATGGGGGAAATTCTTTTTGTACATGATCAAGGGCAATTGCTTGAGAAACTTACCCACTTTTTTCCTGGATGATAAAACAGGGAAGGACAATGAGGGGACTGGCAACCAGTCTTATTGACCTAATTGGTCACACCTAATTATTTATTTAATACATGAACACAGAGCCAACCAGTTCTAACTCTAGACCCCAAGTTTGTTTATACTAGAAATAATTAGCCAATTATACTGCAGAACGCTCAGCAGGGTGCCTTGAATGCAGTCTGTCTTCATGTCTCAGGACAAATGTGCTCCATTCAATGCTCAAAAACAGTGTTTTAGAATAAAATATAACTGGATAGAACCCTGCAAAAAAATCGCTATCAAGGAAATCTTGAATCTGGTTTATCCGGGAATAATTTTGACAAGACCTGTAAGATAATAATTGTGTAACAATCAAAATGTTGTGTCTTGACCAAATGGTAACATGATGTACTTCATGATTTTTTTTTTGTGCACAGCTCGCATATCACTTCCAGAAGAAGGGATGGAAGTCGTGTCTCATATGTGCCGATACATTCCGAGCAGGTGAGGTCATAGTTTGAATGTAGGATTTGCATCATGGAGATGAATATTAGTTCATTCTTATGAGTAACCATGTAACTCTGATAATGGCTGGAACACTGTAGCAGAAACCTTGAGGATAAACCAACTGTCCTTTTTCCGAACCACTTTTGAAGAGGCCTTCAAAAGAGATTAATTACTCGGTGTAACTGGAAGATTTAATTATATGATTATTGATACATAACTTTTAAAGCTAAGAGTCATGAAAGTTAATTGAAAACAGAGTTTGTTTTTCTTTGTATTTCCTCAGTGTTAATGTTGTGTGAATTTATCCATATTGAGTCTGAAAAGAGAGGCATCTTGCATGAGGGCCTGTAAAAGCACTTAATGGTATTTTAGATTGATCAATTGATCTGAATTTGCATTGATTATTTTAATGACACAGGTGCCTTTGACCAACTGAAACAAAATGCCACCAAAGCAAGAATTCCTTTCTATGGAAGGTGAGTTCCAAACTCAAATCTCTTAAAACCTTTTTACAAATCATGGCCTATGTTCATGGTGCTGCAAAACCCATGTGAAAAAACAATGCCTATGGTAGCATTAGTTGGTTAAGCATACTTCACTTCATGTTTCTTTATATTTTAAGGAATGTTTTGCTTGTGTGCTTGCATACTTCATGTTAGTATTAAGATTGTTCACTTCAGAGCTAGTGAGTGCACTGCAAGTGAAAAATGATGCAGTAATAGGGGTGTTCAGGTTGGAATAGTGGTTTCTTTTCTGGTCGTCCACCTCTAGGACCTTGGTTTGAATCCTGCCAGGGGCACTACCGTAATTTCTGGCTTATAAGCCGCCCGATGTACAAGCAGTGCCCAGAAATTGCGAAAAATCTATGCACATTTAATTTTCATATAAAGTAAATTCATATTACCAAAGTTGTCTCTTATTCCATTTCAGTCAATTTTACCACTTTTCTTGGAAATGGACTTTGTAAAAAAAAGTTTTATATTTTTCAAACCTCTATACTTTTCAATGTCAGATCCGTGCATGAAAGGTTAAAAGTGGGTTCTGGTAAACAGTGGTAATATGACTGTAACAAACTGTGGTTCAATGGTGCCCGTTGTGTCGCAGGCCAACAGATTTTTCAATTTGTAATATTTTATTTTTAACTGAATTTCTGGGCATGATCTGGACAAGTAGTTTTGTTATGCCTCGCCAGGGAAGCAAGCCCAAGGGGCATGTTTGCCTTGTCCTTCTGTTTGTGTGTGGGTAGGTATACAAATTCAAACGGGGGACCTATAACAAAAGAGGACAATAGGAACCCAGGTTGGGTATAAGTCCCAAGTTGGAAAGTGTGTACAAAACAAATGAGAGCTGTTGCCGAAAAGTTTAAGAACAAACAAAAGAGGGACAAACATACTGTAATTTAACCAAATATTCAGTAAAATTGATTATGTTAATAATTACTAAAAACCATGTATTCAGCTGCCAAGATGGTGTGTTTATTTAAAAAGAAAACTGAAAAACTAGAAAATGGGAACAAATTTACTCTTTCAAAAATCCCATGATGTTTTATCTAGGTTACCTTTAGCTTTGTAGATAGTATTTGTTTCAGTACCAGAAATACAGATATGATAATAACAATGATGTTGAAGATGATATCAATACTGATTTGACATAGTTACACTGAGGTGGATCCTGTTGTTTTGGCCGCTGATGGTGTAGAGAAGTTCAAGAATGAAGGATTTGAGATCATCATTGTTGATACAAGCGGCAGACATAAACAAGAAGACTCCCTCTTTGAGGAGATGTTACAAGTGTCCAATGCAGTTGTAAGTATCAAATGCCAAGTGTAATTTGTCTTGCACTGTGTCCAGTGCACAAAGGGTTTTTACTTTGACATGATGGTGAAAGATCTGCTGATTGTTACAGTGTAATAGACCTTTCTTTTGTTGATCAACAAACCGCGCTGGTTGGCATGGAGGGCCGAATGTTAGCAAAACACTCAATCGTGTTAACAGGTGTTTCAACAAAATTCAACATTTTCTGCAAACTTTCAATTAAGTAAAGTTCCTCTCATGATTGGTTGCTTTGTTTCCAACAAATTCAACACTATTTTTGAATATTCGTGTAACATTGTTAAAAACTGTGGCTATCTGTTTTTGTTTTGCATTTATGGCTTTCCATAGTTTTCCGATCTCGGTTGGCAAAAACTCGGGCTGTGACGTTGCAAAAGAAAGGTCTACCGTAATTTTCGGATTATAAACCGCGGTTTATACGTTGATTTTGACCTCTTTTTTTTAACTCCTGCGGTTTATGCGCCGAGCGGCTAATTTGCCAACATATTAATATTGAAGAAAAAAAACAGCGTACATTTTTTTCTAAAGAAAGATCCTTTGAAAAATATTCTAAAAACAAATACAAAACAGACCACACACCGGCGCGCCAAACTCACTCTGAAAATCCTTTAAAAAGAATTTATTTTATGCTACGTGGACGACTCCACCAACCTTGTCCGCTGTTACAAGGCCATGCCTCGTTTTTATTCCTAGATGAATGCGTCACAAAAAGTCCTATTACTACTCCATATTTGTTTAAGGAAATCCGTCTGTTCAACAAGACCTTTTTTTTGTCCATATTTATGAACACTTTGAACGTCAAAATAATTGTCATCCTCGGACCCATGATATAATCTGTGATGTGTCACGATATAGTGGGGTCGAGCGCAAGGCACGATCGTGAGTACGAGGTACTAAATAGCTGCAAAAGAAATATAGCCGGGTTGCCCTTCCACACAGAGAAAAATTACACGCTAAGTGTCGTTGCCAAATTGCTTACTTCTGGGTACCAGCTGCCATAGCAAATCCGTGTACAGATGGGTGCATGCTTTGTAGAGCAGACTTTGATACGATCAACTCGTCTGCCAAACTCACACACCATTCAAGCGGCCCATGTAAGCAATAATCGCGGGATTTGGAGAAGAAATTTGTTTTGATTGTTTTAACAGAAACAAAAACACACGTTAATAAAGAGTTTACAACAAAGTTTTTTCTTTATTTTTCACTTATTTCAATGAAAATGTTAACAATTATAAATAAATTTATGCCGGTCGGAGTTTGTTATTTTATTCGATCCCCGGTCATATGCCTATAATTTTAAAGCTGGGGCCGGTCAAGATCGACCGGCGCCGACCGTGGTAGTAGCTACAACGTTGATCAGTTGTCACAATAATGATAGCAATAAAAAGAAAATAGGCCACTTGCTGCAGACTATTCTAATAGACCATTATAAAAACGATCTATGGTGTTATTTTTAATACATTTTGACTTTTGTGCAACGCAACTCGCACTTTGTGGACATACAATGACTGATGTGCCGACCGCCAGTCACTACACATCGCTACAAAGGACCGCAAATACTCTCTTTGTGCGCTCGTGACTGCGGTTTATATGCCGGGTGGTTTATACGCCGACACCTAAATATTTGTTTCTATATTTTGGGGAAGTGCGGTTTATAGGCCGGGCGGTTTATAATCCGAAAATGACGGTATATATGTAATGCACCTGAAAGTGCTACATGTGTAGTTTTAACTGATAAGACTCTTCTGAGCATTCCTAAAGCCATCTCAACTCGGAAGGAGTATGCAGTACAAGCAACCAAAGGTTGCTTATCATTCACATCAACATTCTTTACTCTTACAGGTACTCATTTACTCCTTGGTGTACATGTAACTAAAATGTCCAGATTAGAAGCCACACCCTGATGAATTGGCTATTAAAACTTCAGTCCGATGCTCTAGACCACTCAGCAACATTATGCCATACTGCTTAGACCACTCAGCAACATTATGCCATACTGCTTAGACCACTCAGCAACATTATGCCATACTGCTTAGACCACTCAGCAATATTATGCCATACTGCTTAGGCCAGTCCTAAGCCTCATCTGTTACATCCATTCTGAAATGTATTGTTTAGTTTGTAAATGTAACTCTCAGTATGTTCCATTGTATACTCAGAATCCAGATAATGTAGTGTTTGTGATGGATGCATCTATCGGTCAAGCCTGCGAGTCACAGTCCAGAGCCTTCAAAGAGAAAGTAGATGTAGCTTCAGTTATCATCACAAAGCTAGATGGTCATGCCAAGGGTGGAGGTGCTCTTAGCGCGTAAGAATTTTTTCATTTAAACAGAGTTGGCTTTTCCGGCACATTTGATGGGAAAATCTTTTTTATTTTCTGATTTTTTTTGGGGGGGGGGGCTTTCCAAGAAGACTTTCGGAAAAGTTCTTGTTTTTGTGTTGATTATTATTATTAATTTGTTTTTTTCTTCAAGTTCCTCTTACCCAAATCCCTTAGACATGATAGACTTTTTACATGTTTTTCCTAGATGGCACTTTGGTTAATTCTAAGACTCGTATCCTATGGAAAGTTGGCACATACTAAGACCTCGTACAAATGACTAAAGGTGTGCAGCGACAACTGACATTATGATGATGTCATTGGTAGTCCAGTGTTCTCCAACTCTGAAAATTAAGGGTTGGTTCTTGGGGGCAGGAACCAATGCGAGCGCAAAGCCCTTACAGTGTGGGTCCGGGGCACGCTTAAGGGCCCCTGGATATTTTTTGACTCTACATGCTCTGTGATGCACTCTGAGATGATTCCTGATTGTAACCTCCATGTTTGTATAATACATACAATATAACTTACAACATGTTTAATAACATAGTCAAAGGAAACAGTTGCGCTTCCACTGATGAAACATTCAGTCGGAATCATGGGCCCTTTTCGAATTCACGGCTTCGGCTCCAAAATCGGCTCAGGCTAGCTAGGCTCCCTCAATTATTTTAACTAACGTATTCTTTGCGGTCAGGGCTTCAGACAAGAAAACTGGGCCTGAAGCCCAATCTGGAGCCGAAGCCGTGGATTCGAAGAGGGCCATAGCCTCATGAAACTTGCGAGCGCTATGGCAACCGTAACAAATAAATACAACAAATTAAATCATTATATAATTAATACAGATTAATCACAATCAACAAAAACTGGAATTGTTGGCTGTCTGAACCCTTTAAAATGCCAAACGTGCATAGCGCGCCCACAAAGAGAAAGACAGCCAGCAAACCCACCATGGAAGTAAATATAACAATGTACTACAATGCAATAGTCAATTAATTAATTATACATTGTAACGAAAAGTTGATGGGTTGTCAAGCCACCATTCTTACTGCATGTTTGAAACAATGAACATACGCAGATTACTACAAAACAACTGATTACCAGTATGAGATAAATGCACTCCATCATACGAGAACAGGCTTACATCTGACCAAGTGAACTGAGGATGATGTATACAGAGAGCTTGCACTGCTTTGCACTGAGCTGCTGCCCAACGATTTATTGTTCTGCGTTTACGTTCAATAGCTGATTGAGAACGTGCGCCCAAGTAAAAAACACGCGGCAGCGTTTCTGGAATGCCGAATCGTTAGATCAACAACATAGGTTTGTGGATCGGCAGACTGAAGAACTTGTAAGTCTTCAGATGACAAAACATACTCGTGCCCTCGAGATTTAGAACACCTGGCAAATTCCCTGACGCGCAAAAAACCACAAAATGCACTTATGAAAACAGCCCTAAACATTGTAACTTCAAATTGAGAGGCACAAACTTCTCCTGTTTTCTAAATAAAAAGTTTTAAATATTGTAAGGAAAATTTAATTTTGGGGGTTCACTCTTGCTCTTATGAAATTTATGTTGTACTAAAAAATGAGGCACTATTTACCGCTTGGAATAGCTGGATATTTGGGAGCAGTAACAGGTTTTGTCTCAAACAACAGCAGGGGTTTCCCTTAACTTGTTTTTTCACTTGCCAGCCGGACGAATCAACCCAAATTTTGGGTTGCCAGCAAGTTTTTTTACTAGCCCACATGCACACAATTTTCGAAGTGTAAACAAACAAAAATTTTCTTGTCAAACCGTGTGGAAGCTATTTTTATAACTCAACAATTTTGTAACACTTGAATCGCAAACCATAAATTCCTTTTCTTGTAAATTTAAACTATGTACACTGTAAAATTTAAATCAAACAAAAAACCGGGGGATAAAAAACAAAACATGGCGGACGGCTTTTTAACCAAGGCGGTGACTTCTTAAGCGTGGCGGGTGCCACAGAAAGTGTGGCAGGGCGCCACGGCAGGGCGCCATGTTTGTTATACATGTTGGAGAACACTGGTAGTCAAATTACAAGGATTTAAGCATTTATTTTGTAAATCTTTGAAAACCAGTAGTAAATCAACCAACCTTGGGAGACCATGGCTGGCTTTGGTTAACCAAGTACTCTTGTTTTTATTTACATTATACATATATTGTTTTTATTTGCAGTGTTGCGGCAACTAAGAGTCCAGTCATTTTCATAGGAACTGGTGAACACATTGATGACTTTGAGCAGTTCAAAACAAAACCATTTGTCAGTAAATTGCTGGGTAGGTTGATATATGCTGGTTCGGTGTTCTTCATGCAAGTTTTATTTCACTGTTAGTAGAATTTGAAACTTGGAATTGAGGAAAAATAATCTAGCAGTTAAGGTTTGCAGTAATTATCTGTCTGATGAGTTTTGGTCGTAAAAAGAAGTAAATGTTAATTTTTTGAATTCCTTTGTAGTTTCATTTCAAAGATGCAATTCACATTGCAGTATAAAGCTAGACAGGTAGTAGCAACAGAAGTGCTGTTTAATCATTTTCAAAATAATTCAAAACTAGTGTTAACCCATTATCTTGCTATATTCTCTACATGTACAATCATCATGTCATTTTGTCTGCAAGTTTAAACCATCAAGGTTTGGTATGGGACATTCAAGGGAAAGTACGCCATTTATTTGGAAGAGTGGATTCATTTCAAACCTATATTTTTCAATTGAGCAGAATAGATGAGAAAAGGTGGATTTGTGGATATATGAACCAAAGGCGAATACATCGTCATGAATAAAGAATGGCTAACTGCCTAAGGCACCCTTGCTTGCCTAAGGCGCCCTTGTTTGCCTAAGGCGCCCTTGTTTGCCTAAGGCGCCCTTGCATGCCTAAGGCACCCTTGCATGCCTAAGGCGCCCTTGTTTGCCTAAGGCGCCCTTGTTTGCCTAAGGCGCCCTTGTTTGCCTAAGGCGCCCTTGCATGCCTAAGGCACCCTTGTTTGCCTAAGGCGCCCCTGCTTGCCTAAGGCGCCCTTGTTTGCCTAAGGCGCCCTTGTTTGCCTAAGGCGCCCTTGTTTGCCTAAGGCGCCCTTGCATGCCTAAGGCACCCTTGCTTGCTTAAGGCGCCCCTGTATGCCTAAGGCGCCCCTGCATGCCTAAGGCGCCCTCGCATGCCTGCTTCTCAAACAATTGTAGCCGCATCCTTCACAATTAAGCTTCTCAGCTGAGATTAAGGATGATTAGCCTCTAAAACTAGTTATTATTATTGTTACTATTATTATTATCATATGTTTTGTCTGGAGGACGTATAATGGCATGAAATTTGTAATCAGTGAGCTTTCAGATTGTGTGTGTTTGTTTTTTTTAAACAGGCATGGGTGATATTGAAGGACTTATTGATAAAGTCAGTGAGCTCAACTTGGATGACAATGAAGAACTTATCAACAAACTCAAGCATGGTAAGGAAGAAGATTTGTTTTCCTCTGTGACCAGCCCCCAGTGCTATTCAGATCAGCTATACAGTGAACTTTCAAGAATAATTTGTTACTAGCCTGTGTGATAAGTTCATGCAAAATTAACATAGTTTTACACAGGTAGCATAATAGATTAAGACAAATATGAAACTAGTTTTGACATGGCATTTTTCTGGAATATTCCTAAAGATTGGTTGTGTTACTTTATTGTTTCCAGGTGAATTTACACTAAGAGACATGTATGAGCAGTTCCAGAACATCATGAAGATGGGTCCATTTGGTCAAATAATGGTAAGATGGTTTATTAGGCCCTGCTTGTGATGATTATAAGGTTTGCCTCGCCCCTCCATGTGTGTGTGTGTGTGTGTGTGTGTGTGTGTGTGTGTGTGTGTGTGTGCTGTGTGTGTGTGTGAGTTTGTAGTGACATTCAAACCGTGGACTTACAACAAAAGGGACAATAGGTCCACGTTTGCTATCACAAAGGAAAACAATGGGGTCCACGTTTGTCAGGACAAAGAGTTGAACAAAGGAGGGTCACGATTGCAGGTCATTACACACTTGTGTGTGTGTGTGTGTGTGTGTGTGTGTGTGTGTGTGTGTGTGTGTGTGTGTGTGTGTGTGTGTGTGTGTGCCCTGTTTATTTACCATAGAGTTGACAAGCAGAAAAGATTTTCTGCAAGTTGTTTGAGAGACCCAGCCATGAACAATTTACATGACATGGTATTTTGGCTAGTAACCCATTTTTTGTTAGGCACAATTCTTGTGTGATTAACATTTTGTGTGTGTTTTTGATTCCCAATTTCATAGACTTGCTAAACAGATAATGTTACTGAGTAAACTTGCCTATTTACAGCATACTCTGGCAGCAATCTACACCACATCACATCACTCTGTATCTTTTTCAAGTTGTATTGGTTGCTTTCTTTCATAAATTTGCCCTAAAAAATCCTGATCTCACAATTTTGTGCCAGGAGTGCTGTGGTGTCTCCTGTTGTGTTGTGCCCAAGTGGACTAGTTCACCATACTTAAGTTAGAATGGCAAAGCCATCAGAGTGTGGGTTCACTTTCTGGTCATGGCACTTGACTAAATTGTTTCTCTTCATCCGAGAGGTAAATGGTAACCTGTGCAGGCAGAGATGGTTCTTTTGTGTGATTTAGCTCAATGTGCTAAGGATGGTTTAATGAATGAAATAAGCGCCCCAATGACTAGGGTAATAATGGTCCTTTTTGGTGAGCGGCACTAGGTTAATGTCAAATATTAGGTATATTTATGACAGACATAGTGTATTGTAAATGTACATTATTATTACTATGTGTACAATTTGTATTTGATTACAGGGTATGATCCCAGGGTTTAGTAGTGACTTCATATCAAAGGGCAATGAGCAAGAATCTATGGCTAGACTAAAGAAACTCATGACAATAATGGACAGTATGAATGATGAAGGTAAGGCCTGAATCTTAGAAAATCAAATTGTTTTTTTATTGTTTTTTTTACACCTGTTACATCAACAGAAGTGTGAAATTTAAACAATTTTAATAGATAAGATTAGAATACCTTAATTTCCTGCGGATAAGACGTGCAGTCCCCTTAAATTACAAAAAAAAAATCAAACGCCAGCAGACAAGGCACATTGGTAGATAAGGCAGAGGCTTGGAAACCCATTCACGGTTAGTATATCACCACTTATGGAGGTCATTGTTTCTATCGCTTCTTTTTTTTAATTTTGTGAGTGTTCATTTTCGTTTTAAGATTTTGTTCAGCTTTATGGCTGTTCTTTTCACGCAACGAGCGCGCACACAAAAACATGCTAATGTTTCCCGATGAATGGGCTGCTAGTCTTTGTTATCAGGCATTTTTGCATGCTACACTACATGAAAGAACTACCAAACGCTAGAGGGCGCTCTCATAACAATGCTTTCAAAATAAGAACGTATGCCCTCTGTTGGCGAAATCTAACAGTGCATTACACGATAACATACAATAAAGACAAGTGTGTACAAGCTGGTCGTTGCTGGTTCGCGCCAGTATAATTGTTATTATTGTGGGCAGTAGCATGGCCAGTGACTTCGTTCTTCGGTAATTTTGTTGAAGTCTTTAAAGTTACCAAACGGGCGTACGGTGAAGGTTTGATTTTAATAAAATTATAACACGTAGGATTAATCTGGATAAAAGAAAGAAATATTTTACAGTATAAAAAATGTAAGATTTCACACACTGGTCATCACAATGAACTCAAGCGTTACCAGATAAGGCGCATGGGTAGATAAGGCGCATGGGTAGATAAGGCGCATCGGTAGATAAGGCGCATGGGTAGATAAGGCGCATTGGTAGATAAGGCGCATGGGTAGATAAGGCGCATGGGTAGATAAGGCGCATGGGTAGATAAGGCGCATGGGTAGATAAGGCGCATGGGTAGATAAGGCGCATGGGTAGATAAGGCGCATGGGTAGATAAGGCGCATGGGTAGATAAGGCGCATGGGTAGATAAGGCGCATGGGTAGATAAGGCGCATGGGTAGATAAGGCGCATGGGTAGATAAGGCGCATGGGTAGATAAGGCGCATGGGTAGATAAGGCGCATGGGTAGATAAGGCGCATGGGTAGATAAGGCGCATGGGTAGATAAGGCGCATGGGTAGATAAGGCGCATGGGTAGATAAGGCGCATGGGTAGATAAGGCGCATGGGTAGATAAGGCGCATGGGTAGATAAGGCGCATGGGTAGATAAGGCGCAGGGATATTTTTGTGCTGTTAAAAGTCAGATAAGACACGTCTTATACACAGGAAATTACGGTAATTGCATCAGGGATAAGAACAATATTAGTTTGGTTTTACCCTTTTTTGCTGGTTATAATTTCCGATTCCTTGGAAAAAAATCTACTGGCGCCTTGGATGAGAAAGGATGAAAATTAGGCTAAGGAGATTAATTTAGCTGGACTGGCTTTGTGTTTGATCAAAGTAGGACTACGAGTCATAGCATGGCTTGGTTTGGTAGTCTGAATTATATAGAAATTTAACTTGAATTATAGTAAAATTTGTTTTAATAGATGTTAAATTTGTGTTTGTAGTTATGTGTAGTCTGTTTCAAGTCTTGATAGCCTTTTCGTGATTTGAGTGATTTTATGTTCATACCAAAATACATCATGTGTATGTGCTCCATACCAAACAAAAGTTAGAATCTAAGAATAGGTTGTTGTATTATGAGTTAGTAATATTAACAATTGAGATGATTATTTGGACAGAGTTAGACAGCAGGGAAGGGGCTAAAATCTTCATGCGTACCCAAGGGAGAGTACACCGTGTAGCCAGGGGGGCGGGTGTATCATCTAAGGAGGTACAGGAATTACTGCAACAGTATCAGAAATTTGCTCAGATGGTCAAGAAGATGGGCGGTATCAAGGGACTCTTCAAAGGCAAAGGTAAATTCCAAATACATCCTGTCTCCAAAACAATGCTATTCTAAGGTGCATTTACTTTTTTCCTTGTAACAGTTCTTGGAAAGAAGTCTATATGTCACTCTACTTACCTGTATAGAGCTACTACTTGTGCATATTTTCCCTACCAGGCAGGTACAATATGCTGAGATTTACACACAGTGGTACCCCCTACTGACCTTCTCACTATACCCTGTCATGCCTGTGGTATGAGCCTGTTATCTTCCTGTTTATTTTACTAGTGACGGGTATGGTTCACACCTTTTTCTGTCAGCGTTTTCAATTGCATGTTTTTATACCATTTCTTAGTAAAAATTTGTGTAAGGTTTTCCTGGTCATGTTTAGCAAATAAGCGACCTACTTATAGGTAGCAGTACGTTATTGGGGGTTTCGGCCTTTCTGCCGAAACCACCTTTGTTTTCGTCAAGATTTTATTATTAGCTGTTTCGTGCAGCGTAGCGCGCAGCGAAACAGCTCTTGTTTTTGTTGAAGTTTTTGTATTATTGTTTTTTTAGTTTGTGTGTTTCAGTCATTTCAGTCATTGACATAACGCACAATTCGTTCTAAGCTGCCTTTTGCATACTTCCTAAAGAGCAATTGCATTGAAACTTTCAGTGCGATCATGTTGAAACTTGGTAGGTTGTTAGATACTGGCAAGTTCTTTCAAATTCTGGTATGACGTCATGATGACATCATCATACGATTTTTTATGATTTTGTTTTCATTTTTTGCACCTTTTTGTCATAAATTGCTAATAAAACGTGGTATAATCAAAATTCTTTTTTAAACAGGCTTGATACATCATAGCTGCTTTGAATTCCAAAAAGACTTTCATATTTACTTGAGTCATTTGAAAATGTTATTGCGAAACAGCTCGGCATTTGTGCACAAATGCAATTGAGCTCTAGTTTTTTTTACTATTATTATTCTTCTGTCCAAAAAACTCTCATAGCATTTACACGTGAAATTCGATCTCAGGAACTACAGTCTCAAAAAGACAGAAACAATACATCAAATGAAAGCCTGTGCTCTAACTTAGATCCAGCAGCAGTTCAATCGAGGTTATTTTATTTCTTTGTTGACGATATTACCGATTTAAAAACACATTATCGTCAAAAAAGCGCGGTCGCCATGACTGTGTACATTGCACGTAAACCACACTGTAAACTACATACCGGCTGTACCTACACAGAGAGCTATTATGTGTCACACGCATAGCATCGTCGCTCGACCTTTGTACAGGCCTGCCATTCATGCATTATTTTAGTACACTGCATCGCTTCTATGGGTTTATCTCACGATGGCAGATACGTACGCTACGGACAACAGTGAACTTGTATAGCGTCCTCTTGCTTGTGGAAAGTCCTTGAACTATAATACGGAAGCGTTTGGGATAGCGGTTATCCTCTCGCAATTTCATTTAATTCTCCCACACAATTCATTTCAAGGTCTGTGCGGTAAAGTTTACTAATCAATTTAGCCTTGGCGAAGTAGCTTAAATTGAGTATTTAAAAGTGTATTATTTAAAACTTTAAATCGTCTGAACCAGTTATAATTCTTGTACCATCTTGTATCTGACGGCACATTCAACATGTTATTATAAAAATGTAACCCACTTTGACCTCGTCGGCTTAGAACTATAAGGTCATTAGTGCAGTTTGTATGGATTTCAATCAAATTGGTTTTGCATATTTTGGAGCTCCTGGTAAATGGAGTTTATTGATCAAGAGTGGTCTCCAAAACTAAGTTTGGCAAAAAGAATCATTCAGTTTCTAAGAAAAGATTTACTTGTGGATTTTTGTTTATTTTTTTCAAACTTATTTGCATTTTTCACTTAACGACCTTTTGATCATTATGGATTTGAAATTGCAATTAACGACTTTATAGCACTGAGCCGACGACCTTTACTTCTGGTACAAACAGGAAGCTCTCAAATTTAAAGTCCATATCTCGTGAACTACATGTCATAAAGTGAACTCTTTGTGACGTCTTTGAGCTATTGAAACATTTGTTAATATTAAAAACACGACCCCACTTTGATCTTTTCGTCCGATCCAAACAGAACATTAAAACACAAACATAAATTTCATCAACCACATGTCATAAAGTCTTATAACAAAGTCCGTACGAAAAACATGTTTTCATCATCGTGATGTCATCAGGTGTCAAATTAATTATTACATTAATTCAACACTGACAATTAAGCCGAAACCCCAGTGTTTGTTCGTTACAAACTCAGTTCTAGTTTTGCGTGAAATTAAAAGCTCCTCAAAACACTGATTTAATTTCACATGAAAGGGCTGTGATGTCACGATCAAAGCCGGCCTGTGGCTGTACATGGAATTATGAACTCTAACCCAGTTACTGCATGTGGGCGAGTAAATTGAGTCAGAGTTCATAATTCCATGTACAACCACAGGCCTGCTTTGATCATGATGACACAGCCCTTTTAATGTGTAGCAATGGTTCTCTTGTATCATTCGATAAAAATAGATTGAACAATCTACTTGAACAGAACTCAAATTGGCATCCTCTTTTTGCAGCATGCATTTGGTCTTTCCAATTCATTCAGTGTGTAGCTATAAATTCATGCTTTATTGATCTCAAATTAACGTGGCCCCTCCTTCAGATTTTAAAAGTTATAAAGTTGGTTCACTTATTGTATGAGAATCACTTTCCTGATGTTCTTTGACACAATTGCTATAAGTACAACTACAAACTGAAGAAATGCATGTAATGGTATAACCATAGCCAAACATACATGCCCAGATGCCTGGTGCCAACAAACGCAGAATAAAAGACCTGTACAAAAAACAATGACACATAGGTTCTTGACATTGTCCGATGTTTATTTCCTTTGTTTCCCCCTAAGTTAAGCCAGTTCGGAAAGAAACAAAGAAATAAAGAAATCTGTGCTGTGTATTTTTTTAGGTTATTTTTTTGAAAGCTCATTTTGCAATGCTCTATGCAAAAAACGCAACTAAAATAACAGTTTTTGAAAATCTCTAATTGTGCCTACTCTGCTAAAATTCCATGCTGATTTTGCATGGCTTACATTAAAAGAAGGATTTATAAATTTAACTGAATATTTTGCTGTGAAAATTTAAACAATGCAGCTGCTACGGAGATTCATACAAAAGAATATAACTCTTAAACCTCAAAAAGGTTGTCAAATATAGATAATGCCACAAACGCAAATATTATTTAAATATCTTGGCAAAAGAAACTATATTAGAATCAAGGAATAGAAGCAGTCTTTATCTGACTTGGGTGACACCTCTAACACATTGTATGAATACAAAGTGTTTAAGATGTGTGTATAAATCTTCACTGTTGTTCTTCACCAACAAGTCTATGCATGTTAACAACAGCAACAACAAACAAACACTCCAACAAACAGTCATCAAATTAAGCATTGACAAACATGCACAAAATCCATGAACATTTTTTCACTGAAACTATTTTGATTAACCTTTCACCTGTTCACAGGTTGATTCTATGGTGAGAATAGCTATGAATTTACTCTTCCTAAAACAATGAAAAATTATCCTGTTTGTGTTAGGCGCTGTATTACTGTGAGTATTTGAAGTGTGACTACTCCTTAATGTGTTTGTATAGGTGGAGATATGGCCAAGAATGTGAACCCAGCACAGATGCAGAAGTTAAATCAGTCAATTGCAAAGGCAATGGATCCTAGAGTACTACATCATATAGGTATGTACAAGACACCATTCAATCATTCAATACTGCTGTAGTCCACTTTTAAGTAATACTGGTCAAGTATACTATGTGAAAATGGTGCTGGTTTGAAGGGTTTGGGGAAATGTTTTCTGTCATCTTTCTCAAAACTGTGTTTTAATGTGATCTTAGTTATGCATTGGAAGGTGAAGATGTTTTAAAAATAGCCTCATGGTTATCTATGATAAAAAGTGTTTTCAAAACAAGACAAACTGTTAAAGATGTGTGTCTTGACATTTAACAAATTAAGGGACAAAACAAATAAACAAATTAAATAAAGAAGGAAAACAAAATAGGACAAGTTTGCTTTTGAACTCTTGAACATGTGCAATCACTGTTTCTTATGTTAATGGATAAAATGCAGTCACATAATTTGACCAAATTTAGACAGGTTGGTTATTAAAGAGGATGGAATGAATTTACAGTTTAAAAAACAATGGGATAATATACATGGAAACTTAATTACCTTACCCTGCGACACAAATGAGTTTGTTTGATAAATTGTAAAAGTGTCAAAAGTGTGTTTGTCACAAGACTTCAGAGGAAGAGAGTTTATGAGCAATTCTGTCGACTAATCAAAACATGATATGACAAGTGCATTGGAAATAAATTGACTTCAATATTATTTTCCTTTATTCTGCAGGTGGTATGAGTGGACTTCAGAATATGTTACGGCAGTTTCAGCAGGGTTCAGGTGGAGGGGCGGGGCTTGGTGGGTTAGGTAACATGATGGGTGGAGGCGGAGGAGGTGGACCTAGTAATAAATAGTCTTGGTATGTTGGGGGGGGTTGAATACAACAGGTTTTTCATAATCATTATAGCATGACTGGCTAGTGTAACTTTTAGCAAGGTAACTTCAAGCAATGTACACGTCATGTTTGTCCTTTCCATATTCTTTTACTTTTTTCTGTTTGTTGGATTCTATGTTTCAAGGTTATTTCATGATGATATTTATCGTTTGTTTTAAAAGGCACATTTTTTTCATTTTTTTTTTTATATTTTTTTTTAGCTTCATCAAAAACAAAGAGATAAATGTGAATGTTTATTTTGGCCAGTGACGATATCAAATGTCCGCATATAAAAGTTTACACATTGTGAACATTTCATTGAACACACGAGGACCAGCTGGCTATATTCTGCACAGGTAGTCCACACACAAATCACAATGCCTAATCTGAACCTTATGAGTGACCAAGTTTGTGGTCAAACGATGTGCTAATCTTATCTGCTGGTTAGTCAGTACAAAATACAGTAATCAGTCCATTCTGCACTTGAATTGTTAGCAGAAATAAAACAAATGAAATCAAAAATAATTTTTATTGAATATCAATCTTGATGAAAACAACAAAGGTGCTTCAACTGAAAGGCCAGAACCTTTTTAAATATATATGTTAAATCTTGACAAACATAGTGCTTTCAGATGAGAGCCTCGACCTATAATGAATATCGCAATACATTATAGAGTCTTGATGGTGATTGGAATTAGGTAATAATATGATGACAATAACTTCACTCACCTGAGTTTGATGTTGCCATGCTATTCTATTTCCAGAAACCTGCTTGATATCCCTGGAATTGTCTAGGTTTACCAGTTTCTGCTGGGGATCTTCCATTTTTTTTCCCATCAGCCTGACAGGATTATTTTAGTGATATTGCCAAAATCATTTTTCTTTGAGCATACTGCTGACACAAAGAAACCATGGCTTGATTTGTTGTTTCCCTCTTGAGAAAAAAAAGGATTCACGCACTGTAAATCGCCAAAACCAAAGCTGGAATCTCAGCTTGAATCCAGTAAGCCAAAATGTAATGAAATACAAAGGTGGAAGACTCTTAATGCCACGTTATCCTGTCTTACAACAAAAGAACAAAGGCGTGGAATCAAGGATTACACATGACCTCTGCACAAAGGCAGAATTTAACCTTTTTTTCCCACTGTCAACTGTCCTCTTTGTGTGGGTGAAGCAAAGCCTTGCAAGTCAAGTACATGCTCTGACCACGCTCCGTTGTGGAAAATTTGTTCCAGTCATCCAATGTGACACGAAAACACAAAATGCATGTCACCCAATTTCTAGTAGGGAAAATGATGGTGTGTTAACACGACATCTGGCATCAACTGGTTAAGTGTGCCAAAGTATAATGTTTTTAAATTAATTACTCTGATCTTTTTTGGGGGGAGGGCAAGATATTCCAGCAATTTTTCATAAATCATCATGATTCATTTCTTATTTCCAGTGTAAATAATATGCTTGTTTTCACTTTTAAATGTTCCTTTTTATGAACTGTTATGTAAAAAAGAAAAATGTCACCCGAATTAAACTCATGCTTAGCTCTGTTTTGACATTTTGTGGGAAATAAAACTAAGGAGTGATCGCATTTAATGTACTTTTGTTTAGTGTATTTCTACAAAATATGGAATTTATAGAATTGAGTTTATTACAATGACATCTGGACTAAGTACACAGTTTTCAAGGAGACACTTTAAAGGCATTATACATGGTTAGCAATTATCAGAACTTGATACCAATACTAACTGTCTTAAAACATCAGTCATAAATGCTACCAAACAAATAATAATAAACCTATCATGTATCATACCTTAAAATGTTTTGTGAAGGATTGTTATCAATATTTCATGAATCTGTAGAATGTATGATATATATTCCTGTTATGCTGCTTTATTTATCAAAGTCAATGTAAAAACAGTATTGATTAAAACAATAATGAGAATAATAACATGATATTAAGGCGATTAACACCTGGGCCGTGTCTTTGATGAGGTACAGTGTGGGTATTGTGGAGTGGACTAAGGAAGATCTAGATGTCAATGACAGGCGGCGCAAGACCAGGACAAATGTAATGAAGGCGAGGATAGAGAAAGCAAACGTCTCTCCAACATGCAGAATGTGTTACAAGGCAGAAGAGACTGTGTTTCATATTGTCAGTGAATGTAGTATGATGGCCCAGACGGAGTACAAAGGAAGACATGACAAGTTGGTCAAGGTGAATCACTGGGATCTGTGTTAGAAGTATAGTGTCCAAGTGCTTGCGAAATGGTACAACCATGTTCCAGGAAAGTTGTAGAGACCGACCAGGTCAAGATCCTCTGGGATTTTAACACTTCAGACTGATCATGTTATAGAACATAGACGTTGGGATGTTGTAGTCTTAGATAAGATGACAAAGATCCATCTCATTGACACTGCTGTGCCGGGTGATATAAGGGTAGCTTCAAAGGAGAAGGAAAAGATCCAGAAGTACCAAGACCTGGCCAGGGAACTCCGTAAGACCTGGCAGGTGAGAGTAGTCCCTGTTGTGGTTACAGCACTTGGCACCATTCCCAAAGCCCTTGGGAAACATTTACATGATATAGGGACAAGTGTGAGGGTAGATCTGTTACATAAGGCGGCGCTTTTGGGAACAGCGAGGATCCTGAGAAAGACCCTTGAGACTAAGGCTATGAACGTAGCCTGACTTGCGGAGTTACTGGCACAAAGGAAAATGTTATCTTTTTTTTCCATGCTGTTTATAAAATGAAATGATAATATTAATTAGTTTACATATAAAACTTTATCTACATGCGTCTTGAAGAACATATCAATATTTATTTCCAAGTTTATTTTTGAAGTTTTTGAATTATGAGACCCATTTATATAACACCTTGTAAGTGTTTGCAAGGTGGTGCGGTGCATTCAGCAGCCACTGCCAGAAACACCGAGACAAACCCCTTCTCTTCATGATAAGTGCAAATTAGTTCTTTTACATGCATTACACAACATACAGAACCGACGGCTTAATGTACCATCCACAACAAAATTTACATAAAAAAGTAACAAAGAAGGAGACGAAGAGAGTGAGGGGGAGTAGGAGGAATTGGGCTGGTTGGAGCATAGGGATGGGTACAAACAAAAAAGACAACATCAAAGGCATTACTTGCTTTGCAGTAACACCTTGTGATAGTATGTACTTTGCTGTGTAGGTGTTCTTGTAAGAATTTGTCTTGCTATGTATTTACTATTTACTATTTACTTTTAAATACACAGAATAGAGTCCACTTTGCAGAAGCAGAAAAACAGACAGCTGGACAAGTTCTTAGTTGGACTCAGTAGTTTCCTGATTCCTATTCTATTCCACATAGTAGATAAATAGCAGTACAACCTCTAAGAACAATGTACGTCCACTGGAGTCAATAGGGACTTGTAAACTTTGAGAATTATAAAGTTATTGATTTATCAATTTCATACTGAAAAAGGACAATTTACTATGCTGGGAGACTTAACAGCATGCTCCACACATTCAGTTTTTATTGCAGACTTGTAATCAAGAGGTATGTGAAAAGACAGAAACCTCTTTGTTTTAGAAACACACAACTTTGAGATACACAACTTTGAGATACACAACTTACAGATACACAATTTGGAGATACACAACTTAAAGGTACACAACTTATTGACTTAAACACTTTGCAAACACAACATATTGTAACACTGTTCAGTACCAGCATGTATGAGGTAGCATAAAAATCTTTGCTCTGTACATGAAGGAGCTCATCTGGTTTTATAAAACTAGCGAATCGAGGGCATCTTTTCTCTGCCAAAACACCAGGATCCCGTTTTTAAAAGGCCTCGGTTTTAACGGGTGAACACACGTTTGTTGACTTGGTAAATCAAGGACTTCTCTTTGTTCTCCCACCAGCAGCAAAGCCAAGGGGACGGGGATGGAACGTTTCCCCCCTCCAACCACAAAATATATATATTATGGTATATTCCAGATACATGTACCAGTAGTGGCCCCCCAAAAGCAAAAACATAACCTGTATTGTCCATAAACTCTCTATGCTCCTTAAAAGCAAATTTAATGATCAAGGAGTTGCTTGACACTACATGAATGTCTTATTGTCAATAATACCGCAATGTATAATACAAATATTTAATAGAGCGCAAGTGTTTGTCCAAACAAACACGAGGTGTTCGGCTATCAATGGGGTCAGTGTTGTAGTCAACGCCAGAGCTATTGCATTGAGTGGAATTTGGTGCCATTACTGTTTTGTGGCGTGCCTAACAACCTACACACTTTAGCAAAAATCTAAAAAAGCACATGATTAAAAGCCTGACGTTTGATTGTTAGCGAGGTTTGCATGGACGACTGTTTTAAAGACTGACAAAGCTATTGCCAAAATCAGGTTACGAGACTCTTGAACAAAGACTAGAGTTTTGTATAGTTAGAACTTCCTGTTTGGACTGGAAGGAAAGGTCAAAGTGGGGTCATGCTTCAGGAATAAAATGTCAAACGTGTAATAAGCTAGCAAGCAACCCAACTATATCAAGTATGCCATTCACTATTAAAAGCTAATTTATTGCTTCATGAAAACTTATTCTTTATTGATTCATTATAAATCACAAGTTCACACAAGCTATGTTGTTCAAGTTGACATTATTAAGCTAAAATATAATTATTAGAAATGTTCAAAGGATTTCAAATAAAATTGGATTCTCATTGAGAATACATGTATATCGATGGATGAAAAATGATTGTTCATAATACACTTGATGATGATAACCTTCAAATAAGTCAAGCATTGTGTAAGCTTTCAGTTGCAATTTATAAATGGCTTGTTTGATTTTTAGATATTGTTACTTGAGAAAAAATTGACTTGAGAAAATTTAAACCGTAGAAGACACTTGTTTACAAATGCAAGACAAAGGCACATCATGAAGATGCAAGTCTAAGCCTCTTGTGAAGTTTTTTAGACTGAAGTTAGACTGAAAAAACTGAGTCAAATACTATTTCTACCTCCATGGTGCATCATACAGTGACTTGGCAGGGAAATAAGGAATGGAACATAACAGCAAGTGTCACAATTTTCACTGTAGACCATTCCGGTACTGGATGTGCTGCATTCTGATGAAGAAAAAACAATGAACAGAGTATGACTTCATGAATAATCTTCAGACATTTTTTCATAACCTACCAAGTCTCAAAAAAAAAAAAAATCATATAACACAATAAAAATCATAGCACAATATTTTAAATGCATGAACAAATTTACAATAACTTATGTTTAGAATGTTTCAAAAATATGTAAACTTCTTTGAATAGAAAGTCTCACAGCATTAGTGACGCAAAGTCATGTTATCCATACCAACAAAAAATGCAATGAATTACAAGGAAAATGGGCTCAACCAGAAGTATTATTTCAATTCCTTTGGACATGTCTTACCTTGCATAATTTGTGTCATTTTGAACCTTCAATAAACTACTGTAAATTTACCTCTCAAGAAAAGACCATCCATAATCATTGTTTTGGCCAGGTATAACCATAGTTGACACTGACAGGAGCAGTGAAGACTAAAGATGGCTCATGTTGACAGCTGCAACTCCTTTCTGTGTACCAGTCCTGACCCAGTCATCAGCCTCTCATCCCGCCATCAGACTTGTTCCATATGTTCCTTGATCACTGTACTAACTGGTAAAATAAACAAAATTCAAGACTTAAAACATTTCAAGATTATAATTTAATAAGTGGAAGGTGTCCATACTGCTTTGGAATTGAACAACTTATAAATCTTACCCTTTGGGGAAACTTCATTGAAAGGTTGTAACTTATCTATGGCATAATAATATTAGTTCTATAGTTGATGGAACACATTCATCAAATCTTACCATTTTCTGACACTATTGACAGAGCCAACAATCATACCAATCCCCCATTGCCCAATTCTTCCTCCTCCATGATCATTAAACGACCCTTAGTTTCACTACTTGACACATTCATTTTGAAAAGAGATTAAGTTGAAACGAAGCTTACCGTTGTATTCACCGTGTCGCGCCGATAAACACTGCCGTGAGTGCCGCAGCGCTGCGCCGCCATTGTTAAAAGTACGATGAACTGTGACATGTCCAAACGTGCACAGATATCACGCATAGCCTTCAGTGTACTGGATTTAACACATGTACAGCGTTTGTGTACCTGTGTTCTTTCACTATCGTGCGTCGTCAATGCGGGTCAACTGAAACGTGCGCATTTTTCGACCTGATGTAATCGTCAAAATATTGTCACCTGAGTGCAAAAGTTTGAGCAGGCTTAACGTTCTACACCTTGATACAAAAAATAAATTAAAATAATCGGTAGTTTTTGAGATATGAATTTTTGGAAGTTTCAACTTCCGATTTGAACCGAAAGTTAAGGTCAAATGGGGTCAAATTTTGTGTAGGGTTTGTTAACTTTTTAACGACCTGTCCGTTGATGTGTCAATTGTAAAAATCCAACATGTGGTTCACGAGTTATGATTTTGTACAAATATTAAACTTTAATTTGTTGTAATTTAAAACCTGATGACGTCATCATGACATCATCAAGTTTTTGTTGTCTTGATATTGAGGTTCAAATGTCTGATGAGTTTCAATGTTCAATTCAATTTCAATCTTGAGTTATGCCGTAAATAAGCCCGAAAGTGATGTTTTTCAAGAAAAAACCCAAAGGCAAACTTTGACCCAGGGTAACGACCCGGAAGTAAAGGTCATACGATTTTGGTGTTAACTTTTCAAAGATTGCCTATGTCTAGATCTATCATATGCCCAAATATGAATACTGTGGCTGTAATATTCAGAGATATACAGGCATTGGCATGACGTCACTTTGTGACCTTTAATGGCTTGTAATTTGACACCTGATGACGTAATGATGACGTCACAACTTACTCAGCTTCTGCTAGTTATGTTCTAATTTCACATGAAGTTTCAAGTTGATCGAAGGTTTGCAAGTATGCGTTTGCTTGCGGACAAAGCCCACTGAGAAGAATAAGTAAAACTAAAAAATAAAAAAAACCGAACAAAAACAATGAGTTGTTCGTGCTGTTGCACGAACACCTCAAAAAAAAATTGAAACTTGTTTTCTTGAAATTGAATTTATAAACTCTTTCCAAGGTTTTGAGCAATCTGAATCAGTGTATGTCCTGTCCATACGACTATGTATACAACCTGCCTTCTGGCTATGTCAAACAGGTTGCCGCTCAATGGAAGAACACATTATGTGACATGCGGTTTGTTAATGAATTTTAAGGACACACAGTTCACGCTGCTGGTGATGAATTGCCTAGTGATACAGGCAATAAACCATAAACCATAAGTGGTTAATCACTTCAAACATTCTGGAGTTTTTAATGGGTCCTCGGCAAGGACACTGAGACTTATAAAACTTATATAGAGACTGAGACCAACACCTCCAACTCTGCCACTGTGCACCTCCCGGGCTTAAGTTCACCGCTGTCTCCCATTATTTGGACTTTTTTATGCAATGTCTCCATTTGTTTTGTACGTGAAGCAAAGCCAGAATGTCCTTAATTGGTCTGTCCAAATTGCCCTAAACCTTTTGTTAAGTTCCTCTGTTTCAATGGGTAATTATGCGCACACACACAAGACAATCTTTATAAAGTTCTATCTTAACTTTGGGCAAGGGAACTTCAGACTAGTACAAAGCCTATACCTCAATAGACCCAGATGTAAATTATTGTAACAAATCCAGCACAATGAAAATGGGTGTTTTTTTTGGTACATCTTGGTCGACTTAAGTCACCTATGGTAAGTACTGGGTTAAAAGACATAACATAAATAAATGAACATTTTTGACCTGTTTATGTAACGGCTCTTCACTACCTACATGTACATTTAAATGAAAAGTGATATCAACTCCAGGATTTCTAGTCCATTTACTGCCCATTTTAAAGTCCATTTTATCAAAGTTGAACAAAGAATTTGGAAGTCCCCAAACCACCATTGCCTTTTTCAACAGCAGTAATAAATATACCGGTTAGTAGTCGTATGAGTATGCATAAAACCATAACAAACCAAACAATTTTTGTTGTTTTCACTAAAATGTGACCATCTAATTTGATGAAATGTTAACAGACTGGTCAAATGGTGAGTTTCTTGAAAGCTAGAATATTGGAATACTTTACTTTCCGAAAACAAACGAGGTAATATCCAGTCAACCTGTTGGGAATAAGAATTCATGGCAGCTATGCAAGTACATTAACCACTACACACAATCAACAGTGACATAACTTGATAATGCTGTTCATATTCAACAAAGTCCTTTTATAGTGGTCAGAACATCATTATTGATTTTGTTTACCATCCCTTTGTTTTAGCTCTTATGAGGGCACTATTTTTTACAACCACTTGCTTTAAGAAGCCAGATAGTAATCTCCATTTTGATGAACCCTTTGTTTTGCAATCAGCTTAATTATTTGTCACATTTTTGGACAGCTCAGATAAATTGAACCAGTCACACAACCACAAATCGTCACCACATATCTTGCCCCATGGTCAGCATAATAAAAGTTACAATAAATATCTTGAAGTTCATTTAAGTCAACATTTATGCTCATAGCAATTTGGAGGCTACAACTTTCATTTTTTCATGGACATGGTACCTACTTGGAATAAACATACATTAACTATAAGTTTAATATATAGGTTTTCCCGGCCAATTTCAACAAAAATCCAGTCATTTTAACACCTGCATGGCTCATTCAACTCCACAGTTGAATTTTAAAAACTTACAAATGGTCAGATTTATCGGAACCTCAAATAGTATGCAAAAAAAATAATGAAATAATTCAATTCACAGTTATCTTCTGCGCATTTTGACACCTCTTTTGTTGCGCTGCGATGTTGTTTGGCGGATTTATGGGCACTTGAGTGGCTTAAGGTCGAATTTCAAAAGTTGCGCAGTTTAGTATGATGCTGATCATTTTCAACTATTTACTTCTTTTTAGTCCACTCCAATACAGGGTATCTGCAGCCATGGCAAAGCTTGAGGCATGCATCGATCACAGAAGAACATGGATGAGCTCAAACCTCAAGCTGAATGAGACCAAATCAACCTTCATGTTATTTGGCAATCTTATCATCAGTGAGCATTTTTGTGCTAGATGCATCAAGTTCAAAACAAATGAAAGGTTTATCTTTGAAGTGACAACAACATATTCAACTGAATACCTTGTTGTGATATGAACTTAATTTCAAAAGTTATTATTATAATTTCCTCATGATTATGTCATGTGATATTCTCACAATATTATGCTCACTTAATTATGCTAACTTAATTACCGGAAAACTAAGTTAGCATATTCTACAGGTTAGCAAAGAAATGTTACTATGTGTAAGTGGAGAATGCTGCTTAAATGCTACGATAAGCAAAGCCATCATATTGGGCCAAGAAAAACAATTTGGTTTCAATCTGATCATTTCATGTGCACAGTGTGATTCATGTACAATTAGCTTCACATCAAACATTACACAACAATAAAAGTGCTAAAAGTTAAAGTCCATTTCACTTGATAATTGGTTGTCATGGAGTTGGCAGTTCATTTCCTCAAGTTGATTGAGCAGGGCTCGATTTCAAAAAGCACTGAAATTCATTTTAAGATAAGTTGTCAATGTTACCGTAGTGATATGTATTGTGGCATAACACTTTGCTTAGCAACTGAGATTGATACACACACAAAAAGATCAATCTTAGCTCTTTGTGTTATCAAGCATCATAATGAGCATTATGCGGCTACTTCATTACACTGACAAATTGTCAACCTATCAGAAAACTCCACTCAACTTGAGAGAATCAGAATGCTGGTTTGATAAAGTGGTGGTTTAAATTGATCGTTAGTGTAAATCGAGGACTTTGTCTTTGTTCTCCCATTGTTCGGATATTATTTTGTTTTTTAGCGACGTCACCACACACATACCGGTAGGTAAATCAAGATCTTCTCTTTGTTCTCCTGTCATATAGTGACATCTCAATTAAATTTCTATGTGGAAGCAAAGGAAGATGTCCATGCTCTGTCAAATTAACTAGATAACGTTCTAAAATTCCTCAAAAAAACAATAATTTTGACCACTGCTCAACTTTGCTTTTCGTTTAGTTTCGGGAAAAAGCCCTGTGACATCATAAATCCGTGTGCCGTCATGTGTGGGAGTGGTGTTTTTACACCATTGTGCAGTATGTACAAATTGCAATGTATACCTAAGTTTTCTTTAAAATTGATTTAACACAGATGATTGTTAACAGCACAACCAATAAGTTGAGAATAAACATGTAATACAATTTTTCCAAATCTAGCATTGATTCCATTTGTTTAATTCTCAAGGGTTTGTATTCCTTTTTTTTACCTATAAATGTAAACACATACTTAAGGATTTGAAAATTGTCGGTCTAAACTTGATGACTACCTCCCTGCCTTAGAAACACACTGATTGCAATATATTAGGCTTTACTGTCTTCAATATTATCAAAATGGGCTTGTTTTAAATAAAAGTTTGGGTTCAAGAAGGGCCTTGACTCTAACACAATCCTTTAGTGAATACAGCTTAGTTTTACAGGATAGACAGCTGATCAAGTTTTACTGTCCTGAAACATGAGGCCATGACGCCCAAATTATTGTAGCTCATGCTCCGCTGGGACAATTCATTCCTATAGTTATCTGTGAAATGTGTGCTGCAAATCATTATTTTGGTCAGCTCACAATTGGATGGAGTGTTGTCAACGATCGAAACGATCCCTGCATTAGAAATTGGGGGAATCGGATTCGGATGTTTCACCATACACCCACCACCGGCACATAATGATGGCATATTATCCCAGCACCCAAGAAACTTTGTAAAAACGATTTAATTAACTAATTTCTTTCCCATTTCTTTTGAATCCCCATCTCCAAACGACGGTGTCCTATTGTTTTACGTGAAGCTAATGACGTTACATTAAAGTACGCCGCCAACGGCAGAAGTGTTTCTAGTTTTTCAAAACCTTGAGTTTACGGCCTAATTTTTGGACTGATGATTACGAAAAATCTGAAAGTGTAAACACATCGAAAATATATTTAAATGAGACTAAAAACATAAACAAGTTTAAATAGCAATTCTGTAATTTTTTCCGCTCAAGTAACTGTTTGCACAGATACAAAACACCCATGTTCTATCATAAACAGAAACTTTTCTATGGCACTGTACTACTACTCTCAGCAATCTTTTTTTTTTCAAGTTTCTTGAAAACAAGAGGTTTAAAAATTATGTACTCTTCCCAGTTTCCCCAGAAAAATTGCAAGTAACCTCAACATGTACATGTGTAACCTCAACATGTAACCCTGCTACTCTTATTTTCCAGTGAGTTGACCAATTATTCAAAACCATTCAACCACATGGGTTGTGTATGTTACCACAACTGGGCACTGAACTAAAACTGTGTTTGTGTGTGTACTATGTAGATGCATTCACCAGATGATATCAGTTTCTGGCTGCCAGTTAAATAACCATCACTGCCAACCATGTTGGATTGTATTGAGCTGTTAGACAATAGGAGGCCATGATTGAGTATAGATCTTCAGTCATCGAGCAAACAAGAGCGCAAGCACAATCATGTTCCTAAAAACAGGACAAAATGACACATTGTCATAATTATGCCCAGCAAGAGAATGTAGACATGGTAGAGAAAGTTCGCTCGCTAGTAGGTTTAACCACTTCAAGGGCAAAATTGTGTTTCAAGAGAACCGAGTAGAAAATTGTGATTGTTTCTCAGCCATTCATTAGTCACTGTAGGAAAGTTTTATTCAACATACAAATTAAAACCATGAATTGATACACGTTAAGTTGGGGTATATGCATTTTAATTTTTTTTATTGTAAACATCCTTTTGTTTGAGTGAATATTAAGCACTTGGCGAAAAGTGACGAGTCCTCAAATTTAAAGCAAAATCAAGAACAAAATACATTCAAGTGTAAATGTCATGGATGATTTTATGTAATGAGAGACTTTAAGACAATACACTGTAGGTGGCAGAAGACAAACTGGCTAATTCCATTGTTTCCATTCCGGTTTTCAGAGAATGGTGGGCATCCCTCAAAGTCTTTCATTGAAAGAAAAGGCAAAAGACTTAAAACAAAAACAGTTATTATTATTTAATTTTTTAACAATCGATAACTATAGACTTTATACTAATTCCAATCCTTAAATAACATATTTCTGTGTGAAATACTGTGTAAGTCAAGGAAGTAGAATTTTCATTGCTGAAATAGACTGTGTAAGTCTCCCACGTATTCAAACTTCCAGAACCATTGTGGTCCAACCATAAAGAGTTTTACAAAGGTGAGATTTTATTTGTCAGCGACCCGTAAACTGCAATGAAAAGGCTTAGCGTCTAGCGGTAATCATCGCGTGACCAAAACAAGGGATTACATCAGTTTTATGATCAGGTAGTTGCCTATATTCTTTTTTGCAAGTAACCGGAAGCTAAACTTAAGTTTAATTCTCAGGTTTTCTACTTTATTTTGTTGAACTTATTTTACTTAGATATTTTTTATTACTAACTATTACATGCCCTTATGGCTATACACTACGTTAAAGTAAAACAATTGACACAACAAAATGTCACTTTTGTAAAACTCCATATGGTTGGACCACAATGGTCTTGGAAGTTTGAATATGCACAAGGTTTACACAGTCTATTGCAGCAATAAAAAAGCTGCTTTCTTGATTTAGAACTATAAACTGCGTCACGCAACAATTTTACGCCTGTGCGACCATCGTATACAAAATAGGGTGGTTTGCGACCATCGTATACAAAATAGGATGGTTGCACAAATTCAAGCAGGGATTTACAAAAGGGGTTTCTTCAAAATAGATCAAATGAGCATCCTTGTCTTACAGTTTTAATTTGGTTTCATTATTAATTTACAAATTATTTGTATTTATTGTAAAAACTAAAACTCATTTTATAAAGATTGTAATAAGTATTTTTGTTGAAAAGCAAAGATTTGATTTTAGAACAAAATATGTTCTTTATTTTGACTTGTTCTCTCGTTTCGCTACGCGCAAGACTTACACAGTCTATTAAACATGAAACAAATTTGTGCATGAACACACAAAAATGGCTGACAAAACCTAAACAGCTTCAAACAGGACCAACTTATTTGAACAAATTTGAAAGTTGGTCCATGGAAATGAATTGACCTTCAAAATACCAATGATGTCATCATGTAATAATATTGTCATACACACATAAGATGTATACCACACTCAGTTATTATATATTACCAAACCATCCAGAAGAAGATCATTTCATTATTGCGTGGACTCTTGAAATAGGTTTTAACATCAATGGGACAACATGACAAATTCACATTAGTTTCTTCACAAAGGTTAATCAGCCACTTGAAGATTGTTTCAAGCATGACAATATAAAAGTATCCCCAGTATCACATTTAAAAATATTTATAGTAAGATAAAAAACAAACTGAATTTGAATAGATAAATAGCACACTTGACTTGCATTCAGTAAACAATAATAAGCCTCTTTTTGTGTAATAAACATCTTACTATCTGGTGAACAAAAATATAATTCTAAAACACTCTGCTCAAAACATACCTATACTCTACACATAACTAAATAAACAAAACAATTTACATAGTATTGTTCTGTCCATAAAATATGAACATAAATGTGTACCATATGGACACTAACAAATGTTGTAATGTACATGTACAAACACTAAACAAATTCAAACACATAAATGTTTTGACACTTTATTTAAATATTAGTCAGTATATCACTCAAGATGTGTTGTTTCAATGACTAAGAATTTGTCCAAGGTCTAAGAGATTCCAACAAGACCCAAACTAACTTGCACATTGAACGTCTGGCTGCTGGACCATAGATAATATTAACTAGTTTGATAAGTTTATTCACACTAGATAATGTTAACTAGTTTGATAAGCTGATTCACACTAGACAATGTTAACTAGTTTGATAAGCTGATTCACACTAGACAATGTTAACTAGTTTGATAAGCTGATTCACACTAGACAATGTTAACTAGTTTGATAAGCTGATTCACACTAGACAATGTTAACTAGTTTGATAAGCTGATTCACACTAGACAATGTTAACTAGTTTGATAAGCTGATTCACACTAGACAATGTTAACTAGTTTGATAAGCTGATTCACACTAGACAATGTTAACTAGTTTGATAAGCTGATTCACACCAGACAATGTTAACTAGTTTGGTGAGCTGATCACACTATAGAATGTTAACTGGTTTGATAAGCTGATTCACATTAGATAATGATAAGCTGATTCACACTAGTTAATGTTAACTAGTTTGATGAGCTGATTCATACCAGATATTTTTATCTAGTTTGGTGAGCTGATTTCATTGATCTACATTATACTGACTGGATAGGACGACTGCGCGTAAATGTAGCGAACGCGCACGTTTGCAAGTGGGGCTTTTGAATTTAAACGGGGAGGCGGCGCACAATCTGCACGCAATGCAAATAAATGATTTTCGGGGTTGTGGAAAAATATTGCTCCGTTTTTTGCCGTATTTAAAGGTTTCATTATGTAAAACAAGGGATGACACCGTAGTCAAACACAAGTTTTATGCTGCAACTATGGTAAAGGTTTATGTTGCGGTAAGTTGCTCTTCTTCAGGAGCTATGTACGGACGAGAAAATCGGATTTCCTTTCACAGGTAAGAGGTGTAGTCTGCAGAAAAACCGAACACTGACACATATTTTATATTACTTGATCATGCTGTTTTCAAAATAGTATTTTATTTTTGGGCCTGTAGGCCTATATTATTTTTTTAAATACAAACTTCAATATAGTGTATAAGTGTTCGGGCCAACAAGGGTGAACACCTTTTGTTTGGGTTTTGTTTTTCTGTGTAGGTGTTAACTGCAATGCTCAATTAATTAAATTAAATTTGATTGAATTCAAAGTTGTTAATTGTTTGTTTTTGACATTTCTCGTGATTGCCTGTATAAATTGTTTAGGAATAAATTCGTTGGCTGACTGAACCTTTATGTTACTTTTTCCTGCTGTTAGTCTTCCCTTCTCTATATCTATTTTACGTTTTAGTGTTTCTGTTTCGTGTGTAACTAATTAAATTTCTGATACGATTAATACACAGTTATGGTTTCTTCAGTTTTAGTTTCCATGTGGCAATTATCTAACTTTCTGATTGTAAATATGAAACAAATGGAGCTAAACTGACTCCTTCTTGAAAAAAAATCATCATTTTGTATTGAATAAACCACTATCTACATGTATGTGCGAGAGTCTTGTTTATTTATTATACGGTCACATTAGCCACAATTTATCTTATCCCAAATTTATTGGTTTTTAAGATTGGACCTCGAAGTTTTCTAATGTGCTTGATACTTTAAAAACAAATATGCGTTCATGCTCTAGGCCTATATAAATTGATTGATGAAATATCAATCTAGATTAAGAAACTCTCTCCAAAAAGAAAAATTATTATAAACCTTCAACATGCTCATCATCACTCAAGTAGGGCCTACTTGTACTATTACTGCATGCTTGAGGCCATGCATGCTGGGACCGCCGCGCTTGCGTACTTTCACGCAAATACCCCGTTCAGCGACTACGCGCTTAGCCATAACAGCGATCATCGAACGTGCACAAACGCGCTGAGTTGTCCTATCCAGTCAGTATAATGTAGATCAATGGCTGATTTACACTAGACAATGTTAACTAGTTTGGTGAGCTGATTTACACTAGACAATGTTGCCTAGTTTGGTGAGCTGATTTACACTAGACAATGTTGCCTAGTTTGGTGAGCTGATTTACACTAGACAATGTTGCCTAGTTTGGTGAGCTGATTTACACTAGACAATGTTGCCTAGTTTGGTGAGCTGATTCACACTAGACAATGTTGCCTAGTTTGGTGAGCTGATTTACACTAGACAATGTTAACTAGTTTGGTGAGCTGATTTACACTAGACAATGTTGCCTAGTTTGGTGAGCTGATTTACACTAGACAATGTTAACTAGTTTGGTGAGCTGATTTACACTAGACAATGTTGCCTAGTTTGGTGAGCTGATTCACACTAGACAATGTTGCCTAGTTTGGTGAGCTGATTTACACTAGACAATGTTGCCTAGTTTGGTGAGCTGATTCACACTAGACAATGTTGCCTAGTTTGGTGAGCTGATTCACACTAGACAATGTTGCCTAGTTTGGTGAGCTGATTCACACTAGACAATGTTGCCTAGTTTGGTGAGCTGATTCACACTAGACAATGTTGCCTAGTTTGGTGAGCTGATTCACACTAGACAATGTTGCCTAGTTTGGTGAGCTGATTTACACTAGACAATGTTGCCTAGTTTGGTGAGCTGATTTACACTAGACAATGTTGCCTAGTTTGGTGAGCTGATTTACACTAGACAATGTTGCCTAGTTTGGTGAGCTGATTCACACTAGACAATGTTGCCTAGTTTGGTGAGCTGATTTACACTAGACAATGTTGCCTAGTTTGGTGAGCTGATTTACACTAGACAATGTTGCCTAGTTTGGTGAGCTGATTTACACTAGACAATGTTGCCTAGTTTGGTGAGCTGATTCACACTAGACAATGTTGCCTAGTTTGGTGAGCTGATTCACACTAGACAATGTTGCCTAGTTTGGTGAGCTGATTCACACTAGACAATGTTGCCTAGTTTGGTGAGCTGATTTACACTAGACAATGTTGCCTAGTTTGGTGAGCTGATTTACACTAGACAATGTTGCCTAGTTTGGTGAGCTGATTTACACTAGACAATGTTGCCTAGTTTGGTGAGCTGATTCACACTAGACAATGTTGCCTAGTTTGGTGAGCTGATTCACACTAGACAATGTTGCCTAGTTTGGTGAGCTGATTCACACTAGACAATGTTGCCTAGTTTGGTGAGCTGATTCACACTAGACAATGTTGCCTAGTTTGGTGAGCTGATTCACACTAGACAATGGTAACTAGTTTAGTGAGCCTCCAGTGCTCCTGGTATTTGTACACTAGGCTTGTGACTAAATCATGCTTTGGCTTCAAACATATTATATCTGTGCCCTGGAGAATAAAAAATAATCTATAGATTAAGAAACAGAGCTTGCGCACTAGTTAATACACAGAACTATTAAAACCATTATTAACTACACTTGGTTAGGTGCTCCCATTGGATTTGTTATACAAGGGCTACAGAGCTGCCTCATACAAAAAATTCCATTAGCAAGCATCAAACCGTTAACAAGTGCAGTGACTTAAGGTACTTACTTGTTAACAAGACTGGCTGGTTCCCTGTTAAATAACTTGCTCAGTATTTTTTCTTTGTAACAGAGGCTCCAACAAAATTTCACAAGTGCTTCCTAAACATCAAGACTTGCAAAAGTCTTGCAAAATGAAACATATACTGACATAAAAACATACCCATGTCAGTACAAAACATACATTTTCTAACGAGTTGCATAAAAATTTGACACAATATAATTCTTTAATATACTTTTTAGAGTTATTACTAGCTTTTTGTTATCATGCATAATTAAAATAACTACAAAAAAAGATGTACATTAGTCTACTCTTCGTTATACTTCAGTATTGTTGTTGTTTTTCAGTAGGATGTGCAGAGGGACTTGTGGGTAAGTGGGCATCTTAACAATGTCAATAATTTCTTGTACTTTGTAGGATGGGTAGAGACCAGTATTCTTCATTCTCAGCTGGTGATTCTTGCCTTTAGAGTAGCCATCCCAATGGTTACCAGCAACACCAACGATGTCACCAGTAGATAATGCTATCTCATCATTTCCTATTGGCTTGTGCTCGTACAAAGCTACTTGTCTATGTTCATTTTGTCCACCAAAGTAATAAACATCATCCAAGGAATGGAAGAACGCTGATGCATCAGGGTGGTAGGTCTGCATTATTTCATATGCAACTCTACAAACCTAAACACACACACACAAAACATCCTCACAGTTACTATTTTTAATCGTTTAATTTTTTTCAGGGGAGGGGGGGGGGTTGGTATTGGCACTTTTCATACACTGAGCCTAGCAATATTGAAGCATCACCCTCAGCTTGTTTTTATGCAGATGTAAACACACAGAGGAACTACTCACTGTGTGTTGCACATGTAATTGTGTATGTGTGTTGTTGGGGATGGGACCTCCCACCTATGAACCTTTGGATGTGGAAAACAATATCATTTCTCATGGGACCACATGCTATTTTTCGACCATCGTAATATTGAGATCGCGCTCTATCTACAGCTGTTTGATGCATTTCAATCGCATGTGTAAAACTCAAGATACAACTTGCCAAACATCTGGGGTGGTTTGGGGCGGTTTCAGGAGTAAAAGGCAGGGTGTTTTCGGGCAGTTTGAGGACTATAATGTTAAGCTCTGTCTTTCCTATATAACAACATTATAAAAATATACCAACAGCACCAATGATGCTAATACAAACAAGGAATATGCATCTTGTTCTGCATCAAATAACACTAAAATCAAATGCATGATACAGCAATCCAGACAGCGGCAACTCATTTGAGTTTCTAATGTCATCTTAATGCATCAGACTTTTGAGCTTCATAGCTAGGTGTTTATACATGTAGAAGTGCCTCATTCTTGTTATCTGGTTATTTATCGGCACAAAAGACATTAAAATGATCACCAGAATGATTGAAGTCAAAGACACCGGCACATCAGTGCAGAGTAATACTCACAAGCATTGTGTATACTCAAAATGTGATGTTTGCAACTTTGACCTATATGATGTTTAGTCCAATACACTTGCACACCTAAAATTTAAGACTGTGCACAACATTTTGTTAAGCATGCTACCATCACACCAGTAGTGGCATTATGTGCTGTCATTATAAGAAAGCTTACTTAGGATGTATAATGCTTTACAACTCTTCCTCTTTAACCACTTACCACCGAGAATCCAACAATTTTCCATGCTCATCCGCCGGATTATCTTAAATAATTTTAAGAATGGTTGTTTTTCTTTAAGAATATCAAAGAGTCGGGTATAAATCATGTTATTCTGACTGGGCACACCTTTCAGGTGGTGTCCCACAAGGCACAAAACTGGCTCAAATTATTTTTCTTGCAACCATCAATAGTGCCCAAGAAGAGAGTAAAAATCCAGGTATCCATATGTGGAAGTATGTTGATGATCTGACCCTAAGTGAAACTAGGCCATACAACAGTACAAGTCAAATTCAAAAAAGTTTGGATTCCCTGCATCAGTGGACTAACGAAAACAAACTCAAACTAAATCCAACCAAGTGTCAAGCTATGCAGATTTATTTTGGTGAAAGACCAACACCAACACTGGAATTGAGTATCTCGGACCAAACAATTGCTGTTGTAGATAAAGTTAAGCTCTTGGGTGTCATAATTCAAAGGGATTTAAAGTGGGATGGTCAAGTTGAGAGTATGATCAGTAAGGCCAGTACAAGGATGTTTATGCTATGCAAACTTAAAGAAGCGGGTCTCAATGCAGAGGAAATTTTAGCTGTCTATAAAGGGTACATCCGACCCGTGGTTGAGTATTCCGCACCAGTCTGGAGTGCAGGTCTTACTCAGAGGCAGGTCATTCAGGTTGAGAGGATTCAGAAGAGGGTGTGCCGGTACATTCTTTGACCACCCTGCAGCTTGACACACTCCATGATCGCAGAACACAAATTTGAAAGGAGTTTGCTGTAAAGTCAAGCTGCACTGAAAGATTCTCAGTCTGGTTTCCTGCCTCTGGGTATACCTCATCCATGAAATTAAGGAACACAAACCAGTATGGATCCTACAAGTGCAATACAAAGCATTTTAAATGCAGCCCCCTTCCATACCTCACATCTCTTCTAAACAGTTAATTCTTGCATTATACTGGTGATTTCTCTTGCTCGTCAAAAAAATTAAATATTGCCCAAGGCTGTTTTATAGCATTACCATGTTAAATTTTAAAGCCCAATTTTGATGCCCTCTGGCAAATTTTCTCCTTTTGTGAATGTTTTATTATCTTTTATTTTGTGTGATTTTAATGTCTTTTAAAATTGTAAATTCAGAATGCAATTCGGTCGTTGGACCGCAAATTTTTGAATGTTTTTAAATAAACCATAAACCACAAACCATTGTCACAATGAAACCACAACTTAATCAAGTAAAGACAAAAAATGTTCTCAAAGGGTATCAGGATTTGTTTCTCTCGCTAAACAAAATGAGGTTTGTCTTCACTGTGCATCAGCCGAACCCTTGGCTTACAGCCATGGCTGATAATTAGGAATAGACAAGCTGGAATGTCAGACTTACTTCCCATGCTGAATACAATAGTCATCAATGGTGACAGACTATCAATCTCTCAAAATCCTTGTTTGTCTAACATTTTTAAGGACAAAGGTCTGGAATTAGGGATTTTATAGTAATCCCTTGAGAAAGGTAGTTTGAGCATGAATTTCATGACTTTTGTCCCTTTTTGAATGAGGCAAACAAAGTGCAATACCATGAGTGCCAGTGTTGACTTGAGTTGGTAACTTGGACTTTAGCCCAACAAGAGTCACCAATTTATGTGCCTTAGGACTTTGACTTAACTTGGACAAAAACAAAATGACTTGCGACTTGACTTGACTTAAGGAAGAATGACTTTAATTGACTTGCAGTAAAATTACTTACAATGCAATTATCATCATGTATTTTAAATAATTTAACTATTTATGTGGTAAATCATTAGATATTTCATTAATGATCTGTATTGCTAATTGAATTGCAATATAGCTGTGGTATATAGTGTGGGCAACTCTCAACACACAAGCACTACTATGCACATCTATTCTTTCATACAATGGATTGGGTAGGAAAGCTGTGTGTGTACTACATGCAAGCTCCTACATAAATGTTCATAGTTGTTTAACAAACAGCTTGAAAAGAGGTAGTAGTGGGATTGTTAATTCTATTAAGAATTTGTAAAACGTTAGATACATCATCTTAAAGGGGAAGTACACGATTGGTAATGACTCTAAAAATTAATGTCAATAAAAACTGACTTGGCTAGAAGTACAGCAACTTTCGATAGTATAAAGCATTTTGAGAAATATTTCAATTCAAAATAATGTGGATATGGAACAAGATGTCAGTTTTTATCCCCCAAAATTTCAATCTGAGAAACATTTCTGTCACTGGTATGTCAGATCGTGTGTTCCTATTAGGGATTATTCTTCATGCTTGGACATATTGGCTGCGGATTTGGGCGGTATTTCAAAAATGCAACCACCTTTGAAATGAAATTTTCACAGGTTGGTTTTATTGTATATATCTACATTTATATAGGATTAAAACAATCAAACGGTTTGGAAAACCCAAGGTATACTTTGCCTTTAAGTTTAGTGCTAAATAAAACCTATGTAATGTTTTGACTCAATTGTATTCAAAACAAAATGTCTCAAGTTATGTTGAATGTGTTTTAATGGGTTTTTTTTCAAAACGATTATTTTGAAAACCTGTTACATAAGGTTAATATCAAATTCTTCTTATCGATCACTGATGCTCGCATGCAATCCCATTGATCGAGGCTGTCCCTGTCTCGTTTTTACCGCCATAGATAAATCACCAATGCACTGCACAATATTACTGTGCAAAGTTACTGAGCTACATGTAGTATTGTTATACCTCTGTCTTGAATGCTGTATTTTCATTGGCGCAGAACGATCACATGATCGGGCAACAAATATCCATGTACTACTCCATGTACCATGTACAACTTTCTGTGCAGCAAAGGATCGAGTATCATCGTTTCGATGAAATTGGAGTCCTTCAGATACATACTAAGAATTCAAGACAGATGTATAACAAAACAATTGTTGCCTGACGTGACATGGTCCATGGGTTTTGTACACCCTCGGGGGCAAATGGCACCCTCGGCCTTGGGTGCCATTTGCCCCCTCGGGTGTACAAAACACCATGGACCATGTCACCGCAGGCAACAATTGTATAATGTGAACTGGTCTGCAACCAGACTATTTACATGTATCATGTCCACGCTTGGCTCAGGCACACATGTAGCATGTTTACACAGGATGAGTGTGTTATCTAGCTGACATTGTGTTACTTTGTTGCAATGAACTGATGCTTGCAGAGTAGGCACTAAGTACATACATCTATGTACCTGTGGTCTGGATATGTTATTAACAACTGCATTTACTACGAAAACATTGCTTTTCTACACAAAGGTTGGACACATGTAATTAACCCTGGCTAATTACATTCACACATGTATACAGACTCTATTGGTTGGCAAATGCCATAGAGCTGTGCACTAGGTAGACACGACACACAATTGTGTCAAACCACTATCAGTCCCAACCAAAAAGGTAACCAACAGTGTCAGAGCGCAATTGCGATGTTAAATTTGCATATTTCTTGGGAAGGGTCCATTCTAAAAAAAAAATCTAGTGTAAATTAAGCCAAGTGAAGCTGATGCATTTATAATACTGTTGCAATGATCGTAATCCTCAGTCTCCAGTTCTAAACAAAGCTTACTAATCGAACATCGCAATATGCAACTGCATCTATAATGTTCACTTGGTCAAGATGGTTTGAAATGTCCTTTTTTCCCTCTTTGTTTACCCTTAGGCAATTTATTTGTCATCAATAATTTCCCAGGTAGCAAGTCCACATGGATAGATTATGGTTCCCATCATAGGGACCATGCCATTTGTTCACTTTTGGTTGATAAAGTTTGTCAGAACATAATGAGAGTTGACCTTATTTCGGGACAAAACATACTTGTGATCTGACTTGACTTAGGAAGAATGACTTACGACTTGACTTGACTTGCGGAAAAAATGACTTGGTTACAAGACTGGTGAGTGCATACATGTTAGACCATGGTATGCCCTGTTGACCTCATTCCAGTAAACATACAATGTAGTTATGGAGTGTATACACATCCATCTTCAGCATCCTGACCCATGTGACAATTATAAATGAGGTTATTAGGCAACTGTTTTGTTCATGGAAGTTGTGCATGTATACACTTCTTCTGGCATTCAGAGGTTAAGAATTCATAGTCCAACCTACCTGAGAAGAGAAGGTACAAACTAAGAAGTCCGATAAAGACAGGAAGTGAATATCTGTAATAACACCCAGTAGTGCATTCTTGGTGTAGCGGCTAGACAGACCAGCTGACTTGGATATTGCATTGTCACTAATAAAAACATATTGTGGATACCTGAATGATAACAAACAAAACAAGCATTTAGAAATTGTAGTCACAGGTAACTAAATCAATGAGATTGACATTTGATTTTTAGTCATTCTAAATCCAGCAGACTATTTGATACTCGGGATACAAGTATGGAAAGATCCCCTAAAATGTGAACACTGAAAATAGTCAAAGAAGTTCTTCAATTCTACACTTTACAGCATAGAAATGTTCCACTAAATAATGTTTTTTGTATTATGTTTCTTTATAAGAATGGAAGGTGTTAAGAAAAAAAAATAATAATCATTAAATTAACTTAAAGTATTCATTTTGTTTTATCATTGTGTGCCAACCATGTATTTGTTTTTAATAACAAAAATAAACCAGAATATATATCTGTAAATGTGGTCAAATGTTTGTTTAAGTTAGATTAAATATTGAGTTACTTACACTTTTCTTGCCTCTGCTAAAAGACTGGCATCATCTGTGGCAAGATAAACTCTTCGTGGTCAACCACTTGGATTCTCTCCAGGGTATTGTAATACTCATCTACATGGATCATGTATTCAATGATGCCATGAAATGCAGCCTCAGTTCCTACTTTATCCGTACGTCTCACATGCACCCTATCAATCCAATACACATTCAATATTACAACTATTTTCTTGTGAGTTTAATTCATGGGATAAAATGCAATGTTTTAAACTGAAAGCTCACTTGTTATAAAGTTCATACCAGTACCAATCACTCCCCCAAAAATAATAGTAATAAATAAATAGATAAATAAAAAATCTGTCTGAAATACTTGAAGACTCCTCAAATCACTATCGTTTTTGTTTTTTCATTGCCACAAACAAAAATAAGCATAACCATGTATCTATGACCATGCACAAACTCCCTGACAAAACACAAACCCCATTTTCAGTACTTTCACTAAAATGAGGCCACACATATCATTTAGTGCTATTTTCACAGGTAAGGCTAATTAAATTTTTTAACACCTTTAGCATCCCCGCCTGCTTCCTTTTAAGAGGCCGCCTCCTTTTTTTTTCTTTTTTTTTTAAGGATAAAGTTTAACGATCTCTGACGGAAAAAAATAATATAAAATAAATAAGGTTGTATTTTTTTACTTTTGCACACTGAAATAACACACAGAAAACAGCTGGCAGCCATCTTAAAAAATAGCGCGGCTGGTTGTCTTGAAAAATGTGTCGGGCGGCCATTTCCTTCCTTTTTTAAAAAGGCAGGATGCTAAAAAAAAAAAAATTATTATTTTGCCTAATTGGTTGGATTATGGTTTTTTTTTTTACTAATAATATAACTTGAACAAGGGTGTGATTGCACATGCAATGAATCATCCTGGTGGTAACCTCTTGGCGTGCTTGGTCTAGAGATTCAACCCAAAATTACTCCCACAGGATTTACAGACTCATCACCACAAATAGAAAAGTAGAGGTTTGGGGAAAAAAGGCTTTAGAATTTTTTCCCTAATAAGGGACAAAGGGGACAAACCACAAGGCCTGATTTAAAAAGTCAATTAATTCATGTTATTTAAATTGACATTCAATTTCTCAGTTATTTACATTAGGATTGATACAAAAATGGAAATAGGCAAAAATGGACAGGTATAATCCTGGTATAATCCTGTAAATTATAATACTATCAATTTATTTGATTGAGTTCCATCTTTGTTGTTCCAAACATGAGAAGATGGATTTTTGTCATTGGGTCTTTGAGATGCGCTACAGCCCCTAGGATACACTGTCTAGGTCCATTACTTTGACCTTCAGAATTTATGTTTTGAATTATTATTAATTTTCAAACACTTTGTGAATATATGTCCACTTTTGTTAGTCTTGGATAGTTGTAAATAATCAGTGTTTAAATCTTGGTTCAATAATAAAAACCATGTTACACGACTGAAAGTACAACTAGCTGTCCGCTCAGATAAGTCATGTGACCTCAGCTTTTTAACCACAAATTGGGCAAAATTTTCATAATCTACTTATGGAAGACCTTTCTAGAGTCATTATTTACCAACCAAAATTCAACCAATGAGATCCAAATGCGCCTTTAATTTAAAGCTCTAATATGGTTGCAAATGTTTTCATGCAAACAAATTTGACTGAGTATAATGTACATGGACAGTTTATATACAGGAAAAACTCAATGAGATCAACGTGACAAATTTGTTTATTTCAGATCATTTTTAAAAAGAGGAGATAGATATATCTGCATATCTTTTACTAGTTTTAATAACAGCATTTAAGCCAAACTTTAGAAGTGGGGAGTCTAAATTTTCTGCCAAATTAAAAAACTGGCACATACTTTGATGTTTCTTACCCAACAATTGGACGCTTAAATCCCAATTTCTGTCTGGCTAATTCCAGTTCGTTGGCAAGATTTGGCTGTGGTCTGAGGATGTACTTCAAGACTTGCCCCATCCACCAGACAATTGGGTTCCCATGGAGACGCATCAGCCTTTTCGAGAGATCTTCAGGAATAGCAAGAGGTAGAAAGTCTGGTCTTGGGTGGATCCCATCAACAATTGGTAGATCAATCACTTGAGTGTTAGCCATCTTCTCTCTGGTTGCTGCAGAAGGTAATCATTTATTGGGTTTACTTAATGAGAAATATTGTTATGAAGAACCATAGGTGTATGAGCTTTATAATCAATGAGCTTTCTATTTGAAACCAATCAATTTCTTTTCTTCGATAAATACCAATCCTGTACTTTGTCTTTTCAGAAGTGTCTCACGTGACTTTAACTCACAAAATTCTGTCGCAAAAGGTTAAATGGGATGATTCTTGTGGCTTGATTTGTCAAAATGCACAGGACAAAAATTGGTTTGTATGACTCAATTTTTCAAACATTTATTTTACAGCACCATGTGTTAAATCATTCTGTCAATCTACATGTAAGGGCTGTCTTTCCACACCGATGGGCTCAAAGGAACACATAATAATAGTTAAGGAAAGCATTGTATAGTGATAATTAAGGCAGACAAGTTTTACTCTGTGTGCTAACAACTAAGCATATGCAAGTACAGAGTGTCAAATTGATTGCAGTTTATTTCAGAACAAATACATCTATGTATCACTTACTGAAGGTTTTGGAATGTACAAAGAAAAATCTTTGGCAATTTTAAAAAAATATTTACAAGCACACCCTACCATGTCTCATTTAATTCTATCGGTGTGGAAAGAAAGCAATCACCATGGAGTATTGCAGCATCAAACTCCTCATTTTGAATCTTTGAAAGCCAAACTATGCATGAAATGGAAGCACCATGTACGTGCCATCAGGTCAACTGATTTCATGCCTGAATGCAAAGGCACACTGCTCCATTGCATCCAATTGACTTCAAACCAATAGAAGCAGATGATGTGGTCCATTAGAAGCTACCACAATGCTATATATAAATGCTAGGAGCAATAGGAAACTATCTTAGTTGTCAGGCATAAAATAATTAAAGCTTAATTAATATGCATCATGAAGGATACAACATATGTAACAGTTATTGTGCAGTGTGCAAAACATAGGCGATGGGCTGCTATTAAACTGGCCATCAAAGGTTGAAAACATGCGGTTAACTAACAGGTAGAGTGGGGAAAATACAACATACAGAGAAAGCTGAAGTTAGTAGATAGCAATGATAACGTAAATAGCATTTAGCCAAAATGTTAAGGCAAACATTTCCAAGCACTTCATTCCCAAGAATTTGATCAATTGTGTGCACCAAGATTGCAGAGCTCAAGCCAATAGATTGTGCAAGTCTAGAACAATGCAAAAGTGGGGACCTGATTTTGTAAACTTCATACAACCATAGAGGAAAGACAATACAGCAAAATGTGGTAACCCATGATTCCCAAAATATTTAAATACACACAAGACTTGCTTTCTATATTTCATAGATTAGTATGCTGGTCAATACTGTGCCTGTGTGCTTTATTTTGGTGCATAGCGAGTTGGTCAATTGAGTAATTGTTAGTAGTGCTCACAGCATGTGTTGTTCATACTCAGTGGTTACTCACTGGTACCATGGCAACTGTTGCAACGCATCTTTGAGTCATCTCTGTCCAAATACACTGTACCCTGAAGCTGTAAAACACAAATACTATTGCCCCTATACAAGCTACTAAGTCAACAATATGTGTCAATGAAGAGTTTGTCTGAGCCAATTCCAATCGATTTGATTTGCAAGAGCTTTAAGTCTGAAATTGGGAATAGTTCTCATTGATCAATAACATGACTTAACAGATGCACGAGACCACAGGTTGCTGTCCAGTAAGTACATGTACTTGGAAACCTCAAGCCTCATGTATTGTATTTAATTCAGTCATGCTTTTCCTAACCAACTATTTTCCCTTCATAGTGTTGAGAACATTTAATTTTTTAGCTAACAAATTTTTCATTACAATGTATGATAATGGCTGAACATTTTGACATTAGTTATACAGTACATGGTAACTATAATGACAATGAGCATTTTATCGATTTTTTACTGGAAAGTTAAACAAATTAATTTGATGATACCATTAATAACAACCATTTCAATAGAACATCAAAAAAGCCCTCAAAATAATGACCTTAACCCTGTAGTCCCTCTACTGCCCGAAGCTAGTGAAAAGTAAGATACCGTTTGAAAGACACTTACAGTAAATAAACAGAATCTTTAATCAAAACATATCTAAAGCTTATTATTTTGTAATTTTGTTAATATTATAACTGATGTCCAGTAGTTCAGAAGTAATAACTCACAAGAAAACAACGATTGCCTCTCAGTAACAGCTAATTGTTATGTCCATTATTTTGCATTAGGTTAAAATTTACACACAATGAACACAATAGTTTATGAGCTGGCATCAAATGTTCTTACTGATTTATTGCTAAGGCATTGTATTTTGTCCCTATTATCAGAATAACAGAAAATGACATTTTTTGTTGTATTTATGAGTGCATCAGTAATATCCAATAGCATCTTAGCAAAGGGTTATGTTTCATTAACAAGTCAACTGCGAGAGGAGGGGTTTAAAAAAGAGATATGAAGTTAATAAACACTTGCCTTGGAGTTGATATGCGTGTGACAAGGAATAATTTTATTTCATTTTTTCTTTTCCCCCTTTTTTTGTTAGAAAATATGTATTTTTCAAACACAAGCTGATGAGCACTCCTTCCAGCTGCATGTTACAGTGTTTTGCTTTGTGACCATTGGGATGGCTCAGTGACTAAACAGCTGCATGTTACAGTGTTTTGCTTTGTGACCATTGGGGTGGCTCAGTGACTAAACGGCTGCATGTTACAGTGTTTTGCTTTGTGACCATTGGGGTGGCTCAGTGACTAAACAGCTGCATGTTACAGTGTTTTGCTTTGTGACCATTGGGGTGGCTCAGTGACTAAACAGCTGCATGTTACAGTGTTTTGCTTTGTGACCATTGGGGTGGCTCAGTGACTAAACAGCTGCATGTTACAGTGTTTTGCTTTGTGACCATTGGGGTGGCTCAGTGACTAAACAGCTGCATGTTACAGTGTTTTGCTTTGTGACCATTGGGATGGCTCAGTGACTAAACAGCTGCATGTTACAGTGTTTTGCTTTGTGACCATTGGGGTGGCTCAGTGACTAAACAGCTGCATGTTACAGTGTTTTGCTTTGTGACCATTGAAGTTGCTAAGTGACTAAACGGCTGCATGTTACAGTGTTTTGCTTTGTGACCATTGGGGTGGCTCAGTGACTAAACGGCTGCATGTTACAGTGTTTTGCTTTGTGACCATTGGGGTGGCTCAGTGACTAAACAGCTGCATGTTACAGTGTTTTGCTTTGTGACCATTGGGGTGGCTCAGTGACTAAACAGCTGCATGTTACAGTGTTTTGCTTTGTGACCATTGGGGTGGCTCAGTGACTAAACAGCTGCATGTTACCTTTTTTTGCTTTGTGACCATTGGGATGGCTCAGTGACTAAACAGCTGCATGTTACAGTGTTTTGCTTTGTGACCATTGGGATGGCTCAGTGACTAAACAGCTGCATGTTACAGTGTTTTGCTTTGTGACCATTGGGGTGGCTCAGTGACTAAACAGCTGCATGTTACAGTGTTTTGCTTTGTGACCATTGGGATGGCTCAGTGACTAAACAGCTGCATGTTACAGTGTTTTGCTTTGTGACCATTGGGGTGGCTCAGTGACTAAACAGCTGCATGTTACAGTGTTTTGCTTTGTGACCATTGGGGTGGCTCAGTGACTAAACAGCTGCATGTTACAGTGTTTTGCTTTGTGACCATTGGGATGGCTCAGTGACTAAACAGCTGCATGTTACAGTGTTTTGCTTTGTGACCATTGGGGTGGCTCAGTGACTAAACAGCTGCATGTTACAGTGTTTTGCTTTGTGACCATTGGGGTGGCTCAGTGACTAAACAGTTGCATGTTACAGTGTTTTGCTTTGTGACCATTGGGGTGGCTCAGTGACTAAACAGCTGCATGTTACAGTGTTTTGCTTTGTGACCATTGGGGTGGCTCAGTGACTAAACAGCTGTATGTTACAGTGTTTTGCTTTGTGACCATTGGGGTGGCTCAGTGACTAAACAGCTGCATGTTACAGTGTTTTGCTTTGTGACCATTGGGGTGGCTCAGTGACTAAACAGCTGCATGTTACAGTGTTTTGCTTTGTGACCATTGGGGTGGCTCAGTGACTAAACAGCTGTATGTTACAGTGTTTTGCTTTGTGACCATTGGGGTGGCTCAGTGACTAAACAGCTGCATGTTACAGTGTTTTGCTTTGTGACCATTGGGGTGGCTCAGTGACTAAACAGCTGCCTGTTACAGTGTTTTGCTTTGTGACCATTGGGATGGCTCAGTGACTAAACGGCTGCATGTTACAGTGTTTTGCTTTGTGACCATTTTGGTGGCTCAGTGACTAAACAGCTGCATGTTACAGTGTTTTGCTTTGTGACCATTGGGGTGGCTCAGTGACTAAACAGCTGCATGTTACAGTGTTTTGCTTTGTGACCATCGGGGTGGCTCAGTGAATAAACAGCTGCATGTTACAGTGTTTTGCTTTGTGACCATTGGGGTGGCTCAGTGACTTAACAGCTGTATGTTACAGTGTTTTGCTTTGTGACCATTGGGTCGGCTCAGTGACTAAACAGCTGCATGTTACAGTGTTTTGCTTTGTGACCATTGGGTGGCTCAGTGACTAAACAGCTGCATGTTACAGTGTTTTGCTTTGTGACCATTGGGGTGGCTCAGTGACTAAACAGCTGCATGTTACAGTGTTTTGCTTTGTGACCATTGGGGTGGCTCAGTGACTAAACGTTTTAAGAAGAATTATTCCCTCAAAGATTTCCATTTTTAATTTTGTTTTTTGAGAAATGCATTTTCTGCAGTTCTGTAGTTATTTTGAAACATATATTCTCCCCTCCTGACAAGTTTGCAACTATTAAAAATTTGAACGTGAAGTTCCTATTCAAAATATAATTTGGAAAATGATGCATTTTTATATCTATATTTAAATTGTGCTCAGATCTCAAAGTAGCGAGAGGTACTTTATTCAAGATGGTCAATCAATGCTGTCCAACTGAAAGAAAGAAAAGTTCATTAATGGCACTGACATTGTTTCTTGTCAGCTGAGTAAGCTTGTTCTACTTTAATGATGTCTTTCATTTACACAATTTGTTACTTTTAAAGAAAAGTGAATTGCAACAAGAACATTCTACCTATTCGATTGAAGGTTGGGTAAGAGGAACAAATCTTAACAAACTAAACGCTTTATTTTTTGATGGAATGTATGGAATTTAAAAGAATAAATTAAACATTCTTTAGTTTTGAAAACTAGAGGAAGGAAATGAATGTACTCTTCCAAAAAACCAATGATGTAATTAACATGTACCTTCCAAGAGAAGAACGATGCCATCATAAACCTCAACTTAATCATTTGGTTTCACAGAAATTTCTTAAATTTCTTTTGCTCATTAGTGAATGTATAACGTATTATAACTATAGAGCAAACTATAATTTCCTTGAAAAATCATACATTCTTAGAATAAAAATATTAATTATAAAAACTTGTTAATTATGCTTACTTGATAACTTAGCTCTTAGTTCATGCAGGAGTGCAGGAGTACATGCATGACCATGCTTCAAACACATCAGACAAAACACTGTCACACAATGCATTATAAAAACACGTATTATTATGAACATGCAAATGACACAAAACATGCAGGAGTGTTTGCCTGCCATGCAATCCTTTCGAATTGCTGCTAAGGAGTTTGGGGTGCCTCTGGCGGAGAGAAAAAAGTGAAGGGCCCACAACTAAACTGTCTTTTCTTGGATTGGTCATCGATACTGTGGCTCAGGAGATTCAAGTGCCTCCGGACAAGATTGTCGCACTGCAGGCAAAATTATCTAGCGTCTTTAGCAAAAAGAAGGTTACACTGCGGGAACTTCAATCTGTTTTAGGTAGTTTGAATTTTGTTTGTAAGGCGGTGCGTCCAGGTAGAGCGTTTTTGAGGCGTATGACCCCCTTACCAGACAACCTGTGGAGCGCCTTCAGCTAGAAGTGCAAGAATTGCTGCAAAATTCTTTGGCACCGCGTACGCATTCGCTTTATCAACGGGCCTGGAGTCTTTACCAGGGGTTTTGCACACTTCATGGCTTTGGTGATTCATTTTTCCCATCCTTACAATCACTTGTACAATTTATTGCATTTTTGTCAATTAACGAGTATGCTCCTACCACCATTGCATCTTACGTTTCAGGTATTGCGTCGTCTTTGCGTTTGGCTGGGTCACTCGACCTTACAAAACATTTCATTGTAAAGCATTTGTTAGAGGGTAGTAGGCTGCTTAACAGTCGCCATGACTTACGCTGTCCCATTACTTTTAGTATTTTGCAACGCATTGTGCCTGCTTTGGATTCCATTTGCACTAACCAGTTTGAAGCACAACTCTTTAGAGCGGCATTTCTGTTCGCTTTCTTTGGGTTTTTGCGTGTTGGCGAATTCACTGCCAAATCTAAGAACGAGTATTCTCCCCTAAGGCATTCAGATGTTTCCTTGCAGGTTGCGCCCACTGGGCGGGTAGTGGTACTTAATGTTAGGTTTTCGAAAACCGATCAGTATGGTAAGGGTTGTTTCATTACAATTCCAGAGAGCTCACGGGGCGATTTTGCGCTTTGCCCTGTTCATGCTGCGGCGCAGTTTTTGCGCGTTATGCAGCATGAACAGGCCATGGCGCAAGCTTCTTTTCCCACTTCAATGGAGACCCAGTCACACGCTCCCAATTCACTGCGGTTCTTCAGCGTTCTCTGGACTTTGTTGGTCTCGGGGACATGCGATTTTCCTCGCATTCATTTCGTATTGGGGCAGCCACCTCTGCGGCAATGTCAGGTATTCCTGAGGCAGATATTCAAACTATGGGGCGTTGGAAGTCCAACGCCTATAGGCGCTACATCCGTATTGACCCTGGCTTTATTTTGTAATAGGCCTGCCTGCCCAGTATTTCGATTTTGTTTTTGTTAATTCTTTCGTGTGGAGTTGATTTTGCGTGTTGCAACCCCTTTTTAATTTTGTTTTCTCTCATTCTGTTTCCTTTATGAGCAACCCCACACCACGGTGAGCCTGTGGTGTGGGTCATTGGCGACTCTTTTATTCACTGGGCATTGAGGATAGCTGTGAGGGATGCTTCACTCCTACCCGGCTTCAAGGTGCAGTGGTTCGGGAGGCGTGGACTCCACATCGGGCAGTTTGGGGACTTTTTGCAGCAAACGTGGTCTCGCGAGAACTACAACCCAGACGCCATCATCCTTCATGTGGGTTCCAATGACCTCGGCCGTGTCCAGAAGAAATGCATGTTGGATGACATTCATCGATTGCTGTCGGGTACCAGAGAATGTTTGCCACACACCATAATTTTCTGGTCGGAGATATTACCATGTGTTGCCTATCCTGGGGCAGTTCAGCAGAACAAGGTTGAGCGGGCGAGACGGGCCATCAATCGTCATGTGGGTGGTCTGTTTCGTTACTCGCCTGGTGGTTTGATCAACCATCCCCAGATAGTGTGGTCAAATCGTGAGCTATTTATCCATGACGGCGTCCACCTTTCTAATGCGGCTTCACAATTATTGGTATCGAATTTTAAGGATGCACTTATCACTTTGTTTCAATAGTTCAATACCTGAATTAATATTGAGGCTATTTTTGGCGGGGTCATCGCGATGACCGTTTGGCGGTATTTCATGGTTTACACCTCAATAGTCCTCAGGTGTATTCATTCAGCTATTACAATTTGCTACTTTGTGGGGTCTTTATTAAATTTATTAGCATGATTATAAACCGTATTTTAGTAGCTTTGGCTTAATTTTCCAACAACTGGGAAAGATGAGCTGTTTATTTATGAACTGTGTTATATTGGCTTTAATTTCAAGTTCCTTTGCAAACCTTCTTTTATTTGACACTTTTGGTTTCGCGGTACATGCTACGTCCGGAAACCTGTATGTTATCCATTTGTGGAGATGCAGTAGTAGTATTGGTGACCTCGCGAATTTAAGCGACTGCCGGAGGTCAGTTTTGCTATTGGTTGATTTACTGTTGTTGATTTCGCGGATTTTATGCAACTGCCGGAAATCAGTTTGGCTTTAATTGCTTTATTTCTTACTTAGACCGCGTTCCCACTGGATCCACAATTACAAGATCCTGACCCCGCAAAAGGATTAGTCGCAGACGTGAATCGCGGTCGCGTTCCCACTTGAGTATGATCGCACATTGATCCACCTTTTGTAAACGGAAGTAGATCAAAAGTTCACCAACGCAGGTCACTTTCGCCCATCTTCCTCACAATTACCTGAAATACTGTGCTATTTCTCACGGTTTGTTTTGAATTTCTTGACTGGCCCAGATGTCTAAAAAGTTCCCAGCTCCTCGTCCGACCATAGCTTGCCACGCTTCTCATCTTTTGGGTTTGTTTTTTTTTGGACGAATTTATGGGACGTTTATTGCTGGGCGCTGCCATCTTTAAAGAACGTACAATGCATCCAAAAATTGGTGTGGGTTTGGGTTTAGTGTGGATGCGTTGTACAGAACGTGTAGTTGGTATCGTCACGTGACGTCAATACTGCTTTATGCTTTACTTGCAATTCTTTTATGTCACCAAATGCGTGGTGCGTGCTGGGAATAGAAGAAAAAAGAACACCGTTTTCGCGCCATTCGGGTCTACCGGACCGGATGTTCACCCTCAAATTGCAGGGTCTGATCGCCCTTTGCGTTCCCACTAGACTTTTGATCGCCCATTAATCCAAAAGGGCGATCAGATCCCGCTTTAATCCTACTCCCGAGGTGGATCAAAATTGCGGGGTCTGATCCTGATCGCCCTCGCGTTCCCACTTACGCTTGATCGCCCTTTGATCGCCCTTTTCGAGAAATTGCGGGGTCTGATCGCCCTTTTCTCGAATTGCGCGATCAATGCGGGGTCCAGTGGGAACGGGGTCTTATTGATTTTGCGGGTTATGCGACTACCGGGAATCAGTTCAGCTTATTGGTTTGCATTAAACACATTTTTAGATGATCTTGTGGATTGCAGGCAACGGCCGGAGATCAGCTTAAGTTTCAAGGGCGTCGATGGGTGGGGGACGGGGGGGACATGTCCCCCCCACTTTTTAGACTGGGGGGACAGCATATCAGATGTCCCCCCCACTTTTTGATTGACTGTTCATCAGAAATATGCAACAAAATATAAAAATATACACCATTTCCTTGATTCAATATTTCATTACAATTTTTGTTAAAATAAAAGAATATCGAACATTAAACGGTAAAATGATTTCTTCATTTTCTTATTTGGCTCTGATGGACCACGCGCAAAATGTAAATTTTTGGCCTATTTCCATTTCTATAATACAGACAATAACCGACAAGTTTCGTCCAAGACATAAACGCCAAAATTACGCTTACATACCTTTTAGCATTCAAGTAATGCGTCATTTGTGTATGCTATAATGTACGGTACATGATCCCTCCACAAAGAAAGTCTGTGTGTGCGCGCACGTGCAAATGTGTTACATTTTGTTACAATCGCACAATGCACAAAATGTAGTGCAGTTTGGGCCATGACAAGATTTGTCGAAGAAGCAGTGTTTTTTCGAAGACACACGATAAACGCCGGACTCCCGAAGCACATTAAAATGGATATTAGAAAATTCTTTTCAGTGGCTACGTCCCAACAGGAACAAAAGTTCTTTTAAGCAAGTTCCAATAACCCCTTCCCCTTCCACCCCCCCCCCCTTTCTAAAAAAAAAACCTCTCTTTCCTTCATGTGGTTACATAAAAACATCAAAAATTAGCTCTGTTCTAACCATTGCCTTGAGTACTTGATTAATGGAGCCACTTGTCGTCCACCAAAAAACAACATCAAAACAGTCAGGGGATGATTTACTACCAGAGACCACACCGACATGTGTCTTCCCTTCACTCCCTCTAGCTGCCAATATATCTTTGCTAGCACCGGATCTTGCTCCGAATTTCCCGCTCCACGGTGCATTTCACTCAAGTTTATTTTGGCAGTCTCCTCTTCACACAAACCATCCTTTCCAGACCCCACCCCCTACCAACACCTGTTCCCCTTCTGGTTTTGCCCTTTAACTTAACCACACCCCCTTCCCTTTTAGAACTACACATATCGCCTCATACGTTCTTTAAAGCTTTAGTTTCCATACATGATTCTCCACTAACAAGGGAAGAGCTCCGGTACTACTATTTTTTGTGCTAGTCCTCTAAAAACACTCTATATGATGCTTATATTATACAAAACCATCAAAATGTTTTTTTGATGGCGCACTAGTCACATCTTAATGGTATGTTTACACAAGGCTACATGTATGATTCACTTTTCCCCTACACACAAACAAAATATCAATAAAACAAAAGAAAAACGAAAAATTGTTCATGACTTGCTCGCCCGTCCCCCCTACTTTTCAGTAGCAATCGACGCCCTTGTTAAGTTTTATAATATACAAGCATTTTGTTATGGCTTAGCTCACTGAAGCATAAACAAATAAAGGCTGCTCAGGCCACTGTGTACAAACAAAGTGTTTCCTTGTCGTATGTGGTAATAAATAAACTCCTTGCACGTTACATTTACAAAAATATACGGCAAAGTTTAAAGGAAGAAAGTACAAAAATAAAGTACAGGGAAATTGATGAACATTGAAACAAACAATAAAGATGTAGCACAACATTGGGAACCATTATTATTCCTCACTGTTGAAAATGATCATATAGTGAAAGTGTAACAATTGAGATTAGATGTAACCTGAACATGTCAAAAAATTCCCTTGTTTTACTGTTCAAAAGCAGTTGATATGAAATACTTAAGGCAAGACCAGAACTTTATATTTTGTTTTGTATAAATGTTAAAAAACAAAACTCAAAGCATTTTTCTTGGGCTTCTGATACTTATTGTGCTGTGGGCATGTTTATGGTGGTGTCACTTCACACTAAATAGCAGAATAGGGGCATAATTAAAAGAATAGTTGGTTGTAAAAAAATACTTACATCCCCATCTAGTTGTACTTTCCCCTCTTCGATCCACACATGTCTCACTCAATGGAAGAAAAAACTTCTCCCATCCTTCTGGTGCATAGCGCCATCCTTTAGATTGTAGAATCAATGTCCGCTGTGTACCGTAAGCTACTATCATACAATATGCAACATGGTGTACCTGGCAGCCATACCCACAACCCTTGTTCAAGTTACATACAATCTTCTTGGCTTTGCTGCAGTCAGCAGGATTCTGGGGAAAGAGTTGACAGTTTTAAACCAATAATATTTTTAATATATTGAAAATAGCATCATTTCAAGTTGAATAATTTGTTAATCTGGGGGGGGGGATGATATCTATAACCCTGCACTGGTCATACATATAGACCATTTCTTTTGTATGGCTGGCCTTGAGTATCAAAACATGAACTCAGTTGGCACAAAGTAGCCACTTTTAATGAAAAACTTAAAACCCTTTTTATATGGATGTACACTTTTTGCTCGTTGAGTGGACTAGAGAAGATCTAGATGTCACTGACAGAAGGACAAGGAAACTGATGACCATGCATAGCATGCTAAATCTGCAGGAAAATGTCAGTGGACTCTATCGTCCGAGGTCAGAGGGCAGAAGGGGGTTACTGAGCATGGCAGACAGTGTTTACACCAACGTGTTAGCTAGCGAGCCGTGCAAGCCGTGTTAGCATGGCCAGTTGGGCTGAAAACACGGGAAACATTTTGATGCACGGCAAGGTAATGTTGGTTGAAGCCATGTTGTCTAATTTTTATAATTTCAGTGAAAAATTACTGAACTTTATTTGTTGTTTTGTTTGTGGAAAAGTTTTAAAACTGCAGATAGTAAAGCTGAGATTTTTTTAAACCAGTTTTCCTTCTTCTTTTCGAATCTAAATTTGATTGAGCCCGCACGTCGGTGCAGCCGTGACACTGTGCTCGACACTAACGAGAGTGGATTCGAACGAACTCAGATCGCGATCATGATGGGAAAGAGCGTGATGTGCGGCCTTAGTCTGGTGTACATTTTGGTAAAAATCGTTGGCGTTCGAATGCATACATTTAACGCGGGGAGCCAGATCGCGATCATAGACTTCATCTTGTAGCTTCCGACCAATTGCTTCCAAAGTTCCGAGGTCTTTATTGACCTGTCAAATAACGACATCGATCATGTCGTCTTCCAGTAAAACACCTTCCTCCATGGTAGCTTAGATATCGTTAATTTTGACTGGCGATATATCGTCGGGTTAATATCACCGATATGTCAATATATCGTGAAAAAATTGTGAATACGGAAAAGGGGTTTTACCGCATGCAGGGGGAGGGCGTGGGCACCAATAAAATAAACAAACAAGACATGACTGTATGGATAAAATCACTGAATTTAATATCCATATTCCATGAAAACAGAACGGCTGGTTTCTACCTCAACAATTGAACGTTGCAATCTCTGAAGCTTGTGTCTCGATGTTTATTCTGATTCCCATGTTGCGTAACTACGTTTGCCCAACGTTTCCCAACCGCGAGGTGATTTCTCACCGAGGGAATTTCCCTTGCCTTTTCGTTCCCACGGCTACACGCCCTTCCTTCACCCCCTAACTATAAAGTTTACCACGTTAGGAGCAAGCACATCTGTGGGATCGAGGTGATAAATACTATGGGATGGTAGCGCTGTGAGAAGCACTTCGTCTTAACTATTCACACAAATAGATTGCGTTTCGGCCAATCGGAAAGCAGCCAGTCAGAAATCAGCCAAATCAGCCTGTCCCAATCATGTTCGTGCTGCTTCGGCGATACCATGAAGAAAGACAACATTGCTAGATGGGAAGACGCACATTATGTGATCAAAAGTTTCCTTCACTACGAAACACATGCCGCAGTACACTCAATTGCGTCTGCCTTAATGCCATTTACATAAAAAAAAACATCGTGTACGAATTTTGAACAACTGGTTGCCGTCCAAAATACTGAATGGTCTATGGAAGTTGAAATAGAAAAAAGCATATAACATAAAGAAGAATCGTTGATTTTTTTTAGAAGTAAAGTACTTAATTGGTTGAGGATTTATTTTTTTTAAATACACTTTGAGCAACCAGTCAATTATAGAACAAAAACACTGCATGATCATTTTTTATCCAAGTTTCTTTTAGTATACTTTGAAATTGTTGTTTTTACAAAATTTAAACTTTGTTTGGAAGTGCAATTCAGCGAATGAAATGAAATAAATCTAGTCCTTTTACTTTAGATAAGTATTGCACAACTGTACAGGTTTCAAAAATCATGATATATCCAATACAAAATATATTACTACAAAAAAAACTAGACATTAGGTGTTTGTGAACAAACACAAAGCTGTTCCGTGTTGTTTTGCTTGGATAATGTGCTAAAATGATCAAGGAGTCTATAACTGAAAGAAAGTTAGAAAAATGTTGTATAGTTCTTGAGATATGGTCCCACTTCCGGTTGACCCGGAAGAAGAGGTCAACAAGAGGTCACGGTTTTTCAAAGTCAATATTAATGCCTGAGGAGTCTATAACTGAAAAAAAAATTGAAAATCGGTTGTATAGTTCTTGAGATATTCCGGGTGACCCGGAAGTAGACTTCCGGGTGACCCGGAAGTAGAGGTCAACTTGGGGTCACGGTTTTTCCAAGTTTATTTTTAATGCCAAGGAGTCTAAAACTGAAAAAAAGTTTGAAAATCGGTTGTATAGTACTTGAGATATGGTCCCACTTCCGGTTGACGCGGAAGTTGAGGTCAACATGGGGTCACGATTACCTAAGGCTAATCTCCAATGCCCAAGGAGTCTATGACTGAAAAAAAGTTTGAAAATCGGTTGTATATTTCTTGAGATATGGTCCCACTTCCGGTTGACCCAGAAGTCGAGGTCAACTTGGGGTCACGGTTTTTCAAAGTTAATATTTAATGCCTAAGGAGTCTATAACTGAAGAAAGTTTGAAAATCGGTTGTATAATTCTTGAGATATGGTCCCACTTCCGGTTGACCCGGAAGTAAAGGTCAACTTGAGGTCACGGTTACCTAAGCCTAATCTCCAATGCCCAAGGAGTCTATAACTACAAAAAGTTTCAAAATCGCGCGTGTACTTCTTGAGATATGGTGCTGCAAAGATTTACTAATTAAATATGCAAATGATGATCACGTGATTAATTAACTAAGAATATTAAAAAATTTTACATTAAGAGTAAAGCTTATGTCCTAAGCTTCAATTTGATATAGGATTTGACTATTTTATAATTTACCAAGTTGAATTTAAGGTCTAAACAAAATCGTGTACAAATGCTATGGGGATTTAGACAGAGAGAAAGAATAATAATAATAATAATAAAAATAATAAAAATCTTGACGAAAACAATACCTGTTCCTACAAAATGTCGGAACAGCTAATTAGGAGAACAGGTTTATTGCAATACTAATACTACATTGACATGAAATTGCAGCAACAAAGATAGTGATTTTTTCAGTCTTAATATATCAACATATTTATACAATTGAATATATATTTACAATCAAAGTGTCAGTGTCACATATATTCTTAAAATGGATTAAACAGTTTTATGTTTACAAGCAAAATGAACATTCACTGATCTTAAATAGCTACATGGCATCATTGTAATAATAATAATAAAAAAAATAACAACTGCATTTATATAGCGCCTAACACCTCCAAAAGTTTAAACATTATTTTTAATTGTATTATTATTAATAATCAAACTCACATTCAGAAGTTGACAGTAGCTATACAGATGAAGTAGCTTGAGGCCTTGCATACTCAGGATATGTACATGCAGCAACCACACAGATGGTAATAGTGCCCATTCACAACAGTATAGGCTGTCACTGACTCACTGATTTCTTCTCATTAACAATTTTAACCCAAACAATAACTTTCATCCAGTCTTTTATCTTTACAATCTATTTTTGCTGTAAAGCCTCTCTTTTTCAGTTCAAAAAAGCAAAAAAATCAAATCAAAACAGTTCACTTGTACCGGAGAAATAGGTGCCAGAAATGCATCAGAAACCACCTACAGCATCTACAGTAGCCAGAGCTTCCAGGGCCCTGAAGCGGGCCCTGGAAGCCCGGCCGAGACAGACTTCGTGCTCATGTTGTGAGCTTCCACTTCCTAAATTCCAGGCTAAGACACTGGTTTACATCCTATTGGAAAATTAGTGCATCATAAAACAGCATTATAGAACCTTTTAAACGTTTAGAGCCATTTGAAACATAGGCTTTCTAGTTTGAACTAGACAACCATTAGCATTCTAGCTTACTCCTCATTCAGACACAGCCAATTTTTCTTAGCTTGCTGAAGTGCTATTTTTTACACTTCATTTGGGGGAGCTTAATATATAGTTTGATATTTTTATAAAGTGGTCATGATTTCTTACACAACTTACAGGGATTCACGTAAAAAATGCAAATTTTGGAATTAAAAAATGTGAAAATCTGGATAAACACAGAGGTCTGACATGCCTGTTCAAATGGGAAAAGTTGCATCTCCGATTACCAGCTAGAAGACTTACCTGCATATATTGGAACCTTCTTTGCACCAAATCGCTTAATTCTTTAGCCTCATTGTCTCTCCATGCAGCATTATTATCTATCCTGCTCAAGTTATAGATATCTACAAGGATGGCTCTGAAATCAAAACAATAAACAAAAAATAGTTTAGTAAATAATAAAACTTAATTGATACTCAAAAGTCATAATTCCTTGGCTAAGTCATTGCATTCTCCTGATTTTAATCATCCATTGCCGCCTTTATAAGCCAAGTGTTTTACATATGTGCATTAAGAAGTTTGCTGCAGAAAGACTTCAAGGCAAAAAGGAGGCCAAAAGCTAAAGGTAGAGCTTTTAACTTCTCAGTATCATTACAGTGACCTCTAATATAAGTAGTGCCATTTGCAGCATTCCACTCCTATCCTGAGGCATCTGACCAGTGAGGCAATTTCTAAATCTTAGAAATTTGGGAAAAGCAGAGTCATTGTTATCTAACCATAACTCAATTATTATTTTTTTGACTTCAGAAGAAAGTTGCATTCTCCGATCATCATGACCAAAATAGTTGTGCTGCTGAATTCCCTTTTTTTGGTTTAATCTTAGGTTTTTAACAGTAAAGGTGTAATGTGAACTACCAGACACTGCATGTCTCATACCTCAAGGTCTTGGTAACAAACAGATACTTTTTCTGGTTGATTTTTACAACACTGGTTTGTTCAACAGACCATGTAAGTTTTTACAAAAGAATGACTGGGAACATTCCAATGAATTTCCTGGCTGGCAAGAATACTGCACATTGTTTGCCCTTTGTACACAAGAATTCTCATCAAAACAAGTTTGTGGAAAAAGCACCTGAATGAATGCACCATATTTTTGACCTCGTGAGGGCGCTCTCAAAAATAATTGTATCACTTCCGGGGGTATAATTTATCGTCTGCTCAGCTACCTGTGTACAGTTTAGCATCGGCGTTCTGTCACTTCTGTGCGCAAGAGAGTTTAGTCAGTGCTTCTAGAATCTAAGGTAATAACGGCTCCTTTAAAGGTCTTATTTTCCGTGATGGTAGTAATGTGTTCCAGTCCTTAACTGTCTCGAGGAAGTATTTGAAGCAGTTTTTGTTTGCGGGGAACAGTTGTTTCTATAAGTATAAAGAGGAAAGGATGAGCCACGCTTTACTGCCAGTTCTGATATTTTTTAAGATTAGATGCAGGGCTCTTTATTTCTTTAAAGGAGCCGTTAGTAATCCACCTTAGATTCTAGAAGCACTGACTAAACTCTCTCGCACACAGAAGTGACAGAACGCCGATGTTAAAACTGTACACAGTTATACCCCGGAAGTGATACAATTATTTTTGAGAGCGCCCTCACGCGGTCAAAAATACGGCGCATTGAGTGGTTTGTGGACGCAGACAGTTGAAATTTACCATTTACATGTATCATCCCCTTAATTAAAATATTAGATTTTGTTTCATTTCCATTGTGCTTTACAGTTTGTGCCTGCATAAGTCTATGGCTCTATGGCTCTTCTGTAAATATGCAATTACATAAGTCACATTGTATACATACTGAATGATTGACCCCAATGAGGTACCCATAATATTCTTTAAAAACATCCATTCTAAATACATGTAACTCACCTGCACTCATCACAAACAATATTATCAAATACGTAGTATTACTCTTCTTGCCAATACATGTTCAATTCTAAAAAATGTTTAATCTCGATCATTCAGAAAAGTGCAGTCTTCTATATCAAATGCATGTATTTTAAGCAGAGTGCCTAGTCACAACATTCATGTCAACCATACCCTGTAGGTAATTTTACCCAAAGAACGTCACAGAGGGTAACTGCATTTCTGCATTAACACTTTTACTGTGTCCTTTGCAGACTACAGTTGAAATTATTGATTTATACACTTGCTTTCACCCCACAATTTCCATTATTTACTTTAAAAAATACCATTCTTGTTAACTAGGACTCCTGCCTCCATACTAATAAATGCATTTTATAGTATAGGCCTACCAATTAGTAAATGTAATTGATATCGCAATGCACAGACTGTCTAGAGCTTCAACATTTCATATGTATTTAAATGCAATAATTCCAGAATAACTATCTCGCTTGTACTGTATGTTGAAAAAATGGTAGTTCCCATGTTAAACCACCAGACAGTTGTCTTAACAGCAATAAAAATGGATGATGTATTACGGTAACCCACTACTCTTCATCACTATGCCTGAAGGCCAGTAAAATGCAATTACATAAAAGCTGTCCGCTTGTAAATGCAATAAACTCCTCATAAATTTGGCTCTGTTTTAGACGTTCTAAATATGTACAGCGTACTTTGTACGAAACCTTGTTTTCTAGCTGTCAAATTTTAATTATGAAGGTACTTGGAAGGAGCTTTGAATACTTGTTTCTACTTAAAAAATATAATTCAGAACTGAGTTTTCAAAAAGTTCATTTTTAATAAGATCATTAAGCTATCTATATTTGGTAGTACATTACTATGGCAAATGATTGGCAATCAATTTTGGTCATTATGAATAATTATTCTAGTGAAAATGTCCATTGTCATATGTCTATTAAATAACCATTGTCAATATAGTACATGTAGAAGGCATGGCAGACTGAGTAACTGTATGCATAATGGTATTGTGTGAAAATTGTAACTTAGTAGACTTACACACATTAAACAGCTCTACATGTATGTCAAAAACAGTCAAGGATGCTCATCACCGTATGAGTTTCCTAAAGATAAAGGCAAAATTCTGTCCACCTCAAAGAAAATTGGTAGACATAAAATACAACCACACAGTTTTCTAGAGTGAATACCAAAGTCAACAAAATTCTTTAAAAATGCAATTAAAATACCTACAGATTGCGCTGGGAAGAACCAAAACTAATTAAAACATAATTATCTACATAAACACTGTTCTGCACTTGCTAATTGAAATGGTAGTACCAGTAAATGCTTCATACTTGTGATTCATTGCACATCCAATAAGTTTAACAATGGAGAATCCACTGTGCGTAAGTTCATTCAGTACAGACACAGTACATACAGTGCAAACTGTAACATAATATATTGTGGTTAAATAAGATCTCATCATGGCTGATACACACTGCAGTAGTGATTCTGACCCTGAAAATCTGCATGATGAAGAAAAACGCATACTGCACCTGCAGATTGCAAGCAAATTTTTTATGTGAAACTTGTAAAACTCTACAAGGTGCTTCTTGCAAAGTCTCAGTTATACATAAAGATAAAGCAGAGAAAGAGTGTACACTCAAGAAAATGGCATTTGGGTATCAGCACTTAACTGGTATTTAATTCCTCAAACTGGTACAGCTGTTTGTGTTATGATTTCCGACACTCTTTTCTCTGTGCATATTATACCTTTTCCTACCAACGACACTCATTAACGCTGCCATTTAGTATACTAGTGTTTGGTTGTTCCTTTTCAAGGTTGCCCTGACCCAGCCTTAGAAACTGACGAGTAAATACTCAAAATCTGAAGCACTTACTCCTTTTTATCCAAACCATTTTTATTTATATAAGTAAACGCTATAGTCTAGCAAAAGCTAAAAAGTAAAAAGTTTTAGATTTAAACAATGCGGATGTGAGTAAATGCTTAAAAATTTGTGGTAAACCCAAGTTCTAGTGTTTATCCACACAACCCATTGTCTTTGGATGGGAGAAAACAATTTAAACATTATTTAAACAATATTTTCAGTGAGTTTGCACTATTGGCAACAACAAAAAAGTGAGGCGGGCCACCTCACATTTGAATAGGCAGGAGAAACACTGATAACAAATGTCTAGTAAAAGCTGCTTTCCAATAAACACGTTGAATATATAACAAAATTACCTGAAGTGCAAGTGTGTATAGATTATCGCACAATGGATTTGCGTTGTTGCATCACAGATGAAGAGCTGCCAACATTTTGCTTTGCTTACAATAAGAAGTAGAACTTAATGAAAATCTTCTAAGAAATGTTCCAAAATCAGCAGAAACCCCCTGCTTTGAACCTTCACAAAACTGGCATGTTCTTGTACTTGTTTTTCTCAACAAGTATACTTGCTTATCAATTTGTTTTCTTCTCCTAAATCATGTTGACATGTTTATGAAATTAGGCCACCATGAGTCTGCTGATGAGTACATCCTTTATGTTCAAAGAATGAAGCTCCAGAGTTCACTGCTTGACGTATTACCCCACTCATTATAACACAATGCAGATACTAGCTCAGCATGTGAGTATATACAATCAAACAGATTCAAACAAAATCATCTTTTCTCCAAATGACAGGATAATAGTTATTATTTCCACATGCTGTAGCACACACTGTTGTTAAATAGTATCAATATTCATATCATAAAATCAATTTGTTATTCATTGCAGGAGTGTGGTCTCCTGGTACTGCAGGAGAATAAATAAAGTACTTAATTAATTTTCTAGCCACTCTGAAGTCAATAATATTAATCAGTTAATAGAGAATAATGATAATTAACTGCATGGTTGGATGAAGCCATTTTTGTGTACACATCATTTTAATGCAGCATTCAGTAACGTTACAGGTCACTGGTCACTATCTGTTCCACACTACTCATGCCTTGTGCAAATGGTCTGATTAATCCCTTTCTACTATCTACATGTACTAAAACCAGATCAGAAACCTGGGTTATGGAAACATAATTTTTGTTTAGATAAATGGGGTCAAAATTGGGATCTCCCTAGCCCCTGGCAGACATATAGCCGTGCTAATAGTAAATAAAGCAAAAATTCATCGCACAAACAAGAATGAACTGTGCTGACAATAGAACGTGCAAGGCTGGTGCGTATTTGAATTTCTAGGACCAAGTTGGTTCCAGCCAGTGAAGTTTTACAAGTGTGCAATTCTGTTTCTTCAAATGCTTTAGTTTAACATGGGTTATTACTATAGAAATGATCTCATATTGTTGGCAACTGATTGTTGGGAAAGTAAAATTTGTCCATGAAATATATTAAAGTGAAAGAAACTTAACAAATCTACAAAGAAAACCTGAGAGTAAGACTTGACCTCCGTTTCTGGTTACTTGTAAACAACTAAGAATTTACTTACGTTCATGTTATTATTAAACCTATGTAATAGTCGCACAAATTTAATCATGATCGGCAAGTGGGGTTTCTACAAAATAAGCATCCTCATTCCAAGTTTTAATTTTGTTTCAAAGTATTTATTTTTATAAAACAATTTTAATTGCATTTATAACAAATTGCTATGGGTATTTTTATTTTCTAGAATTTTGTACAAATATAATTTGTTAAGAAGATTTGATTTAAACAAATATAATCTTCGCTCGAGTTGCTTTTTCGTTTTTTGATACTCGCAAGACTTGAACAGTAGTGTCACAATGCAGTGTGAACAACTGTTCACTATTCCAATTATGTAGGTTGACCACCAAGAGAACTCTGTTGGTGTTGGTATGTACATATTTAAGTTGGTTCAACTAGTTTAGTTTGAGTGAAACGCTTAATGCATTCTCCTTTACTATTATTCAAACTATTCAAAGACTGCCTGCAGGTATCAGGTGCTCCTTCACCCCGACCAAGCCGAAGTTGAAAAGAATATCCCATGAACCCAAATTACTTTTATTAAAGGAACATTACAGAATTGGTAAGAAAAAAACTTGTAAAATATACTTTTTTATCACAGATTTACATAAAACTTACATTGAAATATTTCTGTCTGAAATGCCATATTTTATGAGAAATGAATAAACTAATTTTCCGATTGGAGTTTATCGCTCAGTGAGCGTTTTATTCACTTGTTGAATCTATATGATTTCATGCAAATGTGTAATCGGTTTTTCACTATTTTCTAGTGACCCAGATGGCCGATCGATCTCAAACTTCTACAGGTTTGTCAGTTTATGTATATGGTGGATTACATAAAGTGCTTACACTGCCAGCAACTGTTTTGTTAGCGAAAACCAATTCTGTAATGTTCCTTTATGTGGATATAAAAATTACACGACTTTTTGGTTTGTATTATGTCTGGGGTATATTTATGAAATTTCTATGTAAATGTGATGAGATTGGTGACTAGAGGCTTGCCAGGCGAAGTTTGCCAGGCAGTACCCAGTTATCTGTTGAGGGGTAGGGCAAGGTTTATAGGGCATTTGGCCAATTGGCTCAGTTTAATTCTCCTGGGTTAAGGTTGTAGGATTTTTAATCGCTGCAAACTTCCCCCATATAATCAAAGAACAAGAAAATAAGTCTTCCTTGATAATCAGATTAAAATTTTCAACATTACATGCTGATGGTTTTGTGATCAATACTCTTGAAAAACTTTTATCTGCAATACTGTCAAAGTCAAGGAAATAGCATTTGTAGTCCTCCCAAATCACTGACCTCCAAAATCACTTTTGTGGATTTTTAATGCCACAAGCGCAATAAGCACATGAATACTGTATGTAAAGTGCACAAAACCCTGCACAAAACATAAACCATTTTTTGTTGTTTAAAAAAAGAAGATGACCACTGATTTGACACAGGTTGTATGTATGTCGTATTTAAACCTAGCTCCCTAGATTTTTTATTATTTTTGGCTAGAGATTGTCCCAAATCCTCAAAAATAAAATGATAGGTAAGTCTATGACAAAATCTAGGGACTCTGTTTATTTTACAATGCTGGCCCCATCACCGAACCCATCAAAATCAAGCAATATTAGCCAATGGGTTTTAGAAAATTTTGGGTGATTTTGGTGGATGAAAACCAGACTAAAGGAATTAATTTTCTCTTTCAAAAAGTAAGATTTAATTTTCCCTTTATAAATACTCATTTACTATCAGATTTATTATCATTATCAAATAAAGTTTGCATATATGAAAACTACAGTGATCTCAAAAGAGACTCTAAATCTCAAACTTTTTTCCCAATGAGGCTGAATTTTCTTAACTTATTTTGCTAGATGCTTGATTTGATAAACATGTATGCTTGATACCAGTTAAAAATTCATACTGTTAAAATTATTAGAATAAAAATCTTAAAATTATTTTAAAGTTTAAAAACTTTCAATGACTGTTATCAATAACTATGTTGAGTAAAAGGTTGCATCAAACCATGTCACATTTTAAACAAACTTTCAACTGACAGACAGGGAAAACCGTGAAAAAAAACAAGCATGAATGATAATTTTTATTTAAACTTTACCTTTGTTGGTGCCCACCATCCACCAGTATTTGGTTGACCTTCTCTTTCATTTTTTCATTGGTACTCAGCAGCTTAATCTTCTGCAGTTCAGACTTTAAGAAGTACCATATCTCCACCACATCATTGTGAATACGACGTCTAAGTTTCTCACTCTCTGCGCTTGGCCCACTACTACAGGAAGAATGTACAGCTGGGTCATCTTGGGTTGAAAAGAGCAAAACAGTGAGGTAATTGATGTGTTTATAGCTAGAGGTTGAGGATGAATTGTGAGAAAAGAACTTGGTGATGATAAAAAGAGAAGAAATAACATCATAGAAGGGGACTCATTCATTAAAGTCAGATGGAACACTTTGAAAAGAATCAAGAAGGCTACTGAGGGCAGCAAAATAGCACATAAGGGAGATCATTTACAATACATGTATGGTACTGTTTGGAGAAACAAATAACAAAGGAAGAAGCAAGTTACAAAACTTCAGGATAGGAAAAGGACATTCTTAACCACTTGACGTCAGATGAGGTCTTGTTTAGCAAAGCATTTTCAAACTGAATAATGGCTAACGCTTATAAATGTTTCAGAAAGCTTCAGATTATCCTCTTTTGGTTGCAGTCAGATGACCCGTTTACGAATAAACTTCAAAGATTCAAAAAATTCAAAATATTTATTGTCAAGATAAAAAGCATGAAATTTGTCTTCTCTGTTTATAAGGAGAATCAATACAAGTAAAGGCATAAACAAACAAAAAACACGAATACAAATATACAAAATTACAGTAATAAAAAAGGTTGAGGGCATATTTATACAGAACATAACATACACAAGAATGTACAAAAAATTAAAAAATGCACCATGTTATCTCAACCAACTACTGTTAAAAAGGTTAATTGCGCTAGGTAGAAAGGAATTCTTAAATCTGTTGGTCTTGAGACATAGTTGCCCTGCCAGAGTGGATCACAAAGAATCTTATTGAACTGAGTCATTATGTAATCTTCCATGATTTCTTGCATGCTCTTAGTGTCTGCTTCAATAATCCTGCTAGCCTTCTTACAATTTGCTTGAGAGTAAATTATTCCAACAAATATAACAGAAACTTAAGATAGATGGAATTGTACTCGATAAAAAAGTATTGGTGGTTACGTTAAACGATTTCAGTTTTCTTAAAAAGTAAAGCTGTTGATAAGCTCTTTTACACATTTGGGTAGTATTTGTATTCCAGTTTAGTTTGCTATCGATAAGTGTACCCAAATACTTGATTTCTTGGAAAACCTCAACAGATACCATATTGATTTCTAAAAGTTCAACAGTGTTAGAGGTTTTACGGAAATCAAATATAATTTCTTTATTTTTTTTTTACATTCAGTATTAGATGGTTTCTTTCACACCAGTCAAGAAAATTAGTTATTTCATTTCTATATCCTACTTTATCATTATTTGTGATAAGCCCTGTCAGGGCTGTGTCGTCTGCATATTTAGTTATAACACATTGGCCGTTCTCTAAGTGGAAGTCACTGGTATACAGAAAAAACAGTACAGTAGTGGTGACAGGACACAGCCCTGGGGAACACCTGTGCTTATGTGAGTAATGTCAGAAAAGGTGTTCGCAAACCTGACCCTTTGTGACCTACATTTTTAAAAGTCACTGATCCAGAGGGCAAGATGTGGGTTAATATTCATATTAAGCATTTTACTTAAAAGAACATGAGGTTTAATGGTGTTGAAAGCCGAGGAGAAATAAAACAAAAAATACAAGGAATTTGAACACAGGGTGGTCGCCACAGTGCAGCGCCCTCTCTCCCTGACATTGTGTAGTATGCTATGCTACATTTCCATCATACAAAGAGGGACAAAGGGTACTGGAATTCATGCTCGAAACTATTGTTTACCATTGTATTCAGCATATGATGGCCGATTATCGACATCGGGCATGGCTTAGAGCCAAGGTTTGGCCAATTCACAGTGAAGTCATTCCGTAATTTCTCGCAAGAGAATACAAAATCCTGGTTTTTGTTATGAGAATGTTTACTGTCTTTCGGAGGTTCCAAAAGTTTGGACCTAAAGCTAGCTAAAGGCATTGTTAATTAGTTTTCAATAGATTTTATTTAATGGGTAAATAGAGCAATAAAAAAAGTCAATCTGAAAGTTCATTTGTTCTTTCTTTTTTACTCATTGTAAAGTTAATAAAAGTTTGTACTGGTCCTCAAGAGAAAACATAAACTCTCTGTCTGAATTACTGTCAAGGGGATTCATTTAAAAACACCAACACACACACAAACAAACACTATTTCTAACTTTGATTGCTGCAATTGAAACACAGTAAGAACATAATGAAAGTGTACTTCATGTTCTTCATTATTCTAACTAAAACGGGACAACTGAATTTGACACATTTTCACAGGTTGATTGGATGGTATGTTCATTGAGTTCTAGAGGATACCGATTGCATACTTCAAGCCTGTAAAAAACAATGAGGTACATAAGTTTTTGTTTTAAAATAGTTTGCTTTTATCAAACAGCCTTGCCCAATTTCAGAGGTTTTTGTCATGCATACAATGTATTTCAGTAACATGTTATGTTGGTTACAGTTTGTCAATAGTTCAACCCCAATATTTTCTTGACCTGAAATCAAGGTAGGAAGTGAGTCTGAACAATTTGTATATTTTCCTTCATTTCAAACAGTGCCTTGTTGGATTATAAACACATGAAACTGTAGACAAGTACACTATCTACACTATCTACAAAGGAAAATTTGCTTGCAGCATTTGTTATCCAGAAAAATCTGCTGCAGTCAAGTTGTAAGTCACAGGCACATGAGTCAAAGTCACTGGCTTGACTCCAACACTTGCCGGGGGGGGGGGGGGGGACTAATACTCTGAATATGAAATATGTAACTGTTTAGAGGAGTCAGACAGTTTCAAGAATAACTAGAAATTCAGTTTATGTTATTCTACAAAAAAAGGGTGTTCGTGAATGATGTTATCAAATGGTGATTGAATCAACTAATGACAGCATTTTTCTTTTCAACTTGAAATTATGGCTTTTCAATAGTTTTCCTTTTAACTGCGGTTTGCACCAGAAGACGAGGAAAAACGAAATAACATTCATGTAACTGAAGTTCAGTATTTAAAGTACTTTCTGATGATATATAGACTGTTAAAATCAATTGAGTGGTTCATGAGTTATATTTTTTTATGAATATTAAACTTTGATTTAATATAACTCAACACCAATTGACGTTATCATCACGTCAATGTTCAGGTTCAATTGTGTAATTCAGTTCCAATTTTAATTATATGCTGTAGAGAAGAGTTTGAAGAAATGACACTCAACAGTGACAGTGCAACACAATGGTTTTTACGGGACACCGTAACATATGCTTTTCCAATTGCACAAAGTCTAATGCCAAAGCAAGCTTCAGGGACTTTAAACCCTATGGGGGCAACAGTCCAAAATATTGCTTCTCATAGACACACAGGTTTTGCACTGAGCTGTTCATTTAAGTAAATCAAATTCAGTTTCAACCTTGAGTTATGTAGTAGAGAAGAGTTGAGTAACAGAAGTAGAAGATGAAGATGAAAGAAAAACTAGAAACTCAGTTTTTGTGAGATAACAAAGTGTTTGTGTTCCTGATAAACTGGACCTTAAACAATATGGTAATATTAAAGGTAGTTCTACAGTGCATTACGTTGTAGACATCTTAAACTCTGTTAATGAGTGTCTCGGTAAACCTGACCATTATGCCTGTCTTTCTGCTGTTTATTTCACCAAAGCTTTTGATCGTGTCAGTCAATCTATTGTTGTAAAAAAATGCATCGATCTTGGAGTCAGGCGTTCTATTGTTCCTATTGTCTGTAGCTTCCTCACCGGTCGTACACGAAATACCAAACTTAATAATCATACATCCTCTCTTGCTACCGTCAGTTGTGACGTTCCCCAGGGAACCCAGCTCTGTGAAATACTTTTCCTTGTTTTAGTTAATGACACTGCAAACGGAGGCTGCAGCAGACAGAAATATGTGCACAACCTTACGATTGGGGAGATTGTCAATTGTGGTGAGCAATCTCAATTGCAAACCAACTTTGATGATAAGTCCAACTGTTGTAAAAATTATTAATGTTGTTCTCAATAATTCCAAATGCGACATCAGTTTTTTAAAAGGCATCAAACACCCAAGTACATCTTCAGTCTTAATTCATCTGAATGAAATCCTATCACTCATGTAAAGCTCTTAGGTGTTACAATACAAAATAATATTGAGTTGGATAGACAAGTGGATGATATTGTTTCCAGGGAGTCTCTTGTTTACTTTGTGTATTTTGAAGAAAATAGGCATCCCTTAGTCAGACTTAGTCTTTGTTTAAATGTGTTATATTAGACCCATAGTTGAGTCTGCCAGCCAAGTCTAGTAGACCAGTAAAATTGGGTGTGTTCAAGTACGTGCATGTCATATCATAGTAGGCTGTCAGGAATATCAAAGTTACTCTACAGCACATGCAATTTTGGATCTTCCTTCTCTTGAAAGTAGACGTGCTATGCTTTTTGTAAAATGGGATGATAAATTGTTGAAATCCACTCAATACATAAAAATGCACCCCCCCACCTTCCTTAAAACTTACTGTTCACATAGATATTTCAGAGAAAATACAATGACAGGGTCAGTTCCACTGATCTGCAGAACGAGCAAATATAGAAAATCCACTATTCCAGCACTGTCCAAAAATTTTTAATTTGTATTTAAATGACTGTTCTTTTCCCAGAATTTGTATCTTGTATTTCTTTGTGTTCACAATAGCTTTTAATCTTATTCAATTCCAGCTTTCAATTTTCTTTTTAAATTTGTAGTCAATGTATGTTCTTTTACTTTGCTAGTTTGTAATTTTGTCAGGGTAATTTTTGGTAACTTCTCATATCTGGCTGGTCCAGATTTTTAGGTGTTCGTGCAATATGTGCACGAACACCTCTTGTTTTACTTTTTGTTTATTTTTCTTCTCCATCTTCTTCTTCCATGGAACTCTTCTCTATGGCATAACTCAAAATTGAAAATAAGTGGAACATTGAAACTCACTGTTACATTGTATATTGACCATCCAAAAACATGTTCGCTGACCGGTACTGATTTAAATCTGTCTTTGGTCTGTAGTGCGCAAGGAGGTGCAACTGAAGAGGGCGCATTCTTAGTCGGCACCACGGCACAAGGTCCACTAGACTTGCCATGAACCCTAGTCATTTCAGCCAGGCGCGTGCTGGCGCGTCTTGTGCTGACAGGAAGAGATTGACACAGTGACGTAGGCTGGTAACACGATCCCATGTGGGAACTGCTATGCCCCTGTGTAAGTCGATTTCCGCTCCCAGAAAGGTTGGTGGCTGGGATGGGTTGAGGTGGGACTTTGACTCGTTGATAAAGAACCCCCGACTCCTTGTCAGTGCGCAGACAGCTGCTGTGTTCTAAGATGTCTCGACTATCAGCCAATCGTCCAGATACATCAAATTCATATGTTCTGGCGTCTTAAATGAGCAGCCACCGTTCGTATGATTCTGGTGAATACCCTTGGAAAGGTCGACATAATGAACGGAAGGGCGGTAAACTCGAAGATGCGCTCTGGATACCTGAAGCATAGAAATCAGGAGTGCCCCGGAAGGATGGGGACGTAAAGTTACGCTGGCGTTGGCAACGAGTCTAGGATTATTTTGAGTGTTTCTATTCAGAAACAGCGGGGTCTGACAAACTTGTTCAATGGTTTCAAGTTGATAATTGGTCGCCATTCTCCTGTTCCTTTTTTCAGAGTCAGGAAGAATGAACAGAGGAAGCCTTTGAACTGATGTGCGGGTGGAACCGGGCGGATGGCTCTTTTCTCGATTAGTGAGAGAACCTCCTCCTCAAGGGCCAGACGTTTGTCTCCGTTTGTCGGAACCAGTGTTTCGCGAATGTACGTTTCCGAGGTGGGGGGTTCTTGTGAATTCCAGCCGGTAGCCGTGTCTGATTGATGCAATCACCCTCGCATCGGAGGTGATCCCTTCCCAGGACCCTGCGAAAACTTTGAGGCGGCCCCAACGGGCCCCGTGTCGGGGGTCGTCACTAGGGGGTAAGTGTCACTGTCCCCCCTCCCCCCCCCCCCCCCCGCTCCAGCTGAAGCCCTGGCTGTTAGCTGAAGGAAGGGCTTAAAGGGCTTCCGAAGAGCAGGACAGAAAGATGCAGTGCCTTTTGCCGCTTTTTTTTCAGCAGGTTTGGGTTTGGTGGACCCTGTTAATTTTTTGAGGCTCAGTATCGATTCGCTTGGCCTCGGTTTCCAGAACATCTTGAAATTTCCTTTGAAGAGGTCATTCCCAAGGAGGGTAAGATTTCCAATTTCTTCTTTGCCCCTTGTAGGGAGGGACAAAGTATCCAGGACGTTGGTTCTGTTAGACTTGGCTGAGATGAATTGGAATTGGCCCATTGAAAAACAAAGCGCTTCATCCAAATATCTGAAGGCTACCGCTAGCATATCAGCTGGGATGGACCAAATTCTTCACAGGCGGAGACAATGTACTCAGAGAGTAAGAGTAAAAATGCGCTTGTTTTCGTGCCAAATTTGGCAGCTTCATCAAGTTTCTTCAAGACATCTTCCATCTTAGCTTTTGTCTTATTAGTGAAGAGGGCCTTGGTCACGGCTGTACCGCTGTCTCCGGTAAGCTTGTCATTGGTCATACCTGTTATAAGCAGGACTGTCAAAAAGTCCTCACAGTCCTTCTCCAGGAAACGGAAGTAGGCTGATGCCCGCTGTGGATACAGGGTCCATTTCTTTGTGGCTGCAATGCACTGGATACGGTCTACGCATAGACGGTTCATCGGCATGGTAGGGAATGGGGGCAAGACTCTTTCACACCTGTCCGTCGTTTAAACGACTGGCAACTCGCCGGTTGGTCAGGTTGACTTTCATCAGGCAGTTGAAGCACGCGAACCATGTTGCATTGAAGACAGGTTGGAACGAGGTCCCAAAGTTCATTGAAGGATGGATAGAAATAGCCGTTGTTGATCCGAAAGGGGATCTGGTAAGGACGGTGCACCGGAGCCGTCATTAGAACGACAAGGCGATCCCACTGGCGTGGTCCGGGTTCCGGTTCTGCCCAGGTAGGATAAGGCCGGGGTCCGGGTTTGGGAATGTAGCCACCGGAGGGTTCGCCCGAGCGATTGCTGGAGGGGGTCCCCACTGTTGATGTCTAGTCAGTGCAGATAATGAAGTGCTTATCTCTTGAAAGGCCTTCATGAAATCCGTTGTGGAAACGCTGTGTTTCTTCTTCTTCTTTCTCTTTGTCTCGTCATGGAGTGTCCCTAAGGAGGACAAAGGAGGATTATTCATGCACTTCTTTGTTTGGCTTAATCCGCTGTTTTCAGAAAACTCTAATAAAAGGTCTGCTCTTGGGACTCCAAAGCATCGAAGCGTGACTGAGGTTTACTGAGATCCCCTGCCTTAGGTGGGAGGAGAGACCAATCAAGCCCGGTAGGCCCACCGTGTTTCACCGTGTTGGGTCCCAGTGGGTCTGTGCACGATGAACGCACAGAGGGGGTCGGTGAAGATTGGGCCCTAGCCCTGCTTCATGAATGGTCACCCCCGGAGGGAGTCTTGGGTACGAGGCCAGAGGTGAAAGTGCAGGGACACCAGCAGGGGGAACCGACGTTGGCTGGCTTGGTGACACTGATGGTCTAGAGACCGAAGGTGATCTCGAGCGAGTATGGTCCCCTTTTTGGGCCTTATGCCCTTGGGACTGCTCCTGTTCTTGGTCATGCCTTTCTTCACAGTGGATCCTTTGTGGTCTGTTGCTGTGGGTGGAACCAAGGTCCCGCGGGAAAACCTATACATGGAGCCATCATGGTGCTCCATACCGTAGTATGTGCACCTGACACGGGTCAGCCCAAGCGCTGGGAGACTACTCTGGATAACAGTAGTACTGACAGCAAGCTCCTGTGTTATCTCATTTGGAGTCGCACTGTACCGAGATATTCAAGAACGTTCAGGGAGCAGTGAGCGGCCGATGGCCTATGTACTCCGCGACGCGACTTAATCTAGCGTATTAGCTCCCTGAGCTAGTTAGGATGACCGGGAGAAGGGAACAGCTGACAGCCGTTATACTCTGTGATGCTTCGCTAGTCCCCTGAATGGTCGAGAGAAAGACTCTTGGACAGGGGCCCCACGGATGCAGCAACTAGCTATTAGAAAACCCAACAATTCAGTGCAAGAAAATGACTCGTAAGCAGAGTAATTTTATTCAAAACTTTTTCTCTACAACACAAAACAACTCTTCTATAGTAAAATAAAAATTAAAGATAGCAAGATAATAACGATTGTTACCTAGCAAACTGTACAAAAGTCTCAAGAATGAGAGAGTGTTGAAAAACACGTCTGTACGATACCAACGCTAGAAAAATGAGGAAGTAACATGACGGAGCATGATGGGTAGGCCCAAGAGGGCGCCACCAACAGTGGTTAAACTTTCAGCGGAATTGCCCTTCAGCTATTAAATAAGTAGAATTTAAAGCTTTGCATGGTGGAAGTATAACTAAGAGAGGTTTGCGGTGAAACCATGTTAAATATCTTTTGAGTAGTGTTGGTTCTGAAAAGAACCAGTGGTTAACGATCGTTAACCACCGGTTCTTTTTTTGACTCGTTTTATTTTAAACAATGATGACATCATTGTAGTCAACAGGGCCCTCTGATGACAAAGTTTAGAAGTATACTGAATTGAGCCTTGAAACTCAGCAGGGAATTGAACCTCAATATTAAGACAGCAAAAATTGAATGACGTCATGATGACATCATCAGGTGTCACTTACCATTAAATCAAACGTTAATATTTAAAAAAATTATAACTCCTGAACCACACATCGAACATACATCATCTGAAATTTCTTCATAAACTAATCATTCGTTACACAGATATTACCCCAATTTGACCTGGGAAACGGGAAGTTGAAGCTAAAAATCTTAAATCTTGAATTATGAGACATTAACCATGATGTCATGCAGAAATAAAACGCTATCAGTAACACAACCCCTTGTTTTTGTGATAAAACAAAAAATGAATTTCTGGTTGGTTTTGATTGTCTTTGTTTTACTTAGTGTTTCATTTTGTAAGGATGTCATTTTTAGTATTACCTGCTGATACTATTACCGACCATGTTTTGTGTTTTTAAATCAAAATAAATAAACACGTAAATAAATAAACCATGTTCCAATTACCTTTCATGTTGGCTACAGTGCTGAAATTTAGGTTTCACTACAACTTCTGGTTTTACAAGGTCAAATTTGGGTCACTTCTGTTTTGTTTTGGATGGCCTTTTTCGAAGATTGTCAACATCTAATGTTAAGATCAGGAGTTATGATTTATTTCAGATATTTAACTTTGAATTAAATGAATTTGACACTTTATGACAACATCATTGTTCAGTTTCCATCTTAATGTTGAGGTTCAATTGTCATTTTTGAGTTACACTGTCGAGAAGAGTTTACATGAATACAACTGTGAACAGCGCAACACAATTGTCCTTCTTCGACAGAGTAACATGTGTTTTTCCCGATAAATTAAAAAAACGGCACCCAATATTTACCATGTCTTCCTTAATCAAGCTTATATCAGTAAAAATATGATAACGAAATTTTGGTCGAAGAAATTTTTTGAAAAACATACAATTTTAAACTTCTTTCTGATTTTTGATGGCGTCACCACTGCAATATTTAAAAGGGCAAAAACTAAAATTTTCTCATGCACAGAAACTATACCAAACTCCACTTCATATTGACTGCATAGCTTAAATGATCAATTTTTTATAGTTTTTGCTCCAACTTCCAGTTTAAACCAGAATGAGTCACACCTTTGAAGCGTTTGTTTAGTTTTACAAGACATTTCTGATGATGTATTGATGTATTGTAAAAATCCTGTGTGTGGTTCATAAGTTAAGATTTTTTCAAATATTAAACATTGATTTGATGTAATTTGATACCTGATGACGTCATCATGAGGCCATGACAACTGTGCCGTCTTCATACTGAGGTTCAATTGTCTGAGGAGTTTTAATTCTTAATTCAATTTTAATCTTAGGTTATATAGTGCTGTAAAGAAGAGTTGCGTGGAAGAAGAAGATAAAGAAACCACAAAAAAAAAAAACATCAACAATAGGTATACACACAAGGGTCGGGGGAAACTCTGGAAACAGAATAAAAAGGCTAACAATTAGGGTAGGTTAAAATGCTGCTGCCAAATTGTTACTTTCCTGTATCAACCATGTCACTTTGTTTACAAAAAGAGTGATCTCATCATACATTCCAGGGTATTTCATTGTAAGCATTACACTGATGATATAAAACATTATACATTTCTATCAGCAGTTCAACAACATTTTTAAGTCATATCATCATATCTTCATATCGTCATATCTTCATATCAAAAGTTGATAAAATTGCACAATGTACACTGCAATGTTTTTCTATTGAGCTGTGTACAAGTAATACAATTACCTGCAGGAATTCCAGAATCTGTGACTCTTTTGAAAAAATATGTCATCAGTAATATGGTCTAAATTATCACTTGTCATTGGTATATATGTATTATTTGCTTCATTTCATGAGGATTTGCCGTTATATTTGAGCAAATACTGCTATCTCTGCCAGGGCCCGGAGAACCTCTGGTTCCTCCTCTTATTTCAAACCACTTTTGTTGTTGCTTATATCGCGCCTGGGAGGAGACAAATTTATTGATTTGTCTATTGTCCTTTAACTTGAGAATAAGGAATACGTTGTGGTGTAATTATTTTCAAAATTTTAGGTTCTTTGGCCCATGGACTGATTTATCGGTAAGGCGAAGACACTAACCTGATGATAGGCATCATGAGTGATGTATGAGCTACAACCCTACAACTGACATGTTCGTTAAGTCCGACAAGGCATAGGTTGCCGTAAAACTAATGAGAAACGAGTCAACAGGTTTATTTTCATGGCATTTACTCTACTTGAAATGTATTCAACAATATTTAGTGTAGATATTATTTAGACACTGTTAGTTTTCAATTATAATAAATTAGTATGCTTTGAGTTCTACATTGTTTTTTTATGATGTCTGGGTTGAGTTGCTATTAACCAGTTAACAACAGATGATGTGTTAACACAGCAATGTTTTCCCGAGATGCATACCAGGAGAAGTGATTTTTGTATTTTAGTATCACATTGGATGACCAAAACGCCGCCCATGCTTTCCACTATGCTTTAATTCATACCCACACAAAGAGGATAGACTCAATCAGAAATATTGCTAAATTCTGGATTTTTGTGTGGGGGTTATTGTGTTATCACTGATTCCAGGCCTTTGTCCTTATGTTGCGAGAAGAGGATTATGAGACATCTAGAGGCTTTGTTGTATTTTGGCTTAATGGACCTGCAAGTGCGAGCAGACCGAGATTCTAGTCTTGGTTTTGGCGGTAATGTCTTACGGCCAAGGTTTGCCACTCACTGCTTGAATGAAATTTTCTCAAAAGAGAAAATGAAATTCCGATGGTTCAATGAGAATCTTTGTTCTCTTGGCTTCATCAAGTCATGGTTTCCCATTTCTCACATTTGGTCAATGTTACTCTCAAAGAAAACCAATTCTGTAATTCTGAGAAAATAATCCTGTCAGGGCTTAAGGGGAAAAAAATGAAGATTCCGGCTTTAACTGCTTAAAGAGTATTGAAACAAAGATGCAATCCAAGACTGCATAATTATAGTCCACCTTGTCACACCTTTGTACTTTCATGAAATGTCAGAGTCTAACTCATGATTCTGGAGTCCTAAGTGACTTGACACTAGTTTTAAGTCATTAAACAAATACAATCATTAAACTAGCCCATGAAATTTCTGGCCTAATTTCAGGGGAATGTCTGTGATGTAATAATTGGATTGTACATACCTTTATGATTGTATGTTTGACTGCTCTCCTTTTTCAATATATCAACTAGGTTATTAGCTTTGACAAGTTGATTCTTTAATAACTGGGCTTGGTCTTCCTCTGGGTCTGCTTCTTTTGTTTCAACCAGGTCCCTAAAATAAAATAAAGTATTAACAAAAAAACATTATCTTTTCCTTCCATCCTAAAAAATTTCACACAAATTTCAGTAGTGATTTGTTGGGTGCCCCATGCCCGCCCCCCGCCCCCCGATAATTACCATTTCTACTGTACTGCGTCTTTAATTATATCAGCAGTGCGAATAAGGCATATAATATATGGTAATGCTAAAACTCTTTCTTTCTATGTTTTCTTTGGTCAACCGGTCAGGTGGTCAAAATGATAAAAATCCCTAAACTTTCAGCCGATTTCGAAAAAACATTAAACCTCGACACCTGCACTATCCAAGGATGTTCATAAAATTTGGCCAGTGGACAGTAGTGGTCATTTAATGAAAATTAAGAAAATGCTTCTTCTCCCACAATTTTTAGCCAATTGCAGCCTAACTTGGTCTAATGCTTTATTGGTTCGAGCCCCATTTGGAGTGTACACAGTATTTGGCCAGTGGTCATCTATCGGTCAGCAATGGTCATTCAATGAACAAACAAAAACAGTTAATTTTACATTTTAAATTCATCTAGTATAACCAACAATTTGATCTTTTATGATGTTGTTAACTTTGTTAGTCAGACAAATTTAAAACTTAAGTAATAGAGTGTAAAAAATACATACACTGTAAATGCAAACAGTTAGTAAAACAGAAATAACAAAGGAGTCCAGAAAATAAATGTCATGAAAAAACATGGGCATGAAGACACTCTCCCTCAGATGTGAAGTGACTGCTGACTCAACCAGCAGCATGGTCAAGGCAGATATATCTATATATACATTGCATTGCAGCTAGTAGTCATTGATCAACAACTTTATAACAGATTATAAAATTATGCAAGGTGGTGATGGTGTACAACTTTGCATGGCCAAATACAGGCATGCAACTGTAACTTCACCAAAAAAGAGGAAATTACAAAATTTCAATGATTTTGTACAATATTTTTCAATTTTGAATGGTAAAACTGAGAATAAAAAAGAGGAAATCAGCTGATCTGAGGAAAAGTTGCATGCCTGCAAAAAAGAGCAAGTTTCATTCAAGTTTGGAATACAAAGTTTTGCCAGCTAGGCAGCTGATATTTGTGCTTCATGAAGCACATTGGCTCTAGAACATTAACTCTAGTTTAACAGTGCATAAAAAAGTAAATATTAAGCCTTGGCGCATAGTGAAATTTACTATTCCGCTATCTGCCAACTACATCATAGTTGCCGTATATTTGAATATTAATGCAAGGTCAAATCTTCAATTGCAACAAGTCTCCAAGAAACTATCGGCAAATTGAGATAACAATCTACACAACTCAGCGCTTCGATTGAAACAACACCCCCAAATGAAAATCAGTTAGCCCATTGATGAAAAAGTTCACTGAATTGCCAAACAGAAATGATTTCATGTCCAATCAGTGACTTGATATCACAGCTGGAAACCGACCGCTCGCCTTACGAAAGTCCTGATTCGCTACTGCTGAATTATCGATGAAGTTATGATCCAACACCCAACCCCCCAATCCCCAAGATCAATGCAGCTGAACTAAAACTAAAACATCAATTCTACTTTTACAACTCTTTTGCTAAGAGCAGATACAGATATGCTTCATCTTCAGAGCAAATAAATGAGCTGTTTGAACAAACCAGAATCACTACTTTCCTGAGAAATATTAATTCACCTCCTGTGTGGTAGTACTATAGTAGAGCCTCAGTGGTGGACGTCCCTGCCAGTCCCAGTGTACCATAACAATAATATGTATGCACCTGCATGGTCATTATAAGCCTCCTTGTATGAGGTTCACAAAAACCCAGCTTCGACAATCAACCCCACACTTACAGTTCATGCTACTGCTTTGTGGCTGGTGTGATAATGTGCTCACAGAAGTGGTAAGAAGAAAGAGATTTTAAGCCTATAAAACAAATTATCTTCAACCCAACTTGAATCCTCGATTCCGATTGATCAACCCATAGCAACAAGACGTGTGATATAAACCTATATTGCACAGCCCATATCACACGTTCTGTTCTAACTCTGCATTTTGCGCTATTTTAAGCTGCACGTCAAGTTTGCTTTTGAAAAAATATAACGCATTCGGCCTCATTTGATATCGGATGCAGAAGCACTGTAATTTTTCTGTATTCCACTCGCACTTGTGTGATAAGTAATATAGTATGAACAATAAAAGCAACAACCAGGGAGCTAATCCTCAATTTTTCCATCTGCTTACCAGCCCTAGTCCAATCCCATCCACCCTGTCCAGACTATAAAATTCTATATAAATTAGCAGAATGTTTAACATTCAACACCAACCACATGCACAACTTTTCAACGAGGCCCATCACAAGAAATCATTTTCAACATGCGCACAATGGCAGCTGTTACCTACTGGCTAAATCTCTACTAAGCCTGTGACTCATAATCGAGTACCCGACCGACTGTTCATGTACCCGATTCCAATTTTTAGTTTTTTATAGTTTTTGAAGTCCTGCAATTGTGTGACTAGGCCTATTTATTGTAAGCCACAAATCCAATTTGCTAAACAAGCAGTGCATTGTGCATTCTGGTTGCGGTTTCTTTCTCCTTGGACTGTTTCCAAACATTGGTAAAACCAGCAAAGTTTATCAGCTCCTCTAAAGTACAACAAATCTTTTTGGCCACTCTTCTATCTGTTATCACTTACCATAATTTCCTGTGTATAAGACTCGTCTTATCTGACTTTCGACAGCAAAAAAATATCCCTGCGCCTTATCTACCCATGCGCCTTATCTACCCATGCGCCTTATCTGGTAACGCTTGAGTTCATTGTGATGATCAGTGTGTGAAATTTGACATTTTTTATACTGTAAAATAATCCTTTCTTTCGTCCAGAGTAATCCTACGTATTATAATTTTATTGAAATCAAACCTACACCGTACGCTCGTTGTGTAACTTTAAAAAGCTTTAACGACACTTACCGAAGAACCATGGAAGAATGGAGTCACTGGCCATGCTGCTGCCCACAATAATAACAATACAGGCCCGAACCAGCGTTGACCAGCTTGTACATGGCTAGCACGCACACCAGTGACATACTAGTCTTTATTAATCAAGTAGTTTTTGGATGTTTTTGTGTAATGCACTGTCAGATTTTGCCAACAGAGGGCGTACGTTCTTATTGTGAAAGCGTTGTTATGAGAGTGCCCTCTAGCAATTGGTAGTTCTTGCATGGAGTGTAGCACGCAAAAATATGCCTCATAAAGACTAGCAGCCCACTCATTGGGAAACATTAGCGCAACGTGTTTGTGTGCGTGCTCGTTGCGTAAAAAGAAAAGCCATAAAGCTATGTTTTTAGGAAAAAAATGAACACACACAAAGTAAAAAAATAGATGCCATGGTTTACTTCTGTTCTTGAGTTACAAAATTACAATCCCTTTTTGTTATGGTAAGTGTCCTACCAACACAATGACCCCCATAAGTGGTGATGTACCAACGGTGAATGGGTTTGCATGCCTCTTCTCGGTGGTGCGCCCTGTACGTTGAACTTTAAATATGTTTTCAGGGATTTTGGGGTACTGCGCCTTATACGAAGCAAATTATGGTAATATATGAGTTGGTGCTTTTATTTTACACAATTTTGTTCTTCTTTAAGACTTTTCCTTAAGAATCAACTAAATATATGTCCTTTCACCTTTTCAATATTTAAATAAAATACTGCCCGACACACCACAGTTTGAAATCTCATTATGCAGAGAGTGTTTGCAGCACAACTTCACTTGGCTACCAGTGCAATGTACTGTGAGCATGAATGGCTCACCTGTGGTTTTCATGTATGAGTACGCATGTATGTATCGTACATGTACACAAACAACTCTGTGTAGCATGCCCTAGCTACACGCACGGCTTTAATTAGAAAGGTGTGGTTTTCTGACTTTAAATGGTTGCCATACCGCTTGTATGTGTCAGGGATGCTTGCACGCAAAGGCATGGGGATCAGACAGGGGACCTCTCTGGAATATTAAATCGCCCTTCATTTCCCATTGTTAAAGAAGGTCCCTTCAAGTAAAGAGATGGAAAAACCATTTACAGTAAAAATAGCGTAACAATTGTTGTGGTGGAATGGATTACGACATTGGGACATGATTTAAATAATGAAAAACATAATTTTTGAATTGGGTATCATTTAGTAAAATGCATTGTCGGATTATGATCATTAAATCACATATCAGAGTTGTATGATACTTTTTTCCACATGTCTGCAAAACTGTTTACGAACAGCCCACCGGGGCATGGTTTGTTTATGTACTTCCCAAATGGTATTCACCTCGGGTACCCAGGTCTTAAATTACCCGTGGATGCACAGCCCAGCTTGAGCTCGAATTTCACGTGGCCCTGCGGCACTAGCACAAAGCATGCTCACTCAGCCACATTGTACATGTTCAAGGGCCATGTGTTGTGTAATCTCTTGCCAAACCCATACACAGCCCAATTTTGTCCCACTCAATCGTCCTTAGCAAAAGAACGGTCAATGCCTTGCCCAAAATACAAACATTTATATCTCCTGAATCTACAAAACCCACTGATCAACCATCCCTTTAATTACTAAAACACTACACAAAGGGTGTTTCATAACATTGTTGCATGACATTAATCACACATCATACTACCCTTCATTCAAAACACTGTATGTTTGTTATTCAAAATTTCTAGTTATTTTTGAATGAATTAATAACAACATCTTTCTGTATGTGTGTTTGATGTAAATCACTTTAAGTGCCTTATTTGAAAAATTCCAGCTACCATTAAATATTTTATCTCTTCAAGAGGATTGTTAACAAATTTCTGAATTAAATCTGAAAGAAAGTTCCAGCATTTCATTGTTTAAATTTTACCATTACGAAGAAATTAAACACTGTTTTATCCAAAAAAAAGAACATTTATTTTTGATGTGAAATTATTTTTTTAAATTTCATTTCATTTTTTTATTACAAAGAAATATCAAACAATGTGTGTGACTGTGTGATAACAAAAATGTGACAAAAATTTTACTATTTAGGGAATAACAGTGTGATGACTGAGTGGTAAAGACCTGGTTGGTGGCTGACTGCTGTCGGCTCGGTCATGTAACAGCAGCCAGCCACCAAACAATATCATTAACATGCAGTGAAGATGGGGACCTTACACTGTTATTCCGATTAATTATTAGGTGTTCGGGCACTCCGCCCGGAACACCTCTTGTTTTTGTTCGGGGGGGGGGTTTAATACTTCTTCTTCTTCTTCTTCTTCTTCTTCTTCTTATCTCTCGCGATTGTCCGCTAACAAAAGCACACTTCCCACGCTCACACAACCTTCTAACTTAACACATAGTTAGATATTTACTAGGAGTCAAAACCGTTGCAGTGACGTCATTATGACGTCACCAGGTGTCGAGTTACAAGCCATTTAAGTAAAAAAAGTGACCTCATGCCAATACATGTATGTTTCTGAATAATATAGCTACAGTATTCATATTTGGACATATGATAGATCAAGACATGTGCAACATTTAACAAGTTAAATTCACATGACCTTTACTTCTCGTAGTACCGGTCGTACCGGAAGGTCAAAGTTTGCCTCTGTGTAATTCTTTAAAAAAACACTTTCCTTGTAAAAACATTAACCTCTGTATATCATTAACTTCTGTAATTAACACCATGTTAGGACCGTAATACAACCTCCCTCAGGTAGTTGTGACGTCATGATGACGTCATCATGTGTCAAAATACAGTAAATCAAACTTTAATACTATAAAAATTCATAACTCGAGAAGTACTTTAGCTATTAAAGTCATCGGAGAGGTCTTGAAAAATGTAGCAATTACTACACAAAGTGTTACACCATTTGACCTTGACTTCCTGTTTAAACCGAAAGTTAAAAAATTTCAAATTTCATACTTCAGAAATCTTTTTACACATACATTACTCACAAATGTTACACCATGTTGTATGTCTATAAGCGGTCTCAAACTTTGCCACACAGATGTTACCTATTTGACCTTCACTTCCGGTTGAAATTGGGTACGCATTGACCTGCTGTTAAACCGCGGGAAAATAACAGCACTGAAAACACACACAATGTGTGATATATACCGGTTGCATTGTGAGCGGCTTTCCTCTATTGACCACAAGGACCAAACATGCTTGTACTCTAGTCTTTGTTCAAGGTTCACACAACCTGATTTTGGCAATAGCTTTGTTAGTCTCTAAAACAGCCGTCCATGCAAACCTCGCTAACAATCAAATGTCAGGCTTCTTCTCCCCCGCGATTGTCCGGTAACAAAGACACACTTCCCAAGCTTACATAAACTTGAAACTTCACACATGGCTAGATGTTCATTAGTAGATGAAACCAATGCAGTGTCGTCATGATGACGTCATCAGGTGTCAAGTTACAATGTTTTAATCATTACAATTTTAATCATTGAAAATCCATATCAAATCAATATGAGGAGACTGTCGGTTGCTTTTTGCAGAAATATATAGAGGTAATATAGGTCTTTATTTTTTTATGTATGGGTGACATGACTTGACCTCTACTTCTGGTCGAAACCGGAAATGCCTTGTAATTTAAAACTGGCACATTTTTGAAGTTTTTTTTAACGGTGTTATAGTCAAGCAAGGGTCTGGTTTAAAAAAATAAGACAAGTGACTTCATAAAAGTTTAGAGCGCCCTCTAGCGGCAGGTTAAAAACAGTTAAAAATACACTTTTACTAGATGTCTGTGGCGAAGTTTAGGATAATTGTTTCAAAATTGGTATACATTAACCTTTATGCAGACAACATATGTGTGAAGTTTTAGATTGATGACGTCATCATGTGTCACGTGGTATTGCCTTAAAGATTTACTTTTGAAGCCGTGTATCTACAAAACCGCAAGTTTGACTGAGTTGAAACTTGGCATGTTGATAGACAGTGATATTGATCACATAAATCTACAGAAACAACATGATGACATTATTCCTTTTTTTGTTACAAATATTTGAAATTTTGACCAATTATTACGGGTATTTATTGACCCGCTGTCAAACCGCAGGAAAATAACTGCGCTGAAAACACACACAATGCGTGATCTATACCAGTTGCATTGTGAGCGGCTTTTAGCTCTATTGTCCACAAGGCTCAAAGTCCAAACATGCTTGTACTCTAGTCTCTGTTCAAGGTTCACGCAACCTGATTTTGGCAATAGCTTTGTTAGTCTCTAAAACAGCCGTCCATGCGTCCATGGACCGAAAACCACGTTTTTGTTTCAACAAAAATTTAAGTCTAGTTATTATTATTTTTTTTTTCTCTATTTTTAAAATTTTTCCTTAGGGCTGTTCAATTTTTGCGTGGGATCTAATCTCTTACACATATTTAACTGTTTACCCTAATTTCCTGCGGATAAGACACGCAGCGGTCCCCTCAAATCACTCAAAAGAATTCAAGCGGCAAGAGATAAGACGCAGGGTCATTTTCATAATCAAGAAGCATTCACGGTTGGTACATCAACACTTATGGGGGTCATTGTGTTGGTAGGACATTTACCATAACATAAAGAGATTGTAATTTTTTAACGTTAGTAAAAAATCGCTTCTAATTTTTCATTTTGTGTGTGTTCATTTTCACTTTAAGATTTTTTTTCTAAAAACAGCTTTATGGCTTTTCTTTTCACGCAACGAGCGCGCGCACAAACACGTTGTGCCAACGTTTCCCAATGAGTGGGCTGCTAGTCTTTGTTACACTACATGCAAGAACTAGCAAACACTGGAAGGCGCTCTCATAACACACTTTCACAATAAGAGCGTTCACCCTTTGTTGGTGAAATCTAACAGTGCATTTCACGATAACATACAAAAACGACTTGATAAATAAAGACTACTGTGTACAAGCTAGTCGTTGCTGGTTCGCGCCGGTGCCGTTATTATTGTTATTATTGTGGGCAGCAGCATGGCCAGTGACTTTGTTCTTTGGTAAGTTTCATCGAAGCTTTTTAAAGTTACACAACGGGCGTACGGTGAAGGTTTGATTTGAATAAAATTTCAACACGTTGGATTACTCTGGATGAAAGAAAGAATTATTTTACAGTATAAAAAATGTAAGATTTCACACACTGATCATCACAATGAACTCAAGCATTACCAGATAAGGCGCACCGGTAGATAAGGCGCAGGGATGTTTTTGTGATGTAGAAAGTCAGATAAGACACGTCTTATCCGCAGGAAATTATGGTATGCATACTTTTAAGAACCAGACTATGAGCTCTGGAAATTAACAATACCTGAGTTCTTTAGCTTGTTTCCTCAGCTCATCATTCTGTCTCCGCATTCGATGAAGCTCGTTCGTTAGGTGATTCAGCTCAGCCCCTACCCCCATTGCCCCTCCCGTCTCCTGCCCCCCTGGTGGGAAGAACATGCCACTAAGGAAGACAAGGCTGACCAGCCATAGAAGGGAGATAGACAGGCCCAGTTTGATGGTAGTCTTCATGATGACTGGGAGGACATCACCAATGAATCAAAGAAAAAGAATGCTCAGCAGACAACATCATTGTCTAAAGTACTGGATAAATATAAAATGCAATCAAAGCAAAATCATGAGCTGACTGAAAAAGGGGATTCTACAGTTGATTTAAAACCTTTTAAAAACAAGTATTGACAGCTTTTAAGCAAGGCTACACTTAATCACTTTACAATGACAACAGAAATTAAAGATAATGCTTTGTTAAATGTAATACCATCATGCACTGTCATACCAATGAATAGACTGTGTAAGTCTCTCGCATATTCAAACTTCCGGGACCAATGTGGTCCCTACCATTCATGGAGTTTTACGTGGACGGGATTCTGTTTTGTCAATTATTTTAGTTTAGCGCAGGTTATGGCCATGAACATTATGTATGTTGTAGGGCATGTAAAACTAAGTGATGAACAATATGAAAGTAAATTCAGCAAACTAAAGAAAAAAACCTGAGATTTAGACTCTCCTTGTCCCAAATTTTGATTTTGTTTCAATGTTAATTTGAACAAACTATTTGTATTATAAAATTTAAAAAATTCATTTATAACAACTTGCTCTGGGTATTTTTCATTTTCAACAATTTTGTATAAATATAATGTTCAAAAGAAAATTCGGTTTCATAGAAAAATGTATAGTCTTCGTTCAAAATGTTTTCTCTTTTTCGATATGCGCGAGACTTTCACAGTCTATAACAAATTATCTGCTGCCTGCCTGGCAAAAGGACTTAAGGCTCCAATCCTACACACATCTGTCAGTCTTGCTTAGTACAACATGTATCCCAGCAGAAGGTCTAAACAACAAAAAGGTGACAATTTAACAATGTTTATTTTTGAATATTTATGTTCCAAGAATTTACTCGCAAATTATGATTTTCCATTCCTAATCTTATTTCAAATTTTCAAATTTTCTTTTTTTAATTCAAATTTCACGAACGAATAATAATCTTTCTGAGGTATCATGCTTGCAACTTTATTTCCTTGAAAAATGTAGTTTTGCTTCCAACTATTGCATACATGTATAAATATTGCATACATGTATAAATACCATACTTTTTTCACATTCTTCTGCCCGGCACAAGACCAAATCTTAATACATCATTTATAACTCTATTGATTTAGTGTGCCCAGTGTCTTATTTCACCAATTTTTGGTTTTATTGTCCAGGGAAGGAATCCTATGTACATCAGGTGGCTGTAGAGCAGGCCTTGCACTAGTCCATTTGACTAGCCTGCATAAACTATGACTTACCTGTGTGATTTCTGTACATCAAAGTTTCAAGTTTAAAATAGTTTAACACAGGCAAGTCACTAATTTTTGACTGGCCTTACAAAGTAACTACATTATTAAGGTCATTTCAGAAATGATGGCTGCTATACCTTCACTACTTCATCTGCTTTATACCAGTGCCAGTTTCGTTATAAAGTTGGAAGATGATTACAGATCACCTCCAATCTTTAACCATGGTACAAAAAAACAATTGTTGCACGCTGTGTGGTGTGTACCACGGATCCCCATTGCAGCATGCACAAATTCTTTAATGAGTCATTTAGCAGTGTCAGTTACATGTTAATAATTAAAAGGGAATTCATGTATTTAGGCATTCAGGTTCTCAGCCTTACTCATTGTTATTGTTCATTCTTAGGTGTTGAGGCCCAGAACACCTCTCGCTTCTTGTTTGGTTTTAAAGTGTTCTGAAACTCCGCCAGGAACACCTCTTGTTTGTTTGGGGTTTTTTGCTCCCGTTTTTGGTTAAATGTTTGAAGCAACCGTTACTCATAAAAGTTGAAAAACTTCTTTAAAAAATGTTACGAACTACTTATAATTTAATCACATTATTACAAAAGGTTGTAGATCTTTGAGCCTTCTCAAACTTTTGCGAAGTCAGATGTTAAAGCTTACGTATTTACCCACATTGGTAAGGTTAAAAATATAAATGTTCACAGATTTGCACATAACTTACATGGTATAAAGATGGTCATGGTGGAAAACTTGCTTGAAATGCTATAGTTTTTAGAAAATGAGTAAAACAATAAGTCTTTATCACGGTGATAAAGTCTGATGTTTGAAAACAGTGAAAACATAAAAGAGGGTTTTTCACTATTTTCTCGTAACTGCGATGACCGATTGAGCTTAAACTTTCACATGTTTGCTATTTCATGTATATGTTGGGTCACATACAGTGCAGATACTAGTCATTGACAATTACCAATGTTGTACACACGTGTATGTGCTTTAAACTGCATTCAGAGAACTGCACATAAAATGCATACGTTAACTGTTTGTACTCCAGTAAATAAAGAAGCTTGGGAATGGCTATTGTGTACACAATCTTCATTGACCATCAAATTCTAAGTCTACAAAGCATAATTTGTAATTTTGGCTTTGTTAGTCTTTTATTCAGCCATCCACGCAAAACCCAAAATGTGAGCATTTTCATCTGTTAAAGAGCGACTCTAAGATGCTCTTAATATTTTACTTTTTACCTTTTTATGGCTGAGAAGACATCGTAGTTACCAGTTGATAAGTATTTTACACTTTAAATTTGTCTTTAATAGAAAAAAATCCAAGTAAAAAATGCACCTATCTGCACAGCTTTTTCAGCCGAAAGTAAAAAACTGCTGATCTAGAATAATGATGCATAAAGACCTCTTGACGTCATCGGTGGCTAGAAACACACGATCAGCATTTAACACACAAACAAATAAACGTCTCTTTGCTTAGAAAACAAAACGAAATCAAGAAAAAAACTAATCTTACATTATACAGTAAAATAATCTTTCTGTCCATCAAGGGTATCCTAAATTGTGTAATTTTTGTAAAACTAAGCCTACAAGTTGTGTAGTTTTTCATAAATTACAAGCTAAAATTTCCAAGGAACTGTGCTCCACAGACCGTGTATGTGCAGACCAGCGGTGGCAGTGTTTTGTATTTGGGTTTAGCGCACACCAGCGATGGTAATTATTGCAATTTCTAGGGAATAACCATTTTTCCCAAGCATGCGCAGACATGTTAAGTCTTTGGCATTTGGTCAAGGCATTTGTAACTGGTTTTGTATGCTATTACCAAACGAGATAACAAAGAGTACCAGCTTGTAAATTGGAAACGATGTGACCATTTGTGTTTCGCATGGATTGTGCATTGTGTACACCGTGATTGCAACATGATCTGCATTTCACAGCACCTTCGAGTGAATTTTGTTACCGTTATTCGAACCGTAAAACGTAAGCGTGTAACCAGACGCTCGGTCGGGTTCAAAATGTACGTTGCACCGTGTAGTGCATTGTCCTGTGCATGTACTGTAAATGTATTAGGGTTTTACAAGGTATTTGACATGTAAATCGATGTACTAAAAATCAAGCCAAGCTGCGGAATCGCCTTGCCTCTAAAGGAAATAAACCCCCATATCACAAATTCGTTAAAAATTGGCTTGCTGATTATGTGCCTGTTTGATCGTCCTGTAAAGAGTCACATTCACGGCCATGTTGATAGTAAATGTTGAAGTTTGGGTGTGTCCCTACATACACATAGGCAAGTCCAAATCAACTAGCCACCAATGATGTCACAAGTCGCTCTTTAGCAAAGACACAATTCCCAAACTTACATAACCTTCAAACTTCACTAATGGTTAGGTTTGCAATAGCAGATGACACTGCTTTATTGATGTCATTATGATGTCATCAGGTCAGCCATTTCAGAGTTTTTAAGCTTCACAGTAAAAAATTCAGAATGGATTTTTGTTTTAGTTCTTACATTTATTTTAAAACTTAATGAAAACATTAGTTTTTAATGTCGCACCAGTTGAAAATAAAGGGTAACCTGTGTATCAAAAAGTAAACAAAACTAGATATTCAGTTTTTGAAACATCACAAAAACGAGGTGTTCGTGTTACTGATCAATGAATTGAGTTTCTACGAGGTGAAGATCTAACAGTGTGTGAATTTTGAAGATTGGGTGTTGCACATACACTGTAAAACTTGCATTTTTTTTTAAATTTTGTTTGATCAATGAGGTTCAAAATGTACGTTGCTTTAACGTCTATGGTCAGCGCAATCCAAAGCATGTATTATAAAAACGAACCTATCGTTCTCTCACCTGACAACTATACTGATCCCTTCCAAATCAAAGCAGAGGTTTAAAGGGCGACACACTTGCCTCGTTTTTATTTACTGTTGTAGTGGACTACACAATGAGGAAGTCAATCACAGATGCACAGCAACAATGATACACACTTAACAAAAGAAAAAGCTCTAGATCCTAAAGAAGTCCCATGTGATGATCAGTACAATAGCCAAGAGCTATTGAGAAACTTTGACATGTATGCTGGAAGTGTGGGACTTGGTCTTAATGAACCAAAAACTGAATACCTTACAGTCAACAGTAACACCCAGGACATGCAGGACAAAATTAACATCAAAACAAATAGCAGTGTACAACTAAGCAAAGTTAACAACTACAAGTACCTTGGTTCCCTTGTGAGAGACAGCAAAGGTGAAATCATCAAAAGAATAGGCATGGCATGGTCGGCATGCAACAAAATGACCGCTGTATGGAAATCAGGCCTCAACAGAAAGACCAAACTAGACACCTTTAAATCAACTGTAGAATCCATCATAATGATGGCTCAAATATATGGACAGTCACGGGGGAACTGTAAGAGAAACTGGACGGGTGCTACACAAAACCTCTATGGAAATGCTTAAATGTACCCTGGAGTCAACTTATGACAGTTACTGAACTGTACGGCAATTGACAAAAAAATATCCACTAAAATACAACAGCAATGTCTGAGCCTAGCGGGGCACTCAAACAGAAACATCAAAGAACCTGTCTCTCAGCTTATCACCTGGTCACCAAAACATGGAAGGAGAAATAGGGGAAGACAAAAGCTCAGCTATACAGATGATGTACAGTACATGTTTTTGCCATTGGGGTACTTCCAACTGATCTTCCTAACTTAATGAAGGATGAATGAATAACATGATTCCAACCTTGGTTGACTAGAGAGAGAAACAGAGAGAGAGAGAGAGAGAGAGAAAGGTCAGACTGGTGCCATTACATTTATTGTGCAAAAGTTTGAGCAGGCTTTAGGAGCTCAAAATGTTAGTTAAATTTTGAGTAGATTAGTGAATTTATGAAAAGATTCAACTTCCCTTTGACCCAGAAGTCCAGTCAAATGTTAACCTGCTTTTCACAAAACCTGAACACCTAGTGTTTGTATTCCTACTAACACTACATTAATAGTGTATGTAGTTTTTGGTGTGGTTTTTTTTGCATAGTCCCACCAATAATGGCAAAAAATTATCTGTTTATCATACACACATAACTTGCCAATCATACTTTACTACTTTTACTGCTTTACTTACATGCACTGTGTGTGGGTTTTTTTAATGGAAAATTTATGGTACCAGCCAACCTATTAATTAATTCTTCTTTTTATCACTGTTAAAGGGAGTAGTGTCAAACTGGTGATATCAATAAAATTTGTTTTTTAAATCATGCATTCTTTTGTCAGTGTGTTCATTTGTTCATTTGGTCATTAACATTTATAAATACATATACGATACTTAATTTGCCAATATGTAAGCAATGAGAATTCATTGGGCCATGTCAACAAATTGTTTTTTAAGCTTCCTTCCTTTCAATTTTGATACAATTTGTTTGTATTATTATTTGTTCTTCTCTAAGCAATCACTATTATCAACCACAATACCTACACTCACCCAGGCGCGGTTCTACCGGGGGGGGGGGGGTGGCTAGGGGGGCTAAAGCCCCCCCAAACTTTTGTCTAGCCCCCCCAAAAAAAATGCAAGGGAAAAAAAGAAGAAGAAGATACATGCTTGAAAATACTGGATCTTCATTAAAAATTGAAAATAAATAGATTTGCACGGTCTTTTCACATAATACTATGGTCTTGGACCAGACTACATGTACGGTTAAATGTTTCACGTCGGACAAGCGTGGTGCTTAGAATTTGCGGTTTCCGCCAGCGCGCTTCCGCCTCGTTTTGTTTTGTATTACATGAACATAAAAACCAATCTCAGTTTGGAAATGAAGACGATGCTGTGATAAAACACAAGTGGCTCAACAAATTATCACCGGAAAATTTTCTTTTTAGTAAGTTCTAACCTCTTTTCCTCCACCTCCCCCCCCCCCTTTCCTAAAAACCTCCCTTTTTTATATCAGTATAAGGAGGCTTGAAAACATCAAAGAAAAGTTCTGTTTTAAACATTGCCACTGACTTTTCAAAAGACAGAGACCTTTGTCTCCCACTTAAACAACAAACAGTCATAGGATGGTTGACCACACCAGAGCCATGGGACAATAATTTCACAACGTTTCTCTGCCTATCTATCCCTCGATGGCTACCTCCGGAGATAATAGTTTCCATTTTTCCGCACTTCAATTAACACATCACTAATATGCTGCAGACTGGTTATACATACGGTCTCCACTCTCTTTCTCTCACACCCTCACTCCCTTCATTCCGTCCAGCCCCCTGGCTTCCAGCGGTTTTTGCACTTCCCTCCCCCCCCCCCCCCATTTTCTAAAAAGAACTATACTTGACGCCTCAAATGTTTTTTAAAGACACTGGACACTATTGGTAATTGTCAAAGACCAGTCTTCTCACTTGGTGTATCTCAACATATGGATAAAATAACAAACCTGTAAAAACTTGAGCTCAATTGGTCGTCGAAGTTGCGAGATAAATATGAAAGAAAAAACACCCTTGTCACCCGAAGTTGTGGGCTTTCAGATGGTTGATTTCGAGACCTCAAATTCTAATTCTGAGGTATCGAAATCAAATTCGTGGAAAATTACTTCTTTCTCGAAAACTATGTCACTTCAGAGGGAGCCGTTTCTCACAATGTTTTATACTGTCAACCTCTCCCCATTACTCGTTACCAAGTAAGGTTTTATGCTAATAATTATTTTGAGTAATTACCAATAGTGTCCACTGCCTTTAAAGCTTGCCTTTCAATACATGATTCTCACTCGTCACGGAGAGAATCTTCATAACTGTCAAATTTGTAAGCTTTTTGAACATTATGAGTGCGTTCCGGTCCTATTATTTTCTTTGATTGTCCATTAATAAAACCTCTCTATGATGCTTCTATCGAATACTATCAACAACAAAAAATTCTAGGCCACATGATCTCATCTTTTGACTTGATTGCACACGGCTACTTATAAGTTAAATGATTTCACTCTTCCCTCTATAAACATCCCATAATATTCTCAATCAAAGTCGTTACACCACTGTAAGCTTTTGTTCTGTCCACCGTTTTGGAGTCAAATAATTTGCACACAACTGCATCATGTGTTGTATGACTATTGTATCCTTCTACTTATTACACGCCAAATACATGAAAAATACCACAACAGAAAGAAAAGAAAAGTCAATGAAAGAAATACTCAACTTTAAAACTAATAATGAGGTTGTTCAGACACAGAATTTAAGTCGGTTTTAAGGCAGTTCTAATTCATTTGGATTTACCTTTGTATGTCTGAATGCTCTTTAAACTTAACCGAATCGGGTTGAACCCAAATAAGTTAAACGTTTGAAGCTGATTTGGTGCGTTTGTTTCCTAGTAAACCAATGACATTGACAGTGGTACTTGTAGGCTAAATAAACTACAATTTGATACTTGTTGGACGTCAAGTTAGCGCACCAATACAAAAACAAATTGCAAAGCAGTTTAGCTATGCAAAAATATGGAACGAAATCATTTCCTTGTATGCTGATCTTCTTGTATTTCTTTACTAAACCATTATGTACGTGTTGTGTGCCTACACAACAATTCACACTGAAAAGGTGGCACATGTGTGCCATAATATCTTTTTTTTTTAACAGCTATGCAAATGAAGAATCCAATGAACAAACTTGTAGCTATTTAATTTACACGAAAATATTGTGTGCAGGGGCATTAGTCATGTAAGTATGGTTGGTTGTTATGATTGTACACTTAAGATTTTTGTTGTTGCCCACCACCACCCCTAACTTTTGGGCTATTTGTTTCACGGTATGTGCTAAATATTTACAGATATCAGGACATAAATTTGTTCAGATACAGCCAACGTATCAAGATGTTCAGCTACTTTAACATTGTAATGTTTGGTGAATTTATTCCACATCCACACCTTGGTAAGCATTGTTAAGTTCATTACACTATTTTATCAGGCACTGCAACGGCATTCTCAGTACATTGTTGGTTGTTATGATTGTTCACTTGTACACGATTTTTACAGTTTTTTCGTTATAAGGCATTTATTAATGGGAATAACAGTGCGATGAGCCGGTCTTCACTGCGTGGTAATGACCTTGGTTGGTGGCTAGGCTGTTAATGGACCTCGCCTTCGGCCAGCCACCAGCCCGGTCTTACCACGCAGTGAAGACCGGCTCATCGCACTGTTATTCCCCAATTATCACATTGTTACAATAATTTGGATACACAATAGGCCTCTATATGCATGTTGGCCTTATACTAAATACGTACACTGTAGGATCTTTTGTAAGTTGTTCAAATGACAACTAACAAGTACTTCTAAAATTCTTGCAAAGCCTAGGATTGGTTGTTTAAAAAAAATCAATTTGTTTCAATCAGAATACCAAATGATTAGAAAGTTAATACCTTACCAATCCTCCATAGAAGCATTCATGCAGGGCTCAAATTTCATGTCAAACTTTGAACCCACTACAGTGAATGCATTCAAATGTACTGTGTATGGTGGCCCTGAAGGGACATTGAACATATATATTTACGTCAATATTTACGTCAATATTCATGGATTTTGCCCTAAATCGCAAATATTCACGTCAATATTCACGTAAATATTCGCGATTTGTGCCCGAAATCGTGAATATTCACATAAATATTTACGTAAATATTCACGGTTTGTGCCCCAATCGCAAATATTCACGTGAATATTTACGTGAATATTCACGATTTGTGCCCAATCCCAAATATTTACGTTAATATTTACGTAAATATTCACGATTTTTGCCCCGATCGCAAATATTTAAGTGAATATTCACGTAAATATTTATGGATTTATGGCTCGTGCCCAAATCGCAAACCCAGTCATCCGTGAATATTTGTGTTTTGTTAGTAACCTAGGTAGGCAAGCTCGCAATTCAGTCTGGCACCCTGGTAATTCAGCACCCCGTACATTTCCGCACGCTCGAGTTTGCACGCTCTGCTTGGTCTTATCCTTGGAATCCTTGCTCTATGGTCTTATTGAGAAGACGGTTTGAGTTACATCATGGCGAAGGAAACAATTAACCTTTTGTTTTTTGATGATGCTGAACGAATAAACATCACACCATCCAATATTCCATGAATATTGACGTGAATATTTGCGATTTGGGGCACAAACCGCAAATATTGACGTGAGTATTTACGTCAATATTTGCGTTTGGTCAGAATTCGCAAATATTGACGTGAATATTGACGTGAATATTTGCGACTTAGGGCAAAATCCATGAATATTGACGTAAATATTCACGTAAATATTGTTCAATGTCCCTTCAGGGCCACCATAACTGTGTGAAGAACATATTTCTTGTCTCATTACACCATACAAAAAGGTGTGAAATTGATTTTTTTTTTTTGATTAAAAAACTGCCTGGGTATTTTAACCTTCAGAAAAAAAGTTGTTTGAAACAAATATTCGCACCCTTGAGATAGGGAGTGCAACTTATTCGATATACTCAAGATATGTACTTTTTTGAGAAAATCACACTTTTAGTTTTCATTTTACTATACATTTGTGTACAAGATAAAAGATTAAGTCAATATGATGCAATATGATGATAAAAATACATTTTATAGATAGAGCTAACACTTGGGGTCAAATTTGGTGCAAAATCCAAAAATCCCCATTTTGACCTTATTTCACCTTTTTGACCTCAAAATGACCTTAAAATTCAAAATTGAGGTCGGCATCCGCCCTAATCGTCTTCCCCTTGCTATTAACAATAGATCTAGCATGGATGCCAGCCATTAACAAACTATGCCGTCCAAAGTGTAATTTTACACTTTGGACGGCCTACTATATTGTGAGCTGCATGGAAAATTTAGTTACAAAAAAAGTTACATGGATAAAATAATTATCTGTGTAAACGTAATTAAAAAGAAACATTTAGGACCAAGACAGTAAAAACAGTATAATAGTTTGTTACATACTGGCAAGTGTACTGGACCATGTATTATAATTACTCTCAATAGTTTTATGCATTGCTTGACAAGAAAACTGTGGTTGGTTATAATTATTCGGGCTAGTTATGTTGAAATTTTGGCTTATTATAGGAGATCTGCAGCAACTTTTATGAAATCTATCTTTAGAAATTTATTGACTTCCTCAAACCCTAGTTAAGGATCACTGCATTTAAAAATAATTATGTAAACAAATCCCTCGTGCTATATCAAAGCCTTTAGTGTTACAAAACTGGATACTTTCAGATAAACTTGCTTTTTTTAAGATTCAAAGTTCATTAGTAATTTTCATTTTGGGGAATTTAATGTGGAATTGCCAACAATTATTCAATGTTTTTGTAAAAGTAACAATAAAAGTGGTGCAATTGTTCAAAAGTTTATTTTATGGTATTTTTAATCCAAACTAGAATTGCAACAAGTACTTACCAAAACATCCATATGAAACCTTAAAAGCAATATATAGCATAGATCTGCATCCTTTACAAATCAAACAGCTTTCCAGAATCACCAATGTATCACCCTTCCTCTATGACACGCTAACAGGTATGCTTATTAAACTTGCTCTTGCAATAGACCGCACTGCATAATGCAAGTAAATAAACAATGAAATGGGCCCTTGTAATAGAAGCTGATCTACTCATGGAAAAAATGCACTAATTAATATCCAACTGGTTGGTTTCTGCTCATGGGCAACCCATCTCAAGGCCAGTGCTTAATACAGTGTGTCTGATACTCTGGGTACAACCACTGGCTGACAAATTGTTGTAGCACACATTGTTGATTTACTGGTAGAGAATTATTCAATATGTGTAACCTAATGGCATTACAAAATGTCATAAAAGTGTAGGCCTACTTAAGACAATTCAATACATGTAAATGTCAAGAACATTACTTGTAGCAGTATAATAGTCAAGCCATGGTCAACAAAACTGTGTCAAACTTATTTCTGTGCTACATAATGTGCTTTTTTACGTAAAATTTTCTTAATTTATAATCTATCATTAGTCAAGTATTTAAATAGCTTTACAAATCTCCAAATACTGGAACTAAAGTCAATTAAATTGAGGGGAAAAACTTTATTGTAAAGTCAACAAATTAAAACATAAGTCAAATTCTTAGAATTGTATATTATGGTACTTTTTGTAACAGGACTTTGATATTATCAAAGTAAGTTTGAGGTTCATAACACTACTGGAATTGCTGAATTGCAGCAATTTAATATATCATTGATGTTGTGAAGAGTAGTATTTTCTCAATGACATTCTTTAAAAATTAAAATAATTTATTTATTAGGTGGTCGCAAACACCTAAATTTATTTATAAATTTATTACATATGTTCATGTATTGTTTTGTTTTTTAGATTGTGGCAACCAAACTAGAACATTATAATTTAAGCACTGATGGTTAGGAAGTGATATAATGTTCCTTTCTTTATTTGGACAAGATCTGCACCCTGACTGCAAAGCCTCATTGATGTATAGGCTGTATTAAATGTCCCCCAAGGAAGGTTGAATAATTGCTTCATTAGGTGAACAAAGGAATAAAACAGATTGGGAGGCATTTTAATTTGCTCTGGTGTCTGCCATACATGCATTCAACTAACAAGTCACATCAATTGCAGATTTCTCAGGGGAGAAATGAAGGATTGGAAGTCATCAAAAACCCTGACTTTTAAAAAATATATAAAAATTTGCACCCAATAAGTTGGAGGTTAAAAATATGAATTGAAGGATATGAGCGCCCCCCCCCCCCATTCCTCTTGAGTGTAGACCATTAAAGTAAACAAATTATAAGTTACAAGCCAACAGCCCGGGCAAAACACAGGGTAAGCTAGAACAAAATTGACTGAAAATATGAAAGTAATTCAAGCATTACCTTCCTTTAGCAGATGCCGAATTGTAGAATATGAGTTTAACTTCCAATCCTTCATTTCTCCCTGAGAAATCTGCAATTGATGTGAATTGTTAGTTGAATGCATGTATGGCAGACACCAGAGCAAACTAAAATGCCTCCCAATCTGTTTTATTCCTTTGTTCACCTAATGAAGCAATTATTCAACCTTCCTTGGGGGACATTTAATACAGCCTATACATCAATGAGGCTTTGCAGTCAGTCCAAAAGGGACAACACAATTTTTCCTGGTAAAGGGATCACACATTGTCAAACACGTATGAATTGCTCCAGTGGCACTTAAAAAGACTAAAATCATATAAAACAAGACTTTTTTGTTGAAACAAAAACAAGGTGTTTAGTGTAGACATGTCCAATTTAGCAGAGCTGGTGAAAGTAAAGAGAAAATTTGGATTTGTAACAATACTTGAAGACCTTTCATGTGGTGCAAAGATCCTGTATGCAACAATTATGGTTCTCTAAGGATTTTTTTATATTTGTGACCCGCTCTGTGAAAATGAGTCTGATGTTGAAAATTTAAAGAATTGTATTATATACATGGCTGGAAAGAACATACCAACAGCAGTAATTTGGTATATGTCTAAGCTCTGGGGTGTATCGCGTTGCTGAGTTACTCCCATTTGAAATTAGCCAATATATCATTTTTTGTTGAAAACGAATTACAAGTAAATTGATGTTTAAAATTACCATTTCGCTCTACATATGTGATGCGATCAAGCTAAATGAGTCTTTTGTCGACCCTTGTTAATTTTTAGGTGTTTCGTGCAATACAAGCACGAACACCTCTTGTTTTTGTTCTGTTTTTCTTTTCTTTCTTTTTTTCTTTTTTTCTTTTTTTCTTCTTCATCTTCTTCTTCCGGAGAACTCTTCTCAGCAACATAACTCAATATTGAAACTGAATTGAACCTTGAAACTCATCAGACAATTGAACCACAATATGAAGACGGCACAGTTTTCATGCCTCACAATGACGTCATCAGGTGTCAAATTAAAGGGTTTTTAAAGCTGAAAAATGACCATTTGCTATTCGCTGTATCTCATTGAATTTGAAAGCTATGATGTTCATATTTAGGCATCTGATAGTTCAAGACTGGGGCAACATTTGATAAGTTAACAACAAAATCGTATGACCTTTACTTCTGGTCGTACTGGAAGGTCAAAGTCTGCCTTTGTGTTTTTTCGTGAAAATTTTCAATTTTGGGGCATAATCAAGATTGAAATTGAATTGAGTATTGAAACTAATAAGACAATTGAACCTTAATATCAAGACGACACAAACTTGATGATGTCATAATGACGTCATCAAGTTTTGAATAACATTAAATCAAAGTTTAATATTTAAAAAAAATCATAACTCATGAACCACATGTTGGATTTTTACAATCCACACATCATCGGACAGGTCGTTAAAAGTTTAACAAACCCTACACGTAGGTTGACCCCATTTGACCTTAACTTCTGGTTCAAATCGGAAGTTGAAAATTTCAACAATTCATATCTCAAAAACTACTGATCATTTTATAGTTTTTTTTGTATCAGGTTTTAGAATGTTAAGCCTGCTCAAACTTTTGCACTGAAATAACAATATTTTGACCTTTACATCTGGTCGAAAAAGGCGCCCGTTTAAAGGAACATTACAGAATTGGTTTTTGCTAACAAAACAGTTGCTGGCAGTGTAAGCACTTTATGTAATCCACCATATACATAAACTGAAAAACCTGTAGAAGTTTGAGATCGATCGGCCATCTGGGTCATGAGAAAATAGTGAAAAACCGATTACACATTTGCATGAAATCATATAGATTCAACACATGAATAAAACGCTCACTGAGCGATAAACTCCAATCGGAAAATAAGTTTATTCATTTCTCATCAAATATGGCATTTCAGACAGAAATATTTCAAGGGATGTTTTCTACTATCGTCATCATTATACTGTGTAAGTTTTATGTAAATCTGTGATCAAAAAGTATTTTTTACAAGTTTTTTTCTTACCAATTCTGTAATGTTCCTTTAAGTTGACCTGCATTGACGACACGCGATAGTGAAAAACACATGTACACATACGCTCTACCTGTACAGCCACGTGTACAATGCACGTGTAGTTTTGTTGTTTACGTGGGCATTGCACTGTACAGCTACATGCGCGCATGGAATACATCGTCGCTCATTGTTTCATCGATATTGCACACCCAAAGATAGTCCGTCTAATATTAACAGTTTTAAAAGACACATCAATACATCAAATGAAAGCCTGTGCTCTAACTTAGATCTAACTGCAGTTCCATCAAGGGATTTTGTTCCTTTGTTGACGATATTAACGATTTAAAAACACGCATCGTCAGAAAAGCGCGATCGCCATGACTGTGTACATGTACATTGCACGTAAGACACACTGTAAACTCCATACAGGCCAAACCTACACAGAGAGCCAGTGTCACACGCATGGAGTCGTTCCGTTCATTCATGAATTATTTGCAATGTTTATCTAACAATTTATCTGAACAACGGTGAACCTGTACAGCGCCCTCTTGTTTGTGGAGAATTCTCGCACTATTAAATACGGAACCATTTTGGGATATTAGTAACGGTTTATCCTCACGTAAATTCATTGAATTTTCCCACCACAATTCATTCAAGGTCTGTGCGGTATTAATAAATAAAGCCTTGGCGCAGTTGTTTAATCTATTATTTTAAAAGTTTATTATTTTAAACTTTTTAACGTGTGAACCATAATTATGTTAAGAGTTATAATTTTGTTGTGCCATCTTGTAACTTGGGGCACATTTAACATGTTATTAAAAAAGATTTCACCCTCTATGACTTCCGGTTCAAACAGAAAATTGAAATACAAAAATACATTTCCTTACCAAGTGTCACAAAGTCACAATCTGTGTGCCGAAAAACATGTTTTCGTCATGGTGATGTTATCAGGTGTCAAATTAATCATTACATTAATTCAAAGGTTTATTATTGACAATACAACCGAAACCCCAGTGTTTGTTTGTTACAAACTCATGTCTAGTATTTGAAAAATTAATAACTCCTGAACCACATGTTGGATTTTTACAATCTACACATCATCGGACAGGTCGTTTAAAGTTCAACAAACGCTACACAGATTATGACCCAATTTGACCTTTATTTCCGGTTCAGACGGGAAGTTGAACATTTTCAAAAATTTACATGTCAAAAACTGTTAATCATTTCAGCATAATCAGGTTGTAGATCTATGATCCTGCTAAAACTTTTGCACGGAAATGACAACGTTTTTACCTTTACATCTGGTCTAAAACCGGCATTAAAGTGCATGTATTTGTTGACCCTCTTTCATAACGCACGCTAGCGTAATAACACATGTACACATACATGTATATTGAACGTGTAGTTCAGTTTTACATCAGCTACTTGTAGGAATACGTTTAGCATCGCTGTTAAATTGTACATCGCCCATCTAAAGAAAATTTATCTAATATTTCAAAAATGCATAACTCCTGAACCACACATTGGATTTTTACAATCCATACATCATCTGAAAGGTCTTAATTAAATTGACACACGCTATTCAAAATGTGACCCGTCTGACCTTGACTTCTGGTAAAAACCGGAAGTTTAAATTTCATGGATATATATTTCAAATATTGGATGTTTACAATCCATCCATCATCTAAAAGGTCTTTATAAACTAATCATGCGCTACATAAAATGTGACCCTATTTGACCTTGACCTCCGGTCCAAACCGGAAGTTGATGTTTAATTTTTGAAAAATTCATAACTCTTGAATCAGGCATTTGATTGATAAGGTTAAATGTCGTTACGTATTCAATCAATCACTCACCACGAACACCTTGTTTTTGTAGTAAACAAAAATTCAATGTCTAGTTGTTTTTTTATCTGTTTGAAAGAAGTACAATCTCAAATGAAAACCCCTGTTGATACCACCTTTGGTTCAAAAGTTATGGAAGTCGAAAACACCAAGAGATGTATAGAAATGTACAACCCTGTTGACCTATTTTGGCCTGTTATTCAATAATGCATTTACCGACAAAAGACTCATTTAGCTTGATCGCATCACATATAAGTTTACCAAGCAAATATAGATCTTAAAGAAGTAAAAAAAAAAATATTTTTAAAAAAATATATAGGAAGGTAAAACAAGAGGACGACGTCGGTGGTAGAACATGCAGTTGCCGCCGCAATGCCGAATGCCCGCTGAACGGGGAGTGCCTCAGCAAGAACATTGTGTACCAGGCCACCGTCACGAGCGAAGGCAGGAAGGAGGCATACATCGGGCTGACGTCCACAACCTTCAAGGCGAGACTGGCGAACCACAAGAGGTCATTCAGATCCGAGAGCATGAGGGCACAAACAGAGCTAAGTAAACATATATGGGACTTAAAGGACAAGGGGAAAGACTATGAAATAAAATGGGACATTGTTCATAAAGCACTGCCATATGCTAACGTAAATAAGATATGCAATTTGTGTATAGCAGAGAAGTACATAATCATATGTAGGCCAGACCTAGGTACACTGAATAAGAAAAGCGAAATCGTCTCAAAGTGCCGGCATCGAGACAGATGTGTTCTTAATTCAGTGACGTGACGTAAGCGCGTACTAACTTCAATGACGTAACGCGCGTCGCGCTTGCGCGCGTTTAATTCGAAATAAGGTAAGATGCTACTTGTATTCTATTTTCATCATTCTGCTGATTAGTGCCTTATGGTACGAAACAGTCTGTCCAGAAGAGAGATATGCCAGAGTTTGTTTAACTCATATTCTGAATTTATTACATATATATATATATATATATATATATATATATATTTTTTTAAATTCTTTCCACATTGAAACGTCCATTAAACAATAATGCATTGGGCGACATCAGACTCATTTTCACAGAGCGGGTCGCATTTAACATTGATTTAACGTTATGATGTCATCCCCCCAAAAATGTGGTTTCATCTACACACTGTGTATTTTTAACCTGCTTCTAGAGGACTTTCTTGGATTTTATGACGTCACCAGTTCTATATTTGTATACTGAACCCTTGCCAAACACTAAAACCATTAAAGAAGCCATCTTTGCCCAAAGATGAACTCAAAAACTACCGCCCCGTGTCCAACCTTCGTCACATTGCCAAGGTCATTGAAAAAGTTGTTTGCAAACAATTTACTATTTACATCCATCACCACCAACTTGCTGATCCCCTACAATCTGCCTACAAAGCTGGTCATAGTACAGAGACAGTGCTTCTTTGCATTCAAAACCACATACTGAACTCTATGAACTGTAACAAAGCTGTATTTCTTGTTCTTTTAGACTTTTCTGCCGCTTTTGATACACTTGACCATAGCATCATGCTGTGTCGTTTTCAACAGAAATTTGGCGTTTCTGGAACGGCCCTCAAATAGTTTACTTCGTACTTCCAAGACAGGCGAACTCATATGTGCATGTTGCAGGGGCCGACTCTGATGAGAGTATTGCCCGATGCGGCGTCCCCAAAGGTTCAATCATCGGCCCCCAAGCATTTACCATGTCAGGTCTCCGATATCGTACGTCAACATGACGTCAGATACCACATGTATGCTGATGACATTCAGATTTATCTGGAGTTTGACCCTGCCGTTCCAAATGAGGCAGATAAGATAAGACAGATTTTTTCATTGCATCTTCATCTCACCATCAGAAACAGCTAAACCATCTTACCCTTGCTGTCCATAACCACACAATCAAACCATCCCCAACAGTGAGAAATTTGGGTGTTTATTTTGACAGCACTATGTCAATGACTCCCCACGTGAACAATACATGCAAAGCAGTCAACTACCACTTACAAAACCTCTCCAAGATCCGCAAATACATAGACAAAGACACATGTCACGCTGCTTCAAGATCTCTTGTCCTTTCACGACTAGACTACTGTAATTCTCTCTTCAATGGTATGAAACTGTCTGACATCACTTGCCTTCAAAAGCTTCAAAACAACGCCGCTCCTATCATACACTGCAACTAAAACACTCCCACACATCACCACTTCTTCAACAACTACATTGGTTACCCATCCAAAAATGCATTATCTTCAAAACAGCTATGTACAAAGCGCTTTCAAACACACACCTGAAATACAAAACAGACTCGCTTGATCTCAGCATGCCCGACCAAAGTGGCCTCTGCTCGGAGCGTTACTTAAAAATACATCGCACATTCAAACATGCAGGTGACAAGGCCTTCTCAGTAGCTGGACCCAGATGACTTTAGGGTTGAGACTCATTCAGTATTCAGCTGTTTTTCTACATGGCCTGTGCCCCTACTACTGTGCAGATGAATGCAAACTCGAAACTGAAGTCTGTCTTAGAATTCACCCACTTGGTCTGTGTTGCAAACCATGTACTGTACATGTCTACAGGCTTCACATCAACAGCTATGTTCCTGCCATTGGAAGTACGGGATGAGGAAGCGATGGGGAAAACATGGGAGAAAAGGCGGCAGGAAGTTAACCGTCTTCCATCCTATCCCTGTCATTATCTCTCGGACCAGAAAGTCTGTACAACATCGCCCGGCTCGCAGAAGTAAGCTTATACAGTTTCCAGCCGAAAGTTCTACCCAATCCTATCAACATGCATCCCAAAGTTCCAGCCAGGATCACCTGGGTCGATATCCGCATGTTAAGATTGGCCATTGGAATGCAAGATTGATGAACAATAAAACGTTTGCGCTTTGTGACCTTATTCTTGATAGTGACCTAGATATGTTGATTGTGACTGAGTCATGGCTAACAGGAGATTTCCGTGACAATCATATCATAGCTGATATTTCCACCACATTACCAAACTTCCAAGTCCTACATGTTCATCGGCAAACACGTGGTGGTGGTATATGTGTCATCTACCGCTCAGGTCTGAAGATCACTACGAATGATGCTCATGATTTCGTAACATTTGAACTTATGGACCTCTCCATTCGAACCTCTCCTTCAGTAGTATTTAGAATGTGCGCTATCTATCGACTACCCCCGTCTGCAAAGAACAATTTTACCTTTGAAGGGTTTGTCCGTGACTTTCGTTTGCTGTTTGAATCAGTGACAGTTGACTGCGATCATCTTTCATTGATCGGAGATTTCAACATCCAAGTTGACAATGCTGATAACAAAGATGCAAAGGTCTTTTCTGATGTTTTATACTCGGCAGGACTTGCTCAACATGTCACTGCACCCACTCATCAGGCAGGTCACACGCTGGACCTTGTCATTACACGTAAGGATAGACATCCACTTCTTGATATATCCTGTATTTCCGGACTACCATTAGATCACAATGCAATAGTCTGCACTCTGAACTTTACTCGCCCCCCTTCAACCAAGAAATTGATAAAGTGTCACAAGCTGAGAGAAATATACGTAGATCACCTCATTGCTGATTTAAGACGTTCCCTTCGTGAACTTCCTGATGTTACTTGCCCATCTGATCTTGCTGAGCAGTACAATCACATTATGAAAGATCTTTTGGACAATCATGCCCCGGAAAAGACTGTACTCATTTCTGTACGACCCAACGCCCCATGGTACAACGAAGATGTCCGGGAAGCGAAACACGTCGCACAGAGCGTCGTTTGTCAAGAAATGAGAACTCAATCAACATGGAAATTTATCGTGAAAAGTGTCGGTTATATATGATTATCTATCTCACTCTTAGTCCAAGTCCAGCTACTCTTTCAGTGGATGATAAAGTTAACATCTCCTCCATCATGTGAACGAAGTCTGCAGAGTCACGAATCGGATCTTTCTTCCACAACAAGATCCTGAAAATTGCTGATGAGTTAGATAGTCGTCAAACTGAATATGAGGCTATGCAACAGGAGACTAGTCATCCTACTTTCTCTGAATTTCACCTGATATCTGAGGATGATGTTCTCAATGGTATCAAGGAAAGCCCATCTAAATCATGTCGACTAGATCCTGCCCCCACCTGGCTCATCAAGAAATGTATTGATGTACTTGTCCCTTTCTTCACTAAACTTGTGAACATTTCACTGTCTTCTGGAATTGTTCCTTCCTCATTCAAGACTTCACATGTCATCCCAATCTTGAAAAAACCTCATTAGATTAGAAAACATGGCAAACTATCGGCCGATTGCCAATCTGATGTTCCTTTCAAAAGTCTTAGAATGGATTGTTGCCAATCAACTAAGGGGGTTACCTTCAGGAGTTTCAGCTCTTTCCTCCTATGCAGTTGGCATATCGCGATGGTCATTCAACAGAAACTGCTCTCCTTAGGATTTGCAATGACATCTTGCTGGCGTTAGATAAAGGACAGGAGGCCATTCTGGTGCTGCTTGATTATTCAGCAGCCTTTGATACGATCAACCATGACACGTTGATTCAACGCTTCAGTCACAAATATGGCATAGAAGGTTCTGCTCTAAAGTGGCTAAAGTCATACCTCGAGAACCGGAAGCAAATTGTAATCGTAAACGGAGCCAAATCAGATGAATTTCCTCTAACTTGGGGGGTACCGCAGGGCTCGGTAATGGGACCTTTGGAATTCGTTCTGTATACTGGTCCTGTGAGTGATATCATAGCAGCTCACAAAAGTATTAGCCACATGTTATATGCAGACGATACCCAGTTGTACATCGTTATGCGACGCAATGACCTAGCTGATGGTATCTCGTCTTTGGAAGACTTTGTGATAGATATGAAGGCTTGGGCTAGTAACAATAATATGATGCTCAATGCAAACAAGACTGAGCTCATCCACATTACATCACGATTTAGGAAACGGAACGACTCTGTTAGCCTTCACTTAGACGGAGCTGTTATCACTGCAACCAATTCTGCAAGAGATCTTGGTGTTATTGTTGATGATGTTTGTTCTTTGACCCCAGTTGTCCTGCCGTAACCTAATTACCAAAAACAATGCCAAGTATTTTAATTTTATCATTACACCAATTATAACGACAAGGTTTGTCTTGCCTCAGCTTCCATTTGCCGAGCCACAGGCCTTTGGTTTTATTAACATTAAGTTTGGAGCCGCTTCCTTTGCAATATGTATCAAAAAGGTCTTCCACAATATTAAACTCGCATTCATTGCCAATGAAAATGTTGGTGTCATCGGCGTGCTGGATTAACTTAACACTAGTTTCACCATTGGGAGTTTGAATGCCTTTTAAAATCTGGTTGTTTCTAATAAGACTAGCAAGACCTTCAGCACATATGGCGTAAAGTAGCGGAGACAGCGGACAACCGTGTCTGATCCCTCTACTAATCTGAATAGGTGAACCAATAAAGTTATTTAAAATAATTCTGCAATTGGGTTTACTATAGAAGAGTTCAACCCATTTTATGAAAATGCGGGGAAGATTCATATTACACATAATAGAAAACATGTACTCCCAATTAATTCTATCAAATGCTTTTTCTTATTCGTAACTGATAACAGTGGCTCCTAGATTTATAGTCAACTGTCAGGAGGCTTATCGGACACCAATTCTTTTAGTTTATAGCGACTTCCCACACCTTTTATAAATTAGTTTTACGAGAGCCGAGTTCATTGAATCACTCAAAAATCCATTATTAAGACAGTCTATGTAAGCATAAAGAATATCTTTTCCAATAATATGCCAAATCTTTGGTAAAATTTGACTGCTAAGCCTCCGATACCGGGACTTTTGTTTTTATTAATCTCTTCTTCAGTAATCTCTCTATCAAGATCTTCAGGAACATTGTCAGGAATAGTTTTTTCTCTGATATGAGAAACGATTTCATATAAATGGGTTTTGGCTGTGATTTTTAAGCTGTGAATCTGTTGTCTTTCAAGATTGCGAAAATAATTTGAGGCTTTTTCAACTTCTTCTGTTTGAATGTTATGAGTACTAATTTGGGCCTTCTTCCAATCATTAATTTCATATTGTTTGAGATTATCTTCAAGTTCTTTTATATCATCAAGACAATTCCTATCATTGTTTTCAATCAAATGGTCGTAAAGTTTCTGTAACTTTTTCCAATTTTGTTTGGCAGTATGAGCTTTTTCTTTGCCATATTCTTGAATAATTTCTTTCAAGTGGTATTTGCCACTTTCCCACCATTTGGAGAGAGAGTAATATTTACGTTTTGGGATGCTCCAAAAGTTCCAAAGATAAGTGATACGAGAAATACATTCAGGATCTTGTAATAAAGAATTGTTACAGACCGGCCTTGACCGTGACGAGTATCTAAATCATCTAGTTTCAAGCCAATAGTTTGATGATCAGAAAAACCCCAAGAGGAAACAGAAGTATGTCATTAACACTGTTAATAAGATTTGAAGACACAAAAATGTAATCAATTCTGCTTGAATGACCACTACTATGATAATGAGTAAAATCTTCCTTGTCAGGGTGAAATGTACGACATGAGTCAATTTTATAAGGTCTTTTTCATGTAAAACATTAGTCACAATAGTTATGCTGGGCTCTTTAACCTTTGTGTTGTCAAGGTTACAATTAAAATCACCTCCAATAATCCAATTTGCAAGACCAGTAATTTGATCTCAAAAGTTGTCAAGTGCGGTCATGAATTTGATTAGGGGCATAGACAGAGGAAATAAAGCAGGTATAATTGCTCCAGACCATTTGGGCCTTTATCTATCTTCCTTCATCATCCACGGTAATGTTGGAAATACTTAAACTAACCTTTTTTGAGGTAAGAATAGGTTGCCATGACTAAAATACATTTCACCCTGCCATTGTTTACTCCATTCTGATTCATCATTGACATCACTGTGGGTCTCTTGTAGAAAAATAAGACTGGATTTTCTACGTTGTAAGTAATCAACTAATACACTTCTTTTTAGATCGTTTCTTAAGTTAACATTTATGGAGGCAATGGACAAAAAAGACATAAGATATATTAGATGGAACCACTTCATGAACAATATATGAGGGGGGGCCTCGGATATGCTGGTATGCAGATCATGAATATTCAAATATTTCATCGGACCTATTGCAGACAGCACAGGATGGGAAATAAATGAATGACGTCCAGTCACGAGCTTCCCTCATTATGACCTTTGTACCGTGTGTTATGCTTGCTGAGCGTCCTGCGATGTGAGTAGTTACCAACAAAATGGCGTTCGTGTGTATGTTATGGTTCCGTTGAATTCGGTTTCATTAGGTATGTTATTGTCACAGAGAGTGGACCGATAATCTGCGTGGTTTTTGCCATTTATATATTCAATTTGTAGACGAGAACTTTTGTCTCGTTTTCATCCGATTGTTTGGAATTTTATTGTGATATGGCAGTGTAATGGACAAGTACTAATAAAATAAGTAGCATAAATAGATGTGGCCTTGCCCTTGCATGAAAATGATTCCTGCAGCATTAAATACTGGATGACTTTCGCCTTTGCAGCATTTCGTCTAAATCTAAAATGTTGCGTATTCTCCTCAAAATGTCAGCTCTGGAGTTAGACGATGTGGGCAGGAATGACATTAAATGAGGTTGAAAGAAGCAAAATGTTGCATAGTATTGTACACCATTTTCCATCAGGAAGACGCTTTTCTGAAGATTTCTTTTTTAACGGCGTACGGAACTGGCCATCTCCCACCTCCATTTTGCAACAACAGTGATTGAATCATTGTTGGTGGATTTATACAAAACATAGACCTCAATAAGCTATCGTTGTTGGTTGTTTTTATGCCAAAATTTTATAGACTGCTTAAGAACCAAAGCTAAGTAAACTAAAAATAAGCGTACTAGAATAAGGCTATCAGCTAAAACTCTATTCACATGTATCATGTGTGACTGCATCCTATAAATTTTTGAATTCCTTTCTCTATGATTAAACAGAACATTGGATGATCACATCAATCAGCTAATCCACGGCGCGCCAGTGCAGTATGCAGTAGCCGGAGCTGCAGCTGGATCTTCCATGCATATGCGTAAGAATTGGTAAACATGACTTCCGCCACTGGCCAATGGGGTCTTGTCTTTCATGCCCATTATGACCTCATGGCTTCAACACAGACACATCAACACACTTACACACAGCATACACGTACGCAAACACAGAGTGGGCGCATAGCAATAGTGTACTGCATGCAGTGCAGTGACACGCAAACAAGGCGGCGCAAAGAAAACAAATAAATAAATGAAGACCAAATTAATCTCTAACGCCTTGGTCAAGGCTAGCCCGGCTGGCTCTGCTGACTCTGGTGAGTCTGCTGCTGGCTCTGCTGACTCTGGTGGGTTTGATGCTGGCTCGGCTGATGAATTGGTGGAATTGTGAGCTGTGAGTCGTTGTGTGGTTTCCTTGTCCACAACAATCGTTTCTTTCAAAATCTTCGGACGCCACCTCTCATATATGGAACAAATTCGCCTTCGGGGTCATCACCAGATATATTGTGGATTCAGGATGTGTTTGGTCTTTGTGTTCAGGAGTTTGAACGCTTCCTCTCATGTAGGGTGCAGCTTCACCTTTTGAATCAGCCTTGTCGGATTGTTCGTCAGAAGGTCTCTAGTCATCTATGTGCTCTGGTTTTTCATCATCTGCGTCTTGATTTTCATTTTGCCAAGATGTCCATATCTGTTGGAATCGTTTCATCTCGAGCTATGTTAAATGATTCCTTTTGTGCGACGTTTGATTTCCTTTTCCTGGACGTTTTATTAACAGCTTGGCTCGCCATAGCTTCATCCCAGAATCCTTGTGGTTTTTTAGGTGTTTTCTTGCTGGTTGTACCCGTAACTGCCTCTTTGAAGGACTTTTGAAGTTTAGAAGGTGCCCCATTTTCACCTTCTTTAGCAAGCGGTTCTGTGTTGTCGGGTTGCTGCTCATCGTTATCTAATTCTTTCTCTCCAGTGTTGTCTTCTACGTCTATGTTTTCTTTTTCACTATGCACATTTATTATGGGGTGTCATTATGGATTTCTTCGTGCTCACTGTCATCGTACTGGTCATGCCATGCCGCCCTATGGTTATAGCTTCCACATACGAAGCATCTACTTCGAGCAGGACAGTCTCGTGCAAGATGGTCTATTTCCTCACATATTTTGCAGGTCTTTTGCTGCCCATTGTAACGCACTGGCATTGTAAATCCACTGAACTTGATAAAGCTTGGAATAGGTTTCTTCAGGTTTTTTACGAGGCAGCTTCTCACACCGGTTTCTATATTGTTGTCAAATCCATGTAGTTGACGTCGAATGTTGACGACAGTCCCATAATGATACAGGAGCGTTGTTATGGCTTGGTCTGGAATCTGGTATGGTGCCTTGATGTAAACGACAACCGGTTACGTATATTACCGGTAGCTCTTTCACATTGAATCAGGGTAGTATGTAATATATACCTTGCTGGGCTATACACTCACAATCTCTCTCATTGTCAAAGGTGACGTTGTACCATTTACATTCCAGTTCAGCAATACACACAATTGTTGATGAATTGCATCCAGTTCGTGATTGACAGCATTGTAAACGTCTTGGGGCGCGACACCTTTTGTCAGATGGTGGGAGTTGAACCTCACTGTATTTGGTCTGTTAAGACCCATGGCAGAAAACATGGCGGCCTAGTATCACCGCCGTCGATTTGAGAGGGGATTTAGGGCCCAGCGGGCCCAAAATAGTGATTTTAACATCTCTTACCTCAATGAAAATGTGCTAGGTAGTCTTGACATGTGTTTTTTTCGATCGTTTTTAACGTTTTTTGTCAATTTGTTCAGAAATGACTTTAGTTTTAGCCAAAGCTTTTTTTACAAGCATCATTGCCACCCAGCATACATGTCTATGCAATGGAGCAAGTGCCTGTTTCAAAAGATTTTCCTCCCCCTCCCCCCCCCCCTCCACTGGAATTTTATTTTCTCTGCCCGCTGCCAGACAGGAAACACATTTTTTTTAAGGATGGCCTTAGGCCTGACATTCAGGAACTACATGTTCAATACCATGAACAGAAAACTACAGGCTCAAGGTTAGAAATTACAAGTGCCATTTTCCCTTGTCACTCACATGTAGGGTTAGATTAACTGTATTTGGCTGGGACTGTTTAATAGTTGACACAGATCCTTTCTTCTGTGCTATTGTTAAAACAAGTTGAGAGGCTTCATATGAACTGAATGACACTTGATATTACAAGAGCTACAATAAACAGAGAAGCACTTCAGACACAAAAGGGAAGGGCTTCGTCTGTTCAGAATGTCACAGAATGTATAGGCAAAGTCAACATTGATCAATCCATCATGGTTTTATTTGATTAACTACATTGAAGGATCAGCAAACAGACACTTCACAGCTTTGGCCATGGTTGACTGGGTACATTCAGTTTAACCTGCAATATGTCCCTGATTTGTTTATTTCGAAAAAAGATTTTTGAAAAAAATATTATGATTATACTGACAACACGATCCTTCCTCCATGCTTACGGTATGTAATTGGAGTACAATAACAACAAGAAAACTAGACTTAAATTTTTGTTGAAACAAAAACATGGTGTATACGGTCCATGGACGCATGGACGGCTGTTTTAGAGACTAAAAAGGTATTGCCAAAATCAGGTTGCGTGAACCTTGAACAGAGACTAGAGTACAAGCATGTTTGGACTTTGAGCCTTGCGGACAATAGAGCTAAAAGCCGCTCACAATGCAACTGGTATAGATCACGAATTGTATGTGTTTTCAGCGCAGTTATTTCCCAGCGGTTTGACAGCGGGTCGATAAATACCCGTAATAATTGGTCAAAATTTCAAATATTTGTAACAAAAAAAGGAATAACGTCATCATGTTGTTTCTTTACATATACGTGGTCAATATCACCGTCTATCAACATGCCAAGTTTTAACTTAGTCAAACTTGCAGTTTTGTAGATACACGGCTTCAAAAGTAAATCTTTAAGGCAATACCACGTGACACATGATGACGTCATCAATTTAAAACTTAACACATATGTTGTCTGCATAAAGGTTAATGTATACCAATTTTGAAACAATTATCCTAAACTTCGCCACAGACATCTAGTAAAAGTGTATTTTTAACTGTTTTTAACCTGCCGCTAGAGGGCGCTCTAAACTTTTATGAAGTCACTTGTCTTATTTTTTTAAACCAGACCCTTGCTTGACTATAACACCGTTAAAAAAAACTTCAAAAATGTGCCAGTTTTAAATTACAAGGCATTTCCGGTTTCGACCAGAAGTAGAGGTCAAGTCATGTCACCCATACATAAAAAAATAAAGACCTATATTACCTCTATATATTTCTGCAAAAAGCAACCGACAGTCTCCTCATATTGATTTGATATGGATTTTCAATGATTAAAATTGTAATGATTAAAACATTGTAACTTGACACCTGATGACGTCATCATGACGACACTGCATTGGTTTCATCTACTAATGAACATCTAGCCATGTGTGAAGTTTCAAGTTTATGTAAGCTTGGGAAGTGTGTCTTTGTTACCGGACAATCGCGGGGGAGAAGAAGCCTGGCATTTGATTGTTAGCGAGGTTTGCATGGACGGCTGTTTTAGAGACTAACAAAGCGTGTGTTTTCAGTGCTGTTATTTTCACGCGGTTTAACAGCGGGTCAATGCGTACCCGATTTCAACCGGAAGTGAAGGTCAAATAGGTAACATCTGTGTGGCAAAGTTTGAGACCGCTTATAGACCTACAACATGGTGTAACATTTGTGAGTTGTGTATGTGTAAAAAGTATGAACATTTCTTAAAGTATGAAATTTGAAATTTTTAACTTCCGGTTTGAACAGGAAGTCAAGGTCAAATGGTGTAACACTTTGTGTAGTAATTGCTACATTTTTCAAGACCTCTCCGATGACGTATAGATTGAATAATACTTCACGAGTTATGAATTTTTATAGTATTAAAGTTTGATTTACTGTATTTTGACACATGATGACATCATCATGACATCACAACTACCTGAGGGAGGTTGTATTACGGTCCTAACATGGTGTTAATTTGAAGTTGATCTGATATACAGAAGTTAATGTTTTTACAAGGAAAGTGGTTTTTTTAAGAATTACACAGAGGCAAACTTTGACCTTCCGGTACGACCGGAAGTAAAGGTTATGTGAATTTGACGTTAACTTGTTAAATGTTGCACATGTCTTGATCTATCATATGTCCAAATATGAATACTGTAGCTATATTATTCAGAAACATACATGTATTGGCATGAGGTCACTTTTTGTAACTCGACACCTGGTGACGTCATAATGACGTCACTGCAACGGTTTTGACTCCTAGTAAATATCTAACTATGTGTAAAGTTAGAAGGTTGTGTGAGCGTGGGAAGTGTGCTTTTGTTAGCGGGCAATTGCGAGAGATAAGAAGAAGAAGAAGAAGAAGAAGAAGAAGTATTTAAAAAAAAAAAAAAAAAACAGAACAAAAACAAGAGGTGTTCCGGGCGGAGTGCCCGAACACCTAACTAGAAATACTTAAAGTGTATTTTGCAAAACAAATACAGGGGTTCCGGGTATAACAGCATAAACAGTTGGAAAATGAATGATGTAATAGTGACGTACTACAGTTTGTTGACTTATTAATTAGGTTGTCACAGTCTGAATCAATTGTATCAATTGTCCTGACATGAAAATCTCACACTAAGCTTTGGAAATAGAACTTTTAGAGTTTCCTGTTTGAACCAAAAGTAAAGGTAAAAGTGATGTCGCATTTTAAAACAAAATGTTACATGTGCTGTATCAGTGTAAGCTTCAGGACTGCACAAAGATTATAACTTTATGACATGTGGTTCAGAAGATATTCATTTTTAAATAATATATGAATGTAATTTCACGCCGGACAACGTCACGATGACGAAACAAAGTTTTTCTTACAAATTTTTGTTGTAAGGTAAAATATGCAATAAGAGTTGTCCCCTTGCAATGCCTTCGAACGAAAACCTTGAAAACTCAAAGACTTCATCTTTTGGTCTAGATTTAAAACACGTTAATATAGGGCGTTCTAATCCATACATTTATAACACCAGAGAACATGTAAGAACGTTTAAAACAATGCTAACACAACACACCACGTCACACAGCCCTTTTTATAACGCAGGCCATAGGACAGGAATGGTGGTGAGAGAAATCCATTGACTTAACGTTTGGCCAAAACGCTTTGACTAACTTCAGGTTGAAGCTGTAGCTTAGATAAATGTAGGCTACGCAGTGCGGCAATCTCAACAAAAACAATGGGCGTTTCGGCTACCAGGCCGAAACCCCTAATAAAAAAACTTGAAATCAAGTGTTCGTAAAAACAAACACAGAGGTTTGGGTTGCTTGATTAAAAAGATACGATATCATAATTCCATACTGAAAATTACATGTGATATCCAAATTTTGTGTAAGTTTTGTCAAAAACCTAAAATAACTCTGTATCAATGTATTGTACAAGTATTTGAACATTCTGTTTAAACCGGAAGGAAATGTCAATTAAGGTCATAATAAGCATGTGACAATGTTTATACTTCCAAAACATCACAAAGATTATCAGTTTATCATGAGTAGTTCATGAAATATGAAATGTCAGATATTATAATCTTATGTTATCAAACCCGTCGCTAGAGGGCGCTCTTTGAAATGGTGACATCATCGAACGTACATTCTGAAAGAGCTTGACCCCAATTTGACCTTTCCTTCCAGTTCAAACAGGAAGTTCAAATGAAAAATATGATTGAAAGGGGTCTAAACCGTGGTTCGGATTTACAATGTGCTGTAAGTTCCAGGACTGCACAAAGATTACAACTTTATGACACAAGTGTCAACGCGTCTTTATGAACATCGAACTGTCAAGGGTTATGTACAACCAATCAAGGAGGAATAAAATCTCCAAAAACCAATCAACGTGAACAAACAAAAATGGACTCGACAAGCCAGCTTTACCTAGCTTGCCGTTTCAAGCCTGAGATTGCACTTAAATTTGTCTGCATTATTGGTCCCGCAAAACCCTATTTGGATGGTTAATTAAGAAGAGGGCGCTATTTCAGGTAGACAAAAAACCACCATCACAGACTTGAACAATACTATAACCCTTACATGCGTGGTTGAAACAAACAGGGTCCACGGTTGATGTGCAAAAGCCATAGGAGACAAACGCGTAAAAAAAACAAAAGTGTTTCCGTCGATGCCTTCAAACTCATCGACGGAAACACTTTTTTTTTCATTATTGTCTGTTTACTGAAGGTAGCCAAAAAGCATGTTTTCCCAGTTTCGAGCCCAAGGTTCAAGTCTGAGTCATGGTTCTCAGAGACCGAGTCTGTGTCTGAGTCCACAAAAATTCTTGAGTTACTGCTTGGGGCAGTCATATGTACATTTAGACATTACCAACGTGTACACCATGTGGGCACAAGGGGGGTTCAAAATTTACAAAAAGTCCTTTATGTCAGTACAATTGTAGGATTTGGGGACCTGTCAATCAAAAAGTCTTACATGTAATACCAATTTTGACAGTGGATTCTTATTTTTTGAAACCAGTCATCATTATTATCAATTATCAGGGGTATATTTTATCTAGGTTTTGATATATGGGCCTCTGAAATTGTCAAATACTCACGAATGCAACATTGTGGGAGAAAAAGGGAGGCAGGGCTAAATCATTTTGAAGAGGTTGTATCTTAAAGACACTGGACACCTTTGGTAATTGTCAAATACCAGTCTTCTCACTTGGTGTATCTCAAACAAACCTGTGAAAATTTGAACTCAATTGGTTGTCGAAGTCGCGAGATAATAATGGAAGAAAAAACACCCTTGTCACACGAAGTTGTGTGCTTTCAGATGCTTGATTGCTTGATTTTGAGACCTCACGCGTGAGGTCTCGAAATCAATTCAAATATTTTACTTCTTTCTCAAAAACTACGTTACTTCAGAGGGAGCCGTTTCTCACAATGTTTTATACCATCAACAGCTCTCCATTGCTCGTTACCAAGTAAGTTTTTATGCTAACAATTATTTTGAGTAATTACCAATAGTGTCCAGTGCCTTTAAAAAACAACGAGGATTTGGCAGAGAAAAAAAATTAGTGTGTGTTTATGACACCTATAGAGGATTCTTTTGTTATTTTTAATTAATAAAGAAAAAAATCTCAGTCGGTCACGGTCAACCCCTAGTCGAGTTGGCGCAGAATGACTCAAAAAATCAATATCATCATGGTTGAACATTTTCAAGCCACTACAAACATCAAACGGCATGTTGCATGAGTTGTATTCAAACAGTTTTTGAACACAACAATGATCGTTAGCAACAATTATTGTCTTACAATAAATTCTTTGATAATGTTTTATTTGTAATTGTACTCGCATCGATTAGGCCTAATTTATTTAATTTGGAGCACACAAGACCGAGTTTAGAGTAATGTCCTACCTCACTGATGGTTGTGCAATTTACTATACATTGTTAAAGGGAACATTGATACCCCCTTTTGACATTCTGAATTAAAAGGATAATACAACATTGAGTAAATAGTAACAATTAGTTTCCTTTATTAGCATGACAATTCGCCGACAGTAATACACTGTAAACAATAACTATTTCTGTCAAAATTCTGTTAGTGTGTGAGATTGGCATAACGAAACATAATCAAATTCTCCATCACAGTTTGAGTCTAGGAATTACAGATCCCAACACAAAACCAACACAGTTTGAGTCTAGGAATTACAGATCCCAACACAAAACCATCACAGTTTGAGTCTAGGAATTACAGATCCCAACACAAAACCATCACAGTTTGGAGTCTAGGAATTACAGATCCCAACACAAAACCATTACAGTTTGAGTCTAGGAATTACAGATCCCAACACAAAACCATCACAGTTTGAGTCTAGGAATTACAGATCCCAACACAAAACCATCACAGTTTGAGTCTAGGAATTACAGATCCCAACACAAAACCATCACAGTTTGAGTCTAGGAATTACAGATCCCAACACAAAACCAACACAAATCCTGTACTTTGTCTTCAAAGAAAAGAGTAACAGTACAATAATAATCTAATTGCTTACAAAGAAATTGAAAAAAAAAATAATAAAACCAACACAGTACATGTATAAGCAGATACCAATACTCATAAATCCAAATGCTTAAATGTGTTTATGAAAACACAACACTACTGTAATGCAATGGTTAAGATTTGATAAGGTGTTACTGTTTTTGAAGGACTTCTTTAAATAGGGGAAATTTGATGAGTTAGTCCTTCCATATCCTTCCAAGGAAATGCCAAGACAAACCTTGCAGTCTGCTCATCTTCTAGTTCCATTATACCAAAGAACAACACATGACGGACCACCAGGCAGGCTACTGAATATAAGATATGTGTGATTTCACCACTTCACGTTGGATGACGTGTACAACATGTGTATATCTGCCAACATTTTCTAAACTGGTTCACTGCGGACATTTATTATCAGCCAGAACAACTTCGGAGTGCCCTCAATTTTTTCAGCCAGCTGAAATGCTGAAATGTATACCACTGGAACATTCCATTGTGTTGTGTGCAAAGGTAGGTACCCATAAAAAGATGGACAGGAGGAACTGGAAATCATGCTCGTAATCTCCCTTTTTCAGAGGGTTATTGCGTAATGCTCCATACAAGATATTTGTTCTATTGTTACACAAATGTGGCTTACAAGAATGGACAGGCTGCCACCATTGTTTTTAATTTATTCAGCTCAATGCAAGGTACTTATGTAAGTCCAAGCGTTCCAAGATTCCAGCAATAGGCCTATAGAAGCAATAAAATAGTGACATAATCTAGGAAGAATTTCTCATCAATTTCTGTACATTATCAAAAGCCTTTGCATGTGGTTGTAAAGTAAAATCCTGGTACAGATAGTATTGGTTAATAGTACAGTATTGCTTACCTCTCCAACCACCATTAGTACATCTAGATAACTGGCATCATTGTTAACACATGAATATCTGATAAGAGAATGACATAAATGCAATTTATCCAACTACAGTCAAATCTCTACATATGTTTGTTCAGTAGTAAACAAGGGCAAATTGGTGGTGTACAGTGTGAGATTCCCCCCATCATAGGCTAACTACTTAAACACTGCATATGACTAACTCCACTATGATGCATTTGCAAATGTGCCAGCCACTAGCTATTGACTTAAGTACATGTACTTTCAATTACAACTTAAAGTTAATCTTTTCTGTAAAGAATTAATGTCTTTGTGTGAAATCACTGAAAGCAATACTGAATTGATTGAGTAACTGACATGAATGCAGGAAAATTTGAAGATAAGCTGAAACTACTATGATCATTCTGCACAGAGCAAATTGGTGGTCAATCCATAGCCAAACATACAGTATGGACATCATGGGAACAATTCAATGCCTCCATGTAAATTTTTACGTGTATTTACATTTATTATTGTGAAGTGCTTTCAATGCCTTTCTATGTGGTTTTTGTTGCTATAATGCACGTAGTCAAACATAAGTCAAAGCGGTACGGTAAAGTCATGACTTAAACTGATATCAACTTAAACTTAACCTTAACATGGTTTGAAAGCAATGTATTGTATTGTAACATAAGACACTGTTGCTTACAGTAATTTCACTCACCACAATTACCATTAGTCTAAAACAATGTAACCTTGGGTTCCCAAACAATTTCACACGCATGGTGTGTGTACTGCAAGGAATTCACCAATTACATAAAGGTATTACCTGCAATTTAATTGTAATTATAGACAATGAAGGAGAGACTCACCCTGTAGATTGCCTTGTGCTGCAATCTGATCCACCCTTTGAAGCTAATGGAACTGTCCTCATTAGAAATTCAAAGTTTTGAAAAGCCCGCTTTATAATGTATGTTCTTCCACTGAACCTCGTCTTTTTGAAGCTTGGAGAATAGTCTAGTGAAGACAGCAACTGACGGTGACTTTCTCGGGAGGGAAGATGACAAAGGAAACTGCAGGAATATTATAAGAAAGAAGGGAGGGAGACTGAGTCTCTCCTTCATTGTCTTATATAATTCCAATTATATTGCAGGTAATACCTTTATATAATTGGGGAATTATATTTCGCCAATTCTGGAGAGACTCACCCTGTAGACTTTAAAGCATAGTCATGTTGCCGATGACAGCACTGCTTGACCAAAGGCCAGTTGCGTTGTTTGTCTGTGGTAGTAGTTAGCAAAAGTGTTAACTGATGACCAGTCAGCTGTTCTCAAAATATCAGAGGTTGATACACCTGCCCGTACCGTACCACTGCAGAGGTACTTCCACCTCTCGTTGAATGGGCACTGAAATGAGATGTATCCAAACCAGCTTCGGTCATAATGCCTCTTAACCATCTTGAGACGGTTGAAGGAACTATCGGATGATAAGGTTTTGAATGCGAAAGCAGTAGCTGAGTTATCTTAGAGTTACCACTTCCTCTGTGGTGTGAAGTTCTCTCAAGGTATTCGTCAAGGGTGCGTGCTGGACAGAGTTTTCTGTTGGCTGGGAAGCCAGAAATCTCCATCTCGTGGAAAGATTTCTTAACCGAAACACACTTAGAAGGTTTGACGAGCCATAAAACAAATTTCCCATCTGAACTTCTATTCATATGGTTAATATCGACGGCTGTTAATGATGAACATCTGCTAGCTGTCACCAGTGCCATCAGCATCGTTAACTTGAGAGTTAGCTGTCTTATTGTTAATCTTCGGTTGTCTTTCATAAACTTGATGAAGTTCAATACAGTGGCGACATTCCATGTGAATTCATATCGAGGCTGTGGAGGACGAAGATTAAGTACTCCCTTGAAAAATCGCTAGACTAAATGATGCTGGCCAGTGGGAAGGTTCTCAACGAAGACATGAGCTGAGGAAGTGGCGGAACGATAAACATTTACCATCCTGTAAAGTAAGCGTTTGTCCAAGAGTTCTTGTAAAAAATCCAAGAGAACTGCTACAGGGGCTCAAACTGGATCAACCTGCCTCTGAAGACACCAGCAAGCCCATTTTCCCCAAGCTGAAATATACTGCTTGTTGGTCTAAAGTCGCTACGAAGAGAGAATTGTGTTGGACACTGTTTGCAAAATTCCCTTTGATTGCAAGTTTCTCCTGACAACATCCATGCGGTTAGTCTTATGTGAAGACTGGAATGGTTCGATAACAGGGTTTTTAGATTATACCAAGCTGCTAACAGTTCTAGATAATTGATGTGATGCGCTTTCTCCATGGATGTCCAATGACCCCCGACATGGGACTGTCCCAGGCAGACACCCCAGCCCTGCGTCGAAACATCTGTTTGAACTTCTAGGTCTGGAAACTGAAGGAGAATTCCCCGTCCATTCCACGCTTGAAGGTAAGTAATCCAAGTCTGGAGTTCTTCCTTCGATTTCTCTGAAATTGGCACCTCGGACTCGTAGCTGTTTTGTTTGTGAAGAGTCGAGATTTTGTCCAACTGAAGATTTCTATAAAATATTGGGGCGGGTAGAACTGCTTCTATTGTGGCTGAAATTTTCCTGATCAGACTGGCAAGTTCCCGAACTGTTGATCTTTTCCCAAGAAAAACATGTTGACAGTGATCGACGATGTTGTCCAGTTTCCGCTGATTCAGTGACAGTGTCATGTTGGTTGAATCTATTTATTTATTTATTTTTTTATGCAAGTCGCCCCAAACAAGGCTAAAAGCCACTCTTGGTAAGGGGCTACAAGAAGAGAAATGATTAAATATGAAAAGAACTCAGGGGAGCAGAAGGTAGGAATTGATATTCCTCTTAAAACAGTCTAGATTGTAGGATGGAGGGAAACTTGCACAAGGCAAAGGAGTTCCAAAGAGATGCAGTACGTGGAATAAAACCGTTGGAATGGCTCTTAGTTCTACATCTCAGCAAATCAAGGGTGTATGGGTGAGAAGAAGCAGAGAGTTTGGTTTCACGCTCAAACACTCTGATAGGAGGAACTAGGTCGGACACACTGGTGGCACATTTACCATGAAAATATCTGTAGAAAAGACAAAGGCTGGCTACAGACCTACGGTGGGAAAGAGGTTGTAACGTTGATCCCAACAAGATTTACAATACGCTTCTGCACTCTATCTAATAAAGATAAATGACAGGCAGAAGCACCGGCCCAAATGTGACTACAGTACTCCATTAGGGGACGTATAGTTGTCTTATACAGGTAGAGAATAGCATCAGGAGGTAAGAACTTCCGAGCTCGATATAGACAACCAACTCACATGGAAGCACTCTTTGCAATGCCTGCGATATACCTCTCCCAACTGGCATTGGTTGAGATGTCAAGTCCAAGAAGGCGAAAATCTGCTACCTCAGGCAAATTCAATGGACCGATATGAATAGATGGAAACGTATTATCTCTAGAGCGAGACAGAGACAGAAGTTTTGTTTTCTTTGCATTGAAGGTTACTAGCCAATCATTCCCCCACTTTAGCACGTTCTCTTAGTCATTATTTAGTGAGGCACCCACCTCACAGCGAGAAGTGTTGGAAGAGTTAGGGGAAACACAGTAGAGGGTTGAATTATCAGCATACATGGCGAGCTGAGACAAAACTTCATCGGGCAAATCATTTATGTACACAAGAAAGAGAGTGGGACCAAGTACTGAGCCTTGTGGAACACCGGAATTGATCGAACAGGTAGGAGAAGATTGACCCTCAAGGGCAACCTTCAACTTGCAGTTGGAAAGGAAAGCAGAGATTATAGACAACATTTTGCCTGACACACCATATGACTGAAGCTTGTGGAGCATGTCAGTATGCCATACTTTGTCAAAGGCCTTGGAGATGTCTAATGCTACAACATGAGCCTCACCCCTGCGATGTAAGGCCCTACTAAAATGATCAGTAATTAGGGAAAGCAGATCACCCGTTGAGCGGGAATGGCGAAACCCGAACTGGCAGTCAGTCAGAAGGTAGCTGTCCTCCAGGTATCCAAGTAGCTGTTGATTAACAAAGCATTCAAAGATCTTACTTATTTTACGAAGCAGACTAATAGGACAATAATTAGTAGCTTCAGAATGCTCACCAGCACCCTTAAAGACGGGGACAACAGATGCCACTTTCCAAGATGAAGGAAACACAGAGACTGCCAAGCACATTTTAAATAGCTTGGCAAGAATGGGTGAAAGTTCTGGGGAACACATTTCAAAACAATTGCAGGGATTCCATCAGGGCCAGTAGCCTTGGAGGCATCCAAGGAATTAATAATCCGGGCAATCTTCTTAGGGGTGACAAGAGGATCAGATACTAGTACTCGACTCGTTGTGAAGGTACAGATTTGATTTGTCCATGTTCACAGTGAACCCGAGGCTCTGAAGGAGACTGACTGCTTGGTGTGTGTTGTTGTAACACTCCCAAGCTGAAGTCCCGAGTATTAGTATGTCATCCAGATAGAAGACACAGCGGATGCCCTGTTCTCTGAGACAAGATGCCACAGGTTTCATGATCTTTGTGAAGGTACGGGGTGCACTGCTTAGCCCAAATGGGAGGCATGTGTAATGGTAAATTAGGCCTTTCCAGATGAAACGTAGAAATTTCCAATGCTTTGTATGAACTGGAACTGCAAAATATGCATCTTTTAAGTCGATCGTTGTCATCCGATCTTTCTGGATTAGGTGTTTGACTGATGAAATGTTCTCCATTTTGAAGTGCTGATAAGAGATGTATCTGTTCAGAGGTCGGAGGTTAATAACAGGGCGAAGATCCCCAGATTTCTTCGGAACCAAGAACAAGGAAGATAAAAACTGACCATTACTAGGCTGTTGAATTGTAACAGCTCCTTTCTCCAGCATTTTCCGCACCTCTTCGTCAAAGATTTTCGAATGATGAATAGATTGAGCACGAGTAGATGGAGCAAATCTTTGACAAGGTTCTGGCAAAAACTCTAGTTGGTAACCCGTGATTGCTTCAAGGATCCAAGGGTCATGAGTAATGAGCTGCCATTGGTGTTTAAAGTATTGAACACGACCAGAAGGAGATAGATGTGCGGGAAATGCTGGGGAGATGTGACGTTACGAAGACACTTCAATTAGTTTTTTGAATTGTGGCTGTCGGAAGTAAAAAAAAAACTCTGCTTACCAGCAGTACCTCGTTTCCCTCTGTTGGAGAAATTCCTATAAGAAGAATTTCTTTCACCAAAACTCCTGAACGATGCTCTAGATGCTCTTGAAGCTGTCTGATAGGGGGTGAAACGCTTACTGCTAGTGGATGAAGTTGTAGACTGTTTGGTGTAGGTCACCTTGGATGCAAGCTTGTTTGCCTTTTCAGTCTCCTCAATATCTTTCATGAGAGATGATCCGAAGAGCAAACCCATAGAAGGAGCATTTTTCTTCAAAGTCTCAAACTTTTTGTCAACAATGTCATCAAATGCATGTTGGCGAGCAAGTGCAAGGCCTTGGCTGGCTGAACCCAAAAGAATAAGCCCGGATGATAGTAGATCTTGAACCATATCCTTACTTACTTCATTTGGGCATTCCTGATCGGCGACGGCATCAAACAGGTGTAGCAGGGGCAAAGCAGCTCTCAAAACACTTTGGTGAGCCAGTCTCAGTCTGTCATCTTCCAAGACCAGGGAAGAGTTAGCCTGTTTAAACACCTTCTTAATACCCGCAGGTAATTCCGGGGCGTTGAAAAACTTTTCCTGCTCTGGAGAAACGGAATGTGGAGAAATTTTGTCTTTAAAATCCTCTGCAGACAACTTATGGGTAAGAAGTTGTTCCCACCATCGTGAAACTTTATCAGATATTGAAGTACCTGTATTCTTTGATGTGGGTTCCTAAATAGTTCTTTGGTGGCTGGAACTGCAAATGCGTTAGAAAACACTGAGAATTCATCATCCCTAATGGCATTAGTCGAGTCGTCTGGCTCCTGTTCGCCACCGTCATTAGACATTGGCTGCCCCATTCTTGGAGCTCAGGTACCAGACTGCTGTTGCACATAATTGGTGGGAAACCACTGTTGAGGATTACTCCAGGGGTTGAAATAACAGGCCGGCATAGCACCCATCTGACCGGGCCCCGGTGTTTGGCGGCATTGTCATCTGTGGGCTGGTCCAAGCCCATGGGGGCTGGCCCCATTGAGGTGCCGATGGCGGAGCCTGCATTGCGTGGGTCCGAGTCCATGACGAAGATGGAGCCGGTGGGTGTTGCCCGCTGGTGTCTCCAATGACTGGGCCAAAGGGTTGTAAAGGCCGTGGTCTGCGTGAAGCAGACGGTTTCGAGCATGAAAACTCTCTACCGTAATCTATTGGGTTGTGGGGGCATGAAAGCCTGTGACCCAAGTCGCCGTCCACTGGGCAATCTAACCCTGACCAACTAGGGCCCAAGGCATCTGTACCACTCTGCTGGATATTACCCTCTATTTCTCTAGTCGCCTCGACCAAAGAGTCTATCGGCTGGTCGTTCGGGAATAAGTGGACGGAGCCGTAAAAAAACGAAGACGGATTCTTATAGTTTCCTTAGGCACAGCGTTAAATAATTCCAAACAATGTCATATAATACAAAACTATTCTATTGGTATAAATCACGTAGAGCGAGCAAGACTTGATCAGACTGCACACAAGTAACAAAAGACGAGGTTCAGTGGAAGAACATACATTATAAAGCGGGCTTTTCAAAACTTTAAATTTCTAATGAGGACAGTTCCATTACCTTCAAAGGGTGGATCAGATTGCAGCACAAGGCAATCTACAGCGTGAGTCTCTCCGGAATTGGCGAAATATAACCCACTTTTTCAACAAAACAAAAATACAGCTGGCCCATTCCATGTTACGCGTGTTACGGTTTTAAGAACAATTTATACAATTTCTGTTTTGCCAAAACAATTGCTGGACTCATCATTTTTTGCAAACATAAAACTGAAGTCTTCTTATGTGAACCTTCTTTTAATTTATAACAAGAAAAATGGATATCAACACATTCTTGACATTTTTATTAGACATCTTTGCAAGTGTTACGTGTGTTTCTCAGACAATTTTGTTTAAATGAGTAAACTTACTTGCTCTGTGGTAACCACATGTACCTATTAATATCAATCTTTTCTGATTATCAATATGAGTGTTAGGGGGGGTCGGAAAAATGGAATTTAGTTTTATCGGCAAATTAAATTAGTTTTTGAGCAGCCTATAGAGAGAAAGGGATGAGATACACTTCTTTTGAACAAAAGTTGAACAGCCAAAGGATTGGCCCTTGAACATGAGCAGAACATTTCTAAAAAATAACGGCGAAAGAAAAATCACAAATTCTGACGATTTTTACAGTTTTTTTCGTTTAGGCATTTATTAATGGGAATAACAGCGCGAGGAGCCGGTCTTCACTGCGTGAAAATGACCTTGGTTGGTGGCTGGCCGCTGTTAATGGACCGAAGGCTCGGTCCATTAACAGCGGCCAGCCACCAGCCCGGTCATTACCACGCAGTGAAGACCGGCTCATCACACTGTTATTCCCTAATTAATTGACCCAATACTGTATGTCCTAAATTGTCATGACTTTTGTAACAACAAAGCTCAAAGATCAGTGATCAATCAGTCACTCTTATTCAATCTGTCCAGATCATGAAGACATTACTTTTTAACCAGCCAAAAGATCTAATTCATAAAATAACTCCACCTGTTCCTAAAGGATCCCATGGTCAGTTCAGAGTGAGAAAAGCTTGTAATGCGAGATATGATGTGTTGTACAAGGATGCTAAAATTACACCCACAAAAAGCAGTCAGTATTTTTAGTGAGGCTCAAATGCAAATTTACCAATACAAAACAGGTTTTGTTTTTACATGTAGTGTACAACCTGAAAGTTCTGGCATGCATGCAAACATAAGGCATGTCTAAAAAGTTAGAAGTGTTGTTAGAGATCATTGTGCCAGAAGATCAATTGCAATGCTTTCTTAAATTTTATCCGAGTACTATCAAGGGATATATTCATTCATGCACAAGTGCCATTGGGTTTGTCCACAATCAGATTGTTCTTTAACCAATTGAGTATTACCTAATTACTTGATTTATGCAAGTATGAGATCCCAAGATTTAGGATGTTTTTAATGATTTAACAAAGTTTGCTCGTATACGTAAAATTGCCTTTAACACACTTTTTGTGTGTTACACATTTTGAGTCAATTTTTGCGATCACAAAACAACTTTGGTCGGCTTGTTGCTGCTTGGTGGGTGTCGTGTATGCAGTGATCGATGGCCGTGCATGGCTATGCCTGGGTACCTGCTAGCTACATTTCGAACCGCGCCGGTCGTTCGATCGAGTCGCATGTCCGGTCGACCTCCTTAGTATTAGTCCGTCCGTTGATGGAACGATACGAACATTATTTGAATAAAACCATCAATGAATTTCCACTCTATGACTGAATGAAATACGGGGGGAAATGGTTCAGGTAAGAATGGGACCAAGGGTTTTTTTAAGTGCCGGAAGCATTGTAGAAATAGAGGGTCAAGGGATTTTTTATTGGGCTAATAGCACCGAGGCGCCGGGTTATTTCGAAGCCTGATTTTATGAACTGCAATAAGCTTTATTTTCACTTATCATCATCATTTTTATTAATTTTTTTTCCCTGTCTTGACAACTTTTTACAGCACCTAAAAAACCTGTAACCCAACTTGTAATTGGAATGGCCTCAGGAAGGAAAATACAAAGAACTTGTCTGTTTCTATCAAGACTACATTGTTAATAAGCCTGCCTTTTGGAAAGCTAAGAGTTGTAGGCGCTATTTCGGAGTGGGGGTGGCAAGTTCTGCCTGCAGAGAGGTCAGCATGCATGTAGAAATTTCAGAAAGTGGTGAACTCCATATTGTTGGTTACGATTTAATTCAGTGTACTAGAGTGTAAAATGGCTATTGAGAAATTATAGTCTTTACTTATTTTGCAACTAACCAGGAACCCACACCTGATAATAAATACTTTAAAACAAGCAAACAACATAACAAAAAACAATCAGCAGCAAGAGGAGGGGTTAAAATGAGGAAATCAGTTCTATTTTTAGATTAGATTTTCCCCTAATTTAAACTTTTCTGATGATAAACATGTGTGTTAACACTATGATGTAATGTCCGAAACTTGCTTACAGTGCTCCCAGAAAGTATTATTTATACGGCAAAAGAATCCTGATGGGAAGTTGTAGTTGATCAAGTTTTAGTTTTAATAAAAGTGTGGTTGTTTTAAAACAAACCAGCTATGCTATACCCCACATACAGTATCTTTTAATGTTTCATTGTTAGCTTGAATAATTGATCATAAATTTAGATTTTGGCATCATATATTGTTAGTTTTACATTTACATAGTGTAACGTCCGAAGCATGTCTAGATTTGTTTTCAAATATCTAATGTTTTATTTCATGATGATTGATTCACTTAAGACACCCTCTACTTTGGGCTATTAGCTATTAGCTGTTTTGGATGTTGCATTTGCTTTGAATGTTACCAACTGTTAATGGAAACTTTGTTTTGCTGATATTGTGATAAAGCAATTAGATACTGCATTAATTTATGCTGTGAAGGGAAGCTTGACCATCATTTAATATGAAATAATAAATAGGTTCTGCAATTCTTTTACTTTCTGATACTTTGAAATTAAGATTGTTTTGGGACGTTATAAAATTGTTTATGGAAGATAACTTTTTTATTTGATGTACAAAGTTTTCAACAACATCATTACAATAACTTAATGTTATTTTCTTTTTAGGCCTTAGAATGGGGTAACCAGTAAGTGCAATTTAATACTGATTATCATTATCATAAATAAATTTCAGTTCTGTAAAGCTAAATAAAGGGTAAGACTGCCTATGAAAGATGTAATGTCCGAAACACCATTTTCACTCAAACCATTCCTACACAACAGTATAGATAGTTCAGATTTCTTTGCACTGTCCTCAAGTTCCATTCATATATTTATTCATTTTCAATAGAAAAGAATAATATTAATTCTGGCAAAAACAATTATTTTTCAAACAAAACAATTTGGTCTATCTTTTTTAGTTAATAAACTTCCATTAACATTTGGCTGTTCAGCGATACACAATGTACCTCAGAGACATAAACGAAAGTCGTAGAATTTTTATTAAGCTATGGGAGATTAATCTAGGTCCATGCTGCAAAACAATTTGCCAAGTGATTTCCACATCGTGTGCTTACACAATTTGAGGCTCTCAAAGTGCCACTAATCTATTTAGGTGTTCGGAGAGCTTTGCTCTGAACACCTCTTGTTTTTTTTTTTGTTTTTTTTTTTTTAGGTGTTTGGACAAAAGTCCGAAGACCTCTTGTTTTTGTTCGTTTTTTTTTTTTTTTTTTTTTTTTTTTTTACTTCTTCTTCTTCTTCTCCGCGTCGATTGTCCACTAACAAAGACACACTTCCCAAACTCACATAAACTCGAAACTTCATACATAGTTAGATATTCATTAGTAGATGAAACCGTTTTTGGTTTTGTCATCATGACGTCATCAGGTGTCCAATTACAACGTTTTTAAGGTTTAAAAAGGACCATTTGCTTTTTGCTGTAGATTCGGCAATTGAAAAGCTATGATGTTCATAATTAGGCATCTGATAGATCAAGACAGGGACAACATTTGAAAAGTTAACGCCAAAATCGTATGACCTTTACTTCCGGTCGTACCGGAAGGTCAATGTCTGCCTTTGTGTTTTTTCGTTCAATTTTGGGGCATAACTCAAGATTGAAATCGAATTGAACATTGAAACTCATAAGACAATTGAACCCCAATATCAAGACGACACAAACGTGATGTCATGATGACGTCATCAGGTTTTGAATTGCAATAAATCAAAGTTTAATATTTGTAAAAATCATAACTCGTGAAGCACATGTTGGATTTTTACAATCTACACATCATCGGACAGGTCGTTGAAGATGTAACAAACGCTACACAAGACTTGACCCCATTTGACTTTGACTTCAAAAATTCATATATTAAATACTAGTTAACTTTTCAGATTTTTGTATCAGGTTGTAGAACGTTTAGTCTGCCCAAACTTTTGCACAGAGATACCAATATTTTGATCTTTACATCTGGTCGAAAAAGCGCCCATTTAAGTTGACCCGCATTGACGACGCACGATAGTGAAAGAACACATTTACAAATACGCTGTACCTGTACAGCCACATGTACATTGCACGTTTATTTAAGTTTACGTGTGCATTGCACTGAACAGCTACATGTTGGAATACATCGTCGCTGTTGTTTCATCGATATTGCATACCCAAAGATAGTCCGTCTAACATTTGAAAAATTCATAACTCCGGAACCACATGTTGGATTTTTACAATCTACACATCATCGGATAGATCGTTAAAAGTTTGACAAACGCTACACAAATTATGACCCCATTTGACCTTAACTTCCAGTTCAGATGGGAAGTTGAACATTTTCAGAAATTTAAATCTCAAAAACTATAAATCATTTCAGCATAATTTTTGCATCAGGTTCTAGATATATGATCCTGCTCAAACTTTTTCAAAGAGATGACAACATTTTGATCTTTACACATGTTACATCTGGTCGAAACCGGCATTAAAGCGCACGTATTAGTTGACCCTCTTTCATAACGCACGCTAGCTAAATAAGGACGTCGCGTTGACGTCATCAGTTTTCAAGTCAAGCTTTATTTCAAAAATGTTACTTTGAAGACATGTCTACCAAATTACCTCTGTTTTTTTTTTCACCAGCTCTGTTAATTTGGTGACGTGTCTTTCGAACACCTTGTTTTTGTTAGAACAAAAACTTAAGTCTAGTTGGTATTATATGTGTTTCTTTTAAACAGAGCCCTATACTAATTACTGAAAATCTAATCAAACAATGTAAAAATTATTGGTGACAAATAGCTTATGTGCACAAAACTTGCTGTACAGCCCAAACAATTTCGAATATTAGATGCTTTTTATTTGACTCTTAGTGTTTAAGTGAAAACTGGAACTCTTTCCAAACAATTTGAACAAGATTATACAAATAATAATAAACTAGACATAAGTTTTTGATAACAAAAACAAGGTGTTCGGCATGGCATACAAATCTTGGATGCAACACATCCCAGCTTCAATACATGTAAGCTTGGTTTTAGCTTGACCAAGCATTTATTGCTCTGTAAATAGATCAGGTAAAACTGCACCTTAAGGTGACGCCATGTAGGCATATACATCCGATTCAGACCAGAAATTAAGGTCAAATTGGTATCATCTCTGTGCAAAAGTATATGAGAAGGCTCAAGGACCTTCAATCTGATCTTTTGTATGAAATTTGACTAAAGTATAGCCTAAAATGTTCTTGAGATATGAATTTTTGAAATTTCAAACTTTCGTTTGAACCAGAATTCAAGATCAAATGGGGTCACACTCTTTGTAACGTTTGTCAAGTTTTTAAAGACCTCTCTGGTGAGGAGCACTATTTGAAGTCACATATCGACCAAACCATGTTTCATTAAGTTGAAACTTGGTATGTTATTAGGCAGTGGTATCTAATGTAAAAATTTGAAGTGACCATATGATGACATCATAAAATGCTTTTAAATTTGTTTTTTAAATGTTGACCACTGATTACATATCTTGAGAACAAAACAAGCTACAATCAAAATTTTCCTTGCACCAGGCTTGGAAGGTTGTGTAAATGACGTCATCAATTGCTGTTATGACAAAGTCCGCACAGTTTTCATGACGTCATGATGTCATCATCAGGTGTCAAATTACAAGGCTTTTAAGTTTTTTAAATGACCATTTGATATTTGCTGTATGTCACAATTTTAAAGCTATGATGTCCATAATTGGGCATCTGATAGATCAAGACTGGGGCAACATTTGAAAAGTTAACACCAAAATTGTATGACCATTACTTCCGGAAGGTCAAAGCACGCTTTGTTTTGGTATGGACAATAAATGTATAAAGGTGAATGGCAACTAAAGAGTCGCACATAACCCTTGGAGTCACTGCAAACATTGTTCCAGGAATGGCTTCACTGGGCCACCGTCTTCCCTGCAACCCTTGAAACGAGAGTTCTCCAACAATGGGGGCACTATTTTTAAGGCCAACAAAGATCGGACCATCAAGGTGTGAAAGCTGCAATGTTGATAAAGTTTTATATTATTGTTTGCGTACTTCTGATAAACCAAGGAAAGTAAGATAGGACATCAGTTGACACATTCCATTTGTAATTTTTATTTTCAAATCCAAAGCCTTCATTCGTCAAAAACTTAACGCTTGAGGAGTATACTAGCTATTGTTTTCCTACTGAGTACTCCATACACTGTACATTGTATTGTATTTGTAATCTGCAGCCACTAGTAGTACTAACAGTAGGCATGTCAGGTCATTTTTAAATTACAAACTTTCTAAGCATTTTTTTGCATTTTGGGGAAAATCTTTATGAAAGATGAAGTAAAGTTTTCAATTCAATTTGGCCAAGTAGTTTTCCAGTTAAAGCATTTTGAAATTAGCTAATTATAGGTGTTTTCCGCATAAATAGCATTGCTATTTGTTTCGAAATGACACTATAATTCTACCCCAAAACTAAAACAAAAATTGGTATTATGAGTATGTTGGATAAATTTTCGATAAATATAGATTCATTCACATGATGCTATTTTTTTTCCTTTATGATTTAAATAAAACAGTATTTCACAACAAAGTTTGAATTGTGTATGTAATTTGTCATTTATTTTTGTGTGGTCCGTTTAATTATGTTTAACATGTGTTGAGGTCAAGTACACAGGCAATACCATGACTACCAGTACCAGCGTTGTCAGTACGCCCGGGTGTGTGTGTTAAGAATAACACTACAGCTGAAGTTTGTCACCTAAAGTTTGCTGGTTTTTAATTCTGATGGTTGCAGTAATTATAGCTTTTTGTGACAAAAGGGGAATATCAGGAGAAACCTAATCTAGACTCGTTTTAGGGGAAAAGTTTACTTCAGTTGGGGAAAAATCATACTTGAAGATTTCAGTTCGCGTTATGATGGAGGGCTACCCTGAAACCTACAGAAACAACACCAGATTATTTCATAAGTATTTTTTTGAAATATTGAATCACTTTTGATATCATATATCTATGTAGAACAAAGTAATACCTCAAATGATTTAGTAGGCAGGCCAAACATCACACACAAAAATTCTGCCACATAATTTCCCATTCACAAAAAACATAGAATGTCCAAAAATCGGCAGTGAAGGGTGTACACGTACTAAAACTGCTCATTGGGTCATTCCATGCCAACTCACCTAAATTTTAGACAATTGACAGTGACCGACTCAATTTTTTCTTAATTTTTTTCAAGAACCCTAAATTTACATTCTACCTCATTGAACACAATAATGTATACACCTATACAAGTAGACCATTAAACGCCCAATCAACTTGGATTTGGGGCAATAAAGGCACTGGTGGCATAAACATTATTGGACATAAGAAGTCTTAAGTAGCCTTGAGACACCAAGGGTTATGTTATTTGGAAGGTGATTTTAAGTTTGTGACTTCCACAAATTGACTATGTGTGAGTAGTATGACAGTATTAACATTTTATTTATTGAGGTGTTCGTGCAACAGCGCGAACAACTCATTGTTTTTGTTCGTTTTTTTTCCCGTTTTTTCTTAGTTTTTATTCTTCTTCTCAGAGTTTTTTGTCTGCAAGCAAATGCATAAACTTACATGATCTTGAAACTTTACATGTAGGTATACACTAACTTATAGATGATTCTAAAAGTTGTGTCGTCCTGATGACGTCATCAGGTGTCAAATTACGTTAAATAAAGCTTTAATAAATGAAAAAAATTATAACTCACGAACCACACAATGGATTTTGACAATCTATATATCATCGGAGAGGTCTTTTACAACTTAACAATCGCTTCACACAACGTGACCCCATTTGACCTCGACTTCCGGTTCAAAACGGAAGTTGAAAAATTCAAAAATTCATATCTCAAGAACTAATTATACTGTAGTCAAAATGTTTACATCAGGATGTAGGTCCTTGAGCCTTCTCAAACTTTTGCACAGAGATGATATCAATTTGACCTTAACTTCCGGTCGAAATCAGACGTTAAAGCCCACGGGTGTGATTACCCGCGTTTTAACTGTGTATAGTGCAACCATGTACAGTGCAAAAGCACTGTGGCGGGCCGTTCCGCTCGACTGATCACAGGGGGGCAAAGTCCTTTTGGCATAGGCTATGCATAGAGCAAGGCTGTATGGGCTGTGTTAGTCTAATCCAAGTGTGAGCATTTTTGTCAGATAACAAAAGACACACTTCCAAAGATCACACAACCTTCAAACTTCGCACATAGTTAGCTCTTCAATAGTAGAAGACACAGCTTTCTTGACGTCAAAATGACGTAATCAAGTGTTCAATTAAATTTTTAAAAATTTAATATATTTGAAAAATTAATAATTTATGAACCGTGCATCGGATTTTTACAATCTGTACATCATCGGAGAGGTCTTCGAAAAATAAACAAACGCTACACAGAGTGTGACCTCATTCCGGTTGAAAGCGGAAGTTAAGTAGTAACCTTAGCATTTATTTCCTGTGTAACAAATGTACTTTCCGAGAAATTTTAAAAGCTATCAACAATCTTTTCATCGATTTAATTAAACACTGACCCCATTGATAGCTTTAGTTTTTCTTATTCTTCCGAACGAGACTTGTCTGCAGGCAAACGCATAGTTGCGAACTTTTGATCAACTTGAAACTTCATGTGAAGTTAGAACATAACTATCAGAAGGTAAGTAAGTTGTGGTGTCACGATTACGTCACCAGGTGTCAAATTACAAGCCATTTAAGGTCAAAAAGTGACCTCATGCCATTGCCTGTATGTCTCTGAATATTTTCGCTACAGTATTCATATTTGGGCATATGATAGATCAAGACACGGCCAACATTTGCAAAGTTAACACCAAATTCACATGACCTTTACTTCCGGTCGTACCGGAAGGTCAAAGTTTGCCTCTGTAATTCTTTAAAAAATCACTTTCCCGGTAAAAACATTAACTTCTGTATATCAGATCAACTTCAAATTAACACCATGTTAGGACCGTAATACAACCTCCATCAAGTAGTTGTGACTCATGATGACGTCATCAGGTGTCAAAATACAGTAAATCAAAGTTTAATACTTCAAAAATTCATAACTCGAGAAGTACTCTAGCTATTATTTCAATCTAAACATCAAACCGGAAGTTTAAAATTTCAAATTTTATACTCTAAGAAATATTCATACTTTTTACACATACACTACTCACAAATGTTACACCATGTTGTAGGTCTATAAGCGGTCTCAAACTTTGCCACACAGATGTTACCTATTTGACCTTCACTTCCGGTTGAAATCGGGTATGCATTGACCCTCTGTTAAACCGCGGGAAAATAACTGCACTGAAAACACACACACAATGCGTGATCTATAACAGTTGCATTGTCAGCGGCTTTTCGTTCTATTGACGTGCTTGTACATGCTTGTACTCTAGTCTCTGTTCAAGGTTCATGCATCCTGATTTTGGCAATAGTTTGTTAGTCTCTAAAACAGCCGTCCATGCAAACCTCGCTTACAATCAAATGCCAGGCTTTTGTTCGTGAGCTTTTTTTGACTTTCGCTAAAGTGTGTAGCTTGTTAGGTACGCCACAAAACAGTAATGGCACCAAATTCAACTAAATGCAATAGCTCAGGCGTTGACACAACCCATTAATAGCTGAACACCTCGGTGTTTGTTCGTACAAACACTTAAGCTCTAGTTTTATTTATTGAGGTGTTCGTGCAACAGCGCGAACAACTCATTGTTTTTGTTCGTGTTTTTTTTTTTTGTTTTTTTTTTGTTTTTTATATCTTTGCAAGCAAATGCATAGTTGTTAAACTTACATGATCTTGAAACTTTACATGTAGGTATACATTAACTTGTAGATGATTCTAAAAGTTGTGCCGTCATGATGACGTCATCAGGTGTCAAATTACAAGCAAATTAAGTTCAAAAAGTGACGTTAGGCCAATGCCTGTATGTCTCTGAATATTATAGCCACAATATTCATATTTCGGCATATGATAGATCTAGACATGGGCAATCTTTGAAAAGTTAACACCAAAATCGTATGACCTTTACTTCCGGGTCGTTACCCTGGGTCGAAGTTTGCCTTTGTTTTTTTTTCTTGAAAAACATCACTTTCGGGCTTATTTACGGCATAACTCAAGATTGAAATTGAATTGAACATTGAAACTCGTCAGACATTTGAACCTCAATATCAAGACGACACAAACTTGATGATGTCATGATGACGTCATCAGGTTTTGAATAACATTAAATCAAAGTTTAATATTGTAAAAAATCATAACTCGTGAACCGCATGTTGGATTTTTACAATCGACACATCATCGGACAGGTCGTTAAAAGTTCAACAAAACCTACACAAAACTTGATCCCATTTGACCTTAACTTCCGGTTCAAATCAGAAGTTGAAAATTTCAAAAATTCATATCTCAAAAAACTACCAATTATTTTAGTTTATTTTTTGTATCAAGGTGTAGAACGTTAAGCCTGCTCAAACTTTTGCACTCAGGTGACAATATTTTGACCTTTACATCAGGTCGAAAAATGCGCACGTTTAAGTTGACCCGCATTGACGACGCACGATAGTGAAAGAACACAGGTACACAAACGCTGTACATGTATTAAATCCAGTACACTGAAGGCTATGCATGATTCCGTGCACGTTTGGACATGTCACAGTTCATCGTACTTTTAACAACGGCGGCGCAGCGCTGCGGAACTGAGTTTCTTTCAACCTGTGCTACGTTTGGCGTCAAATCGTTTCCCTTTTCGCCCTTCTGGTGGCTTGATGGTGATTATGGAATTGAAGACCTAGTTTCACTGAGATGTCCACCTGCTTCAGTGGTTCGTATCACTTTTATTATGCGAGAAAATGCAAGCAGAAAAGGATTAACATTGGTTATGTTTTGATCATACACCGAAAAGAACGGACGTGACATCAGCTTGGTAAGGGCGTTTCAGACCGGCACTCACGGCAGTGTTTATTGGCGCGACACGGTGAATACAACGGTAAGCTTCGTTACAACATAATCTCTTTTCAAAATGAATGTGTCAAGTAGTGACATTTGTAAAACTAAGGGTCGTTTAATGATCATGGAGGAGGAAGAATAGGGCAATGGGGATTGGTATGATTGTTGGCTCTGTCATCAATAGTGTCAGAAAATGGTAAGATTTAATGAATGTGTTCCATCAACTATAGAATTAATATTATTATGCCATAGATAAGTTACAACCTTTCAATGAAGTTTCCCCAAAGGGTAAGATTTATAAGTTGTTCAATTCCAAAGCAGTATGGACACCTTCCACTTATTAAATTATAATCTTGAAATGTTTTAAGTCTTGAATTTTGTTTATTTTACCAGTTAGTACAGTGATCAAGGAACATATGGAACATAGTCTGATGGCGGGATGAGAGGCTGATGACTGGGTCAGGACTGGTACACAGAAAGGAGTTGCAGCTGTCAACATGAGCCATCTTTAGTCTTCACTGCTCCTGTCAGCTGTCAACTATGGTTATACCTGGCCAAAACAATGATTATGGATGGTCTTTTCTTGAGAGGTAAATTTACAGTAGTTTATTGAAGGTTCAAAATGACACAAATTATGCAAGGTAAGACATGTCCAAAGGAATTGAAATAATACTTCTGGTTGAGCCCATTTTCCTTGTAATTCATTGCATTTTTTGTTGGTATGGATAACATGACTTTGCGTAACTAATGCTGTGAGACTTTTTATTCAAAGAAGTTTACATATTTTTGAAACATTCTAAACATAAGTTATTGTAAATTTGTTCATGCATTTAAAATATTGTGCTATGATTTTTATTGTGTTATATGATTTTTTTTTTTGAGACTTGGTAGGTTATGAAAAAATGTCTGAAGATTATTCATGAAGTCATACTCTGTTCATTGTTTTTTCTTTATCAGAATGCAGCACATCCAGTACCGGATTGGTCTACAGTGAAAATTGTGACACTTGCTGTTATGTTCCATTCCTTATTTCCCTGCCAAGTCACTGTATGATGCACCATGGAGGTAGAAATAGTATTTGACTCAGTTTTTTCAGTCTAACTTCAATCTAAAAAACTTCACAAGAGGCTTAGACTTGCATCTTCATGATGTGCCTTTGTCTTGCATTCCAAACAAGTGTCTTCTACGGTTTAATTTTTCTCAAGTCAATTTTTTCTCAAGTAACAATATCTAAAAATCAAGCAAGCCATTTATAAATTGCAACTGAAAGCTTACACAATGCTTGACTTATTTTAAGGTTATCATCATCAAGTGTATTATGAACAATCATTTTTCAGCCATCGATACTCAATGAGAATCCAAATTTATTTGAAATCCTTTGAACATTTCTAATAATTATATTTTAGCTTAATAATGTCAACTTGAACAACATAGCTTGTGTGAACTTGTGATTTATAATGAATCAATAAAGAATAAGTTTTCATGAAGCACTAAATAAGCTTTTAATAGTGAATGGCATACTTGATATAGTTGGGTTGCTTGCTAGCTTATTACACGTTTGACATTTTATTCCTGAAGCATGACCCCACTTTGACCTTTCCTTCCAGTCCAAACAGGAAGTTCTAACTATACAAAACTCTAGTCTCTGTTCAAGAGTCTCGTAACCTGATTTTGGCAATAGCTTTGTCAGTCTTTAAAACAGTCGTCCATGCAAACCTCGCTAACAATCAAACGTCAGGCTTTTAATCATGTGCTTTTTTAGATTTTTGCTAAAGTGTGTAGGTTGTTAGGCACGCCACAAAACAGTAATGGCACCAAATTCCACTCAATGCAATAGCTCTCGCGTTGACTACAACACTGACCCCATTGATAGCCGAACACCTCGTGTTTGTTTGGACAAACACTTGCGCTCTAGTTTTATTTATTTTATTTATTTATTTATTTATTTATTTATTTCATACAACATCCACAGCGCAAGCGCCAAAAACGGATGGATAAAAAATAATTAATTTACAATAAAATACTATGGAAGAACAATATGCATACATGAACATACAACAAACACCATTAAAATGGACGAAAAGACAGGGGCTCACTCTGGGCCAGAAGTTCCCCGCATGGGCATGGGCTCCAGCAGAGCACGTCTGGTAGATAATTTAAAACTTAAACAAGTCTGGCTAAAAATATCGATGCTGGAATTGGAGTTGGAAATGGAATTGTATAATGAAGTCAACCGGTGAATAAACCCACTCTTTGTAGCACTAACCCTGTTACAGGGAACTTTGAACACATCAGGATAGCGGAGGTTGGAATTGTGTGTAGTTCTGCTGTCAGAGAAAAATCCAAGATGGAAGCCACAATGGAGCTTCACAAGTGTCCCGTCTGGCGCGCCCGACAATGAAGATTTTTACACACTTTCTGGCTGGAATCATCAGGAAACGTTTGATTTGATTTCACACAGCACTACCCCAGATCTTTATATAACTTGATTTAATCATGCACTTCAAAGAATTTTTTTTTTAAATTCCTTATTTAATTACATGTTCATTCTTAATTAATTAATATTTAACTAATACATCCTTTAAATACTACCAACTATAAACACGATTGTAATTAACATTTATCAATGCCCACACGTGAAAAACATACCTTTTAAGAAAGGATAGTAAAATATGCGCATATCAAATTAGGTTCATCCAGGAGCTTGCTGTAAGATCTTTACCTGCCATTTGTCCTATACCTACAGTACATGGGTATTTTCAAAAAAATTGACAAAATTTAATGTAAAAAAATCATAACTCTGCAATGGTATGATGGAAACAAACAAAAAAAGTTGTTGTATTTCAGACAAAGAATACACTTGCAAAAAATTATTACATTTGCAGCATGTTTAATTTTATGTGTGGCCTGCCTAATTTTAGATCAAAGGTCTCCAACATCAGTAGTTTTCAATGGCTTTTCCTGGCTTTTAAAACAAACAATGATCTGGGCCAGCTGGTTTTTTTTTTTTGTCTTCTTCTTTTTCGCCTTTAAATTTGTGTTTCTACTTCTGTGCCTGTTTTTCAAGGTTCCATGGCATTTTCTTTTAATTGAAAAAAGTTAACTAGTGCAATGTATCGACTGATGTACTAAGTACCTTCCTTTGTTCATTAGACTTATGCAAACATCAATTAAAACCGGGAGAACGTTGCAACTTTGATACCAAGCACCAATCTTTTATGCCTACAATAGCGTCCCATTTGTTTGGAGTTGAACCTGTCTTCTAGGCACACTAGATAGTACAGTTTCCCGATGAAGCCATACGTGGAACAGATGTCTGCATTGACTACATGTGTTATGTGAGACTCTGTATGGCTCTATAGCCGGCAGTTGTCTGTATATTATTCAAATAAAATATTTTCTTACTTTTTAAAATTATCATGTGATGTTATGCTATAAATTTCCAATGAAAAATAAATAAATAAAATGTGTCCAAATGTTTCTTTGCTGTCAACTCTTCAGTAATTTTTTGTTTTGTGTCTTTTTATGTTTCTTTTTTAATAAGTCATAAAAAAAAACAGTAAAAATTAAATGCCAAGTAGGTTTTAAAACATAATTTTTTTTTTTACATCTAAACATCTGAGCAGTATCAGTGAAACCATGTTTTCTGTCTGTTCTTTTTAGGGGTTTTCCCCTCTTGCCATGTGTGTATTTTTATGTTTTGTTTACTTCCTTAATTTTTTGTTTCCTTTCACTGTTTTTATATTGTTTATATTAATGTTTTATCCGTCCTGTAATTGGCGCTTGCGCTGTTGGATGTTGAATAAAATAAAATTAAAATAAAATGTTGAAACAAAGCACTCCTTTTAGTGTCATCAATTTAAAGATGCTACCTTCATCCGTTGTGAACATGTTTTGCGCAATTTACACATTGCCAATTTTAAAGTTGGGTGTTGTGAGGCGCATACAAATAATTATAAGATAATCATTAAAACACTTTGTATTCATTTTCATTTCCTATGAACTTTAATAAACAAAGTAAGGCAAAAAAGCCAGCAAACATAATATCTGCAAAAAAATATATATTAATTTGGGGGGATTATAAAAAATAAACATAATAAAAAAAACCAAAACAAACAAAATCCACACACTTAAGTTTAAATTTTATATAATTAGATAGATTTCTCACAGACACATAATAACCCTCATATAAAACAGGCCTTCACTATATCCCAATGTGAGGGTTGCACTAATTATAATTTTTTCCAGACTGTGAGAAAGTGATACATAATAAGGCACATACATGGCTTTTTTAGGCCTCTGTATTTTTTTCTCAGAATGCTCAGCTGAAAGTTGAGTCACGTGACTTGATTGTCAAGAATTGTGAATTTAAATTGTATTTGTTGAAACTTTTTAGGCGGCTACAAAAAATATTGATGACCTTGTAGAATAGGCCTAAATACCTAGTACAACTTTCCAGTGGAACCTTACCTACCAATCTCCAAGTTTTGGTCAAGGGAGAGGAGACTCTAGAGTAGATGTTTGGCATGTAGAAAATGTTAGTGTTACATGTACTTCGTCTCTAGGAGTTGTTAATACATTGCGCGCAGTGACATAAAACTTATGCCTTGGGCTTGATAAAAATGGTACATCGATGACCCAATACAGGACCTCCTACAATATTTTAAATTTTAAACTGAATTTCGATTTTCAGTTACATTGTATTTCTTTTGACCCACCCACTGGGCACTGGCACTGCTGGCACTTTATTTCTACCTCCATGGACGGTAGGCTACCTACCACCCACAATTTCAAACAAAATATTGATTTTTAAAAATATTGACTCATCTGAATGGCCCCTAAACAGCTCATTTTCGTTTTATTCTAACTGGTTAGATACAATCGTCAATACAATCCTGTCCATACCAATCTGCTGTCTGTGGTGTACTTCTTGTTTACACACACTAGTGTACACGCTTCACTGAACATCACACACACACACGTACACAGGGTCGGTGCACACGCACACAAAAGAGAAAGTGTTCACTGACTTTTGTGGACCCTTTGTTGCGACCCCTAAGCATTTGGTGGGCTTTTCAATAGGATAACATACCATATACACAGCCGTTGAAACTGCTTTGCACAACCACTTGAGATCTGGGCGACTTCAGGCAAACGACCAAGTGCAGGTCCATCTCCAGCAAGTCGCCATCTTAACACGCTCTGCTCTTAAACCAAATTTCGCCAATTCTATTAACGCCCTCTATCGGCGTAAGACATTATGAAGCTACATCGACGACTTGCCAGTGGTTCATTGATTATGCATTGCCTATACAAATCATCTCTTTACAAAAAGACAGCCGACACCAACTAATTGAGTACAAAGAAAGGAAATTACATTACAAGAAAGTTTAACACATTACATTTTTTCCTTTTCCTTAGCACCACATTTTGATGTTTAAAAAGAAAGTCGTGATTATGGCAAATTCTGACTTAGTACAACCCATAATTCATGACTTATATTTCATAATGCTGACTTGGTTTCAGGCATAATTATGAATAATTATAATGAACTTGCATAAATCATTTACAGTATACCATAGGGCCATAGGTCCTTTTGGTTAGTAAACAGTTTGCAATAGCTAATTTTTTTCTTTCATTTGTACCAATAAAGTCCTATTATAAGATGTTATAAGCACATAAAACTATGATTTGTATTGTAACCACTGATCCCTTACAAATATTCTGCCTTTTGATTGGTTTAGAGCGCGTCACATGATATGTCTTAGTTTTACTCATTGATCTACATTATACTGACTGGATAGGACAACTGCGCGTAAATATGACCTCATTGCCAGTCCATATGTGTATAATATCTATGGTTTTACCATAGAGCTATATATTATTGACATAGCTCTATGGTTTTACTAGAAACCGCGCGCGAACCGCGCGGTACTATCACACGGCCGCCGATGTACTATTATACACATGGACTGGCAATGAGGTCACTAGAGCACGTCTATTCCCCCGAGGGACTGTGAGTTACCAGAAGAGGGACCTATTTCCCGAGGCCGAAATAGGTCCCTCTTCTGGTCACTCACAGGCCCGAGGGGGAATAGACGAGCTCTAGTGACCGAATCATGGCAGTCCATATGTGTTTTATAACACAACTCGGTCCAAAATATGAAATAAGAAAAGAAACTACCGTAATCCGATCCAGACGCCGCCTTTTTTTTTAAAGATGAGCCTGGTAACTTCTTGAGGGCGCTGTAACCAGTCAAAAATTGAAAAGACTATTGCCCGCTTCGGGAACTACTTCCCGCAAACTACGCGCGTGCGATGTCTAGTTCATGGTTGTGCAAATCTCATGCACTAGCCTATAATAGTTCATCCCACGTGACCGTGTTTCAGCCAACCAGAATACAGAACTAGCAAGAGGTGTGTTATAATCAACGATAGCCTAGCGACCGATGTACTAGTGCATGGATACCCTGGTACCCGGACTACATTGACTTCAAACATTGATTTAAACGAGCTGCTTGACAACCTCGAACCCGGTGTAAAGAATAAAATATGTGCACTTGAAATACGGTTTAGAGAACGGACGTAACAGCAGCAGTCTGGCACCCTCTTATTTTGTCAAAACTCGGTATTTCAACGTAAGATTTTACAGTTCTTGTTTGACGATTGATGCCACGTACGTAAAGTTTGTGTGAATTAATTTTATTAAAGTATACAGATATAATCAAAGGAAGAGGTGTTATAAAACAAATATTGACTGCTTTGTCTCGTGGCGTATATAGTCACTCTCGGTGATCCCCGGAGCCGCCTATTTTCCCTCGGCTTCGCCTCCGGGGATCCGGGGATCACCTCGAGTGACTAGTTTTACTATGCCACTCGAAGCAGTCAATATTTGTATATACTATGTCATACTAAGTTCTTTCTCTCTATATATATTTCTGATTTATTTATTACTATCACATTAGAAATTGAAACAGGTGGCCCAAAGGCCAAAATCGGTTCAATGTACAAAGTTAAAAGAAGAAAAAGAATTTGCATTAAAATATAAAAAGTTAAAATTACAAAAATACAACAAACACAAGATCCAAAATTGGCTTAATTAGCAAAACCCAGCAAATAGAGAAAAAGTCTACTCAAGACTAGAAAATGATTAAAAACTAGGAGCGAGCATGACGGTCATTGCAGAGTTTCGTCAGAGATTGCAGAATGTTTTTATCTGTCTGTAGGCCTATTACAAAAGGGAACGATTCAAGCTTGTGCGACTCTCTTACTGTTCTTAATGGGGGAGCAAATAACGAAATTTGTTGGAGTTGAGTCTTTTCTCCCCAAAACTGTGTCAATTTTGTCGTCTTTAAATTGATTTCAGAGGGAGTGTTATCATAACCTGTATACCTAAATCCAAAAATAATGCGGAATGCACGTTTTTGGACCTTCTCAATTTGTTCACATTGTTTCTGTGTAATTGACGTATGCCACACTTGACCTGCATATTCAAGTACTGGTCTAACATAACCATGAAAAACAGCTATAGCAGTTCATCCTGGTCAACCTTGGTTTTTCAACAATAATAAGGAGTATTGTCATCTACATGATATTCAATTTTAAATCATTTTGTATAGACTGGGTACTAATTAAATCAACAGAATATATGAAGAAAAACCTTAGAAAATCTTAGAAAAACCGATAGTCATGTTTTGGCATTTGCCTGGTTTGGGTAAAACGTCATTTAATACGTTTACACCAATCAGAAAGATTGTGTTGCAAGTTGAAATGCTTCCCATAATTTATAACCAAGGTTATCTACATATTTCCATTTGGTTAGACAATCCGAAGAGGCATCACTTGACAACTAATGATAGGTCCCAAGACGTGTTCTTGGGTATACCACAAGTAATATGACGCAGAGATACAACATTAGTCACATCCGTTAAAAAGTTACAATTAACAGGCACTATAAAGATTTTCTTGCGACAAGAATTAAGAGTTTTTCAATATTAAACAATTCTATGGTTAACGCGGTCGAAAGCTTTGGTAAAATTTACTGTACAAAGCTGAGCATAATGCTTGTAATCCAATCCTTTACCAATATAATTCAGCATATAAATCAAATAATGTGTCGTTGAGCATCCCTTATATTGCCATTGATGTGAGTCAATTTTATTCGCAAAATCTTGAACTATCCATTTGGCTACAAATTGATCAAAAACCCGACCCAAAATAGGTGTGTGAGAAATTAAAGGCACCTGGCAGTGGTATTTTGTCAAAACAAAGCTTTTGTCATTAATATATGTATTTTGATGAGTGGAATGTGAATAAACAGTTAACTAAGGTTTATAAAAATTAGTTTTTACTTTAATTACAAATTTAAGAGTAGGCCCCCCTTTACCTTGACACATGGTGGCGCTGTTCGTGACGTCAATCAAGGCACGATATTTGAAGAAAAAAAATGTGCGTATGCGGACGTCACCCACATCACAGTATACATGTACTAGCTAGCGTATACTAGCTGGCACATCGCGCCGAAAACGACGTCGTTAGTCTGACTTTCGCGGCCCACAACCGCTTATACTTGGGATCTGCAGGAAACAAATGCACACTGACCCCATCATTAGTTGTTTAGCTGCATACAGCAGCAATACACCTGGTCAGCATGGCCGGAAAATGCAAGAAAAACCCCCTTTTTCGAAACGTACAAGATCACTACTGGGACCTACTTGCACGTGTGTTTACAACGTAAACGCAAGCAAATTCGAGGGGGGTCGATGTTCGATCGAGGCGAAGTCTGCCTTGATTGACGTCACGAAAGGGGATGGGCGGAGTCACCCCCCGAACAACTTTATCTATTTTTATTTTACATATAAATCCTTACAAACAATTACTCAAAAAATTGTTTTAGTGTTAATTTACATAAACTCTTATGTTTAAAAAAAAATAATTCTATTTCCAGGTGACTTTAAGCGTAACTGATCGTATGTTGATACATCCTTCGGAACTGGCACAACTCTAGCTGTTTTCCAAGGATCGAAATAGTAGGAAGTAACAAACACTATGTTAAAAAACAGACGTTGGATGCCATAATAAAAAAATTAGATATAGGCCCCTATTTGGAGATTAAAAACATTACTGATAGAAAACTTTTTAAAAATTAATGTTAGCAGCTAGTAGAACAGCGCCCTCTTGCTAGGAGGGTGTAGAACAGGGCCCAATTCATAGCGCTGCATAACGGTAAGCAAATTTTTGAGCTTGCTGTTAGCAGAAATATTTTCTTAAGCGTAAGTGTATTTCACAGGTTAGCAAGAAAATGTGATGGCCAGCTTGTATGCGCGTTCATCATGGATTTGCATTGTTACGTCATTCATTTCCATACAATAAGCATGCCTTTTCGTTCGCTAATTATGGTTAGCTGTGCTATGAAATGAAAACTTGCTCAGTAAGCACGAAATCGGTTGTTTAAGCAGCTCTATGAAATTGCCCCAGGACTTAATCTTTGTTGTGGGTTCGAGTCCCGGTCTGAAACTTAATTGTGTTGTGAGCAAGATCCTTTACCATCGTTGCCTTGTCCTTTGGATGGGACATAACCTGTAGGTTCAGTGTACTAGGATTACATCGTGGAAGAGTATAGGGTTAACCGCGGTGTTTGGTTCACATAATAGCACTGCACCCTTGCACCCATCCCAGGCTTGCGAGCTACATTGGTTTCATTACATGAAATATAGAATAATAATGTCCCTTTTAACGATTCCGTACAAATTGTTACCTGCTGTAAATAAAACAAAACAAAATAACAAATAAAAACATTATACATTTTTTAATTTTTACAAAAAAAGGACAGGCCCATTGAAAAAAGGATAAATAGGCCTAACTTATTTTTTCCAGGGGGGGCTGCTCTTGCAACTTCGAAGACCAACATACAGATTGCGCGACCAATGTCATCAGTGACTTTAGTGAGTATCTCAGCGGATGGCAAACATGCAAAAACTATGCCTCTGATCTATGCCCATGGTTACTTGCAATATAGAGAATATTTGCCTACCTGCTGCTTGTAATGAAACCTATGTAAACGCTTGTTTTTGGTCGCGCGTCGATATTTGCCAGACGCTAAGCCATTGCTGCTTATTGTTGCTGTGACATTTCTTTTGCAACGTCACAGCCCAAGTCATTGCCAACCAAGGTTGGAAAACTATGGAAAGCTGACATGGTAAACAACACCCCAAACAGGCATATGTAAAATAAGGAAATTGCCTTACACCAAGGGAGGGATACTATATCATATTATTGCACAACTACTTTTACTTGAGCCATCGATATAATTCGCTATGATGTTATTGTACTCTACCAACGATCTAAGGGGAATATGTCAAAGTTATTTAAAGCAGTGATATAATGGAAAGTTGCAAGTTCATTACATCACTACTATGACATAATACTTGTACACGAGTAATGGGAGAAATTTGCTATAAAAGAGGACCATTTTCACCCTGCCTGATGACACCATAAAAAAACCTCACAGGCTTACGCCATCGGCTCACTTTTGAGTGTCAGTTTGATTTGAGCATGTTATAAAACATTTTTGTAGGCTGAGATCCCAACCACTTTTAAATCGCCCAAAGCAATGACCCTTAATCCTTATTATTAAATAAAATCAATTCAAGCGAAATGCTAAATGTATTTTCTTGCGTTACAGGGTATAGCAGGAAAATATTGTCTGTTGGGCACTAGCAAGCGGGTACGCTTGTAAAGGATTTGGTATGCATAGCCCAAGTTGGGCTAGGAATGTAGCACAAGGTGTGGCGCATTCCTGAAGGCGCCACAACCCAGTAACAGAATGGATTTGGGATCATTCTAGCCCGCGAACACCGTTCTGCTGGGACGGTTTAGTTTTAAAATTGAAGGAATACATGATTGACTTTTAAGAAATTTCATAAGATGATATAAATCAGACAGAGATTGGAAAACGATTTCAGAAGATATTACAAACAGTAAAATGTTTGTTTCACAGCTTATTTTAGGGGACGAAATTATTCATGGTCTTCAAAGTTGAAAGATGTAAACGTTTATATTGGGTGACAAAAGGAATGCAGACAAAGGATCTAAGTATAATTACAATAATGTAAGAAAGAATTACTTGAAAAGAAAAATATTAAAATTATTTGTAGAATTATTTTGCATTAAACGACTTGAGAAGGGTATTATTTCCATTTAGCTAAATTCCTAACAAAAAGTAGACCATATAAGCTTAAAGTTTTCGCAAAATTAAGTAAAGTGTAAACTTATTGATGTTGCTAAATTTGTAACAGAAAGTAGGCCACAAGGTTTTCCAGAGTGTTTTAGCTCAAAGAGTTTTATCTCTGGTTTTTAACCCTGGGCACAGTAAGTCATATACATTGTAAACGTAGGTGTGGTAAACGATGTAATACAACGTGTTGAGAAAAAGTACTGAAAGTACTGAAAATGTAAAAATCAGTTAAATAAACTAGCCAGCAGCAAGTTCGCCAGGCTCAACTCTCTACAGCAAGTTCGCCAGGCTCAACTCAATTTTGGTATAAAATTGTGAAAATTATTGATTACGATAATTTTGGTTTAATGTGTGACAAGGCACGCTATGCGTGGAAAACAGACTGCTGTGATTCCTACACGTGAAGCGGTGACACACTCAGCACGTCCTGGTCGGTCTAGGTCGCAATTCTCATTGGGCACATTTGTATGGTGTTCTACAAAGGACACTTATCTGTTTCCTCGTGCCTGTGGAGAGGTCCCTCATGCTTGTGGGCAAACCCTCGTACATGTACGTGTGAGTAAACCCTTGTGTGTGTGAGCAAAACCCTCGTGTGTGTTAGCAAAACCCTCGTGCGTGTGAGCAAACCCTCGTGCGTGTGAGCAAACCCTCGTGCGTGTGAGCAAATCCTCGTGCGTGTGAGCAAACCCTCGTGCCTGTGAGCAAAACCCTCGTGCGTGTGAGCAAATCTATGGGCGGCCCAAAGGGCAAAAACTAATGATTTTACAAACTAAAAGACAAAACAAAAGTTGTTAAAACAAAGACAAAGTCAAAATTAAAGTAACAAACGCAACAACCATCGAATAAAATTGTTTTTAAATAATAGTCAATTCCAAATCAAACTTTAAAACATTAATCAAACGTACTCTCAATCAAACTAATACAAACAAACTCAATCAATAAAATACACATTAAAAAAACAACTAAAAAACAACAACATAAATTAAAGACAATTACGGACGAATGACAAACAATTAAGTCAAATCTAACAACTATCATTAAAAACGGAATCAAACTAACTACTACAAAAAGATTGGGGTGGTTATCAAAGCAAATTAAACACTAAACTAAACTCCCATAAGCCAATGCTAAATGCTTAATATTAAAAAATACTCAAAAACTCGTTCAAGTTTCTCAGCCTCTTGAAAACCAATCAAACATAATTTCAGACGACTAAACTTCAGAATTCTTTAAAGGAACATTACAGAATTGGTAAGAAAAAACTTGTGAAATATACTTTTTTATCACAGATTTACATAAAACTTTATACACGGTCTAATGATGATGATAGTAGAAAACATCCCTTGAAATATTTCTGTCTGAAATGCCATATTTGACGAGAAATGAATAAACTAATTTTCCGATTGGAGTTTATCGCTCAGTGAGCGTTTTATTCATTTGTTGAATCTATATGATTTCATGCAAATGTGTAATCGGTTTTTCACTATATTCTCGTGACCCAGATGGCCGATCGATCTCAAACTTCTACAGGTTTGTCAATTTATGTACATGGTGGATTACATAAAGTGCTTAAACTGTCAGCAACTGTTTTGTTAGCAAAACCAATTCTGTAATGTTCCTTTAAACATTTTTGCAGGTCAGCCGTTTGTAATTTGTTTTAAAGGTATAATACAGGATTGGTAGAGCTGACAAAACAGTCACAAACAAAGTTCATGTTTTGTGTGATTAACCATATACATAAAATAACAAACCTGTGAAAATTTGAGCTCAATTGGTCATCGAGGTCACGAGAAAATAGTGAAAAGAGACCTTATGTGTTTTCTGTTTTTCAAACATCGAGTTTATTATCGCGCGCGATAAAAACTATTGTTTTATTCATTTCTCAGCAGAAACGATAGCATTTTAGACAGAAATATTTTAAGGAACCCTTTCTATCATTACTTACTTTAAATCATGTAAGTTATGTGTGAATCTGTGAACATTAATGTTTTTCGATCTTACCAATAGTGTACAGGGCCTTTAACTAGGGCCTTCTGCAGAAAAACATCCCGAAACGTGTCTTTTCCCTTGAATTTGTGCTTATTTGAAGACAAAATGCAACAACTATCAAACGACCTAGCGATAAATCTTTCCGATAAACTAAGGACTAACTAAAACTCAACGTTGATGGCGTACACCACACTAAATAGGCCAAAATTCATGCGCCAATCATGCAATGGGAAGTGGAGACTGGGAACAATTGGACCTGGGAAGTGGAGAAGTGCTTTACGTATACGAAAACTGGCAGCAAGTCGGTTTTGGAAAAAAAGCATTTTCGTTTGGGCTTTGGGCGGTTTTTTTTTGGGGGGGGGGCGGGCAGTTTAAAAATCCAAATGGCTGACCTGCCAAAAAATGAAAAAGAATTATGAAGTTCAGTCGTCCGAAAATATGTTTGACTGGTTTTCAAGAGGCTGAGAGACTTACACGATTTTTTGAGTATTTTTGAATATTTATCACTAAGCATTGTTCCTACGTGGGAGGTTTTTTTTTAGTGTGGTGCACCCTAGGGCCAATAAAAAGCGATCGGCTGCGCATTGATCAGATAGTTAATTTGAGTGTTAGTTATTATATTGTTGTTATAATATAATATAATATTAAATACCGTATAACTCATGTCGATAGCTCATGTCACCGAGGAAACTGCAAGGTACCTGCTATAGGTGCCTTACAGAGAGTTATGAAGCGGTGACAGCTTAACAGAATCACCTGTTCCAGTCTCCACGCGCTGTATGCGACTATAATATGGCTCTGTTACAGCTGTCGGTAATAATATTTTCAAAATAACCATATTGTTGTTACTCCTTTAATTATTTTATAATTTTATATAGTGTTAATATAGTATGTTGAACCTTGCACCTACAATGATGGGCAATAGCCAGATACATCGATATTAGGTTGGGTCGACAGTCGATCTTCCCAGTCGAATATACATAAACCAAAACACATAACGAATAATCGCTTAAAAGTAATTTTACCTATGAAAAAACGCATTCGGTCAGGTGTGATGTTATACTTCGGTCGACCAACCCAAGCTGACGTTGTGTCTGGACAGAAAGACGTGAACATTGTGTCATGATCACTGATGATCACCACTCACAGCAGCTTCGATTGTCGCTTCGCCATAGCAGATTGTTTGAGATATTGTATTCAGAATTACAAATAATTATATTCCCGATATTGGAGAATATCCCTGCAGACGGAGACTATCAAGCCTGTACTAAACATTATCAAAACAATTATCGCCATTTCCAATAGCTGTTTATAGTCTCGCTACACATACTTAGTGTTACGACTATGTGAGCGTCCATTGCGGGGGTTATGGGGGGGGGGGGGGCGAAGAGGTAATGCGCAATTAATTGCAATCGCTGTTTGGGTATATAAACTCCATTTAAAAAAAGAGGTGATGACAATAAATAACAAAAAGAAAACCATGTATATCGTTAAAAAAATTGTCTCTTTAAGGGTAATTCCGTGTCAATTCAACACGCTTTTGGACCTGACCGTCACGGATTAAAATGAAATTTTGTGTGCTGATTGGACTCAATGAGAAACCCCCAGAACCGAAATTTGTTGTCGTTCGGTTGATTATTTTTTGAGATTATGGGTTAACGAACTTTTGACTAATTAGCATGACCTGCTGTGCTTGGACATTCATATCTCCAAAAGTAAAGCACCTACAGAGATACAATTTACATCATTTTAAACCTCTTGAAATGGCCCGCATTTAATAACATAAATCAATAAATCAGTTACGCAAAAATATGACCTTTGACCTTGTTTTGCGAAAATGCGTATTTTTTCAAAATGCGTAATTTTTTTTCAGTTTTAGCTTAAGATGTAAGCAACATTTTCGAAAAGAAATGTGGATGGGCACTTTTACAGTTTTTGAGTTATGATTATTTGAACATTAAAATGTACGCATTGTACATGTTCAAATGTACACGTACAGTGTAATATGTATAGTAATGTGTAATGTACATTTAATAGATGCTACATTTGCATTGGGGATAAAGAACATAATTTGTTTTTACCCCTTACATTGTTGTGTATTAAGTACTGTATACTCAGTTCTGTGAAAAGAAATCCACTGGCAAATCACTCGGGGGGGGGGGGTCATACCATGGTCAAACCCATGACCTTTGCATTGCTAGAGCAGATATCTTACCACTAGACCACCCAACTAGCCCGGCAGCTATCCTTTGTTTTAGCAGCGGATAAACATTAACATCTATTAATTAAATCATTGCTGCTAAAACGTAGGATTTGAACTGCCTCTAACTGCCTGGCAATCTTAGTGGTCTAGTGGTAAGACATCTGCTCTACCTATGCAATAGGTTGTGGGTTCGAATCCCATCTGCGTGATTGCCAGTGGATTTTGTTCCCACTGAACTCGGGAAAGTACTCTGTATACAGTACACATCAGTGAAGGGTAAAAACAATTTATTTTCTTTATCCCCAATGCAAATGTAGCATCTATTAAATGTACATTACACATTACTATACATAATACACTGTACGTGTACATTTGAACATGTACAATGCGTACATTTTAATGTTCAAACGATCATAACTCAAAAACTGTAAGAGTGCCCATCCAAATTTTTTTTGAAAATGTTGCTTACATCTTAAGCTAAAAATGGAAAAAAATACGCATTTTGAAAAATACGCATTTTCGCAAAACAAGGTCAAAGGTCATATTTTTGCGTAACTTTTTTGTGGTATGCGGTATAATTTTGATTTTATGTTATAAAATACGGGCCATTTCAAGAGCTTTAAAATGATGTAAATTGTATCTCTGTAGGTGCTTTACTTTTGGAGATATGAATGTCCAAACATAGCATGTCATGCTAATTAGTCAAAAGTTCGTTAACCCATATCTCAAAAAATAATCAACCGAACGACAACAAATTTCGGTTCTGGGGGTTTCTCATTGAGTCCAATCAGCACACAAAATTTCATTTTAATCCGTGACGGTCAGGTCCAAAAGCGTGTTGAATTGACACGGAATGACCCTTAACAGCACTGAAATCATAAGGGGCACCACACCAATAAGCCAAAATTCATGCGCCAAGCTCATTATCATTTTTTGTTAACCCACAGCTACTTTTGAATAATAACGTTTTGGGGGTCATGCAATCAATAGATTGTGTAAATATAACCATCTATCCGAGCCTGGGGGCTCTGTGCTTCAACTGCTGAGCGGACTGGATAAATTTAGGCTTTAAAGTTAGTCCTTTTTGGCTTGGGAAGTGGAAAATTGTTTCACGAAAACTGACAGCAAATCGCTTTGAAAAAAACACATTTTCGGGGGTGTTTTTTCTGGTGAAGGCCCCAGTTAGCAAAAATTCCAAACGGCTGACAAGCCAAAAATTGAAAAGAAATCTGAAGTTAAGTTGTCCAAAAATATGTTTGGTTGGTTTTCAGTATTTTGAATATTAAGTATAGTTAGCATTGGTTAATATGGAAGTTTATTTAGTGTGGTGCACCCGTAACATTAATAATTACAACTGAACATACGCCACTAAACATTCGCCACCGACGTCGAGTTAGTCCTTAGTTCGCTCGGTCGTTTGATAGTTTTGTCTTTAATCTTTTGATAACCGCTCTCAATCTTTTTGTGATAGTTAGTTTTATTCCGTTTTTAATAATAGTTGTTTAATATGACTTTAATTTGATTGTTTGTGGTTCTTCCGTACCTGTCTTTTGATTTACATTGTATGTGTTCTTTTCAAGGATTCGTTCTTTGATTGTTGTTGGTGTTTTGTGTTTGTTTGTTTGTATTGTTCTATTTGTATTTGATTGATTGCGTATATGTTTTCATTTAGTTTGATTGAGAATTCCTCTGTAAAATCAAGTCTGTTTGATTATTGCTGCGTTTTATAGTTGATTGGGAATTGTTTTATTATTAACAATTATTTTATTTAATGGTTGTTGCGTTTTTGATTTTGAATTTTGTCATTTAGAATTGTAAAATTATTAGTTTTGCCTTTTTAGCCGCCCATAGATTTGCTCACGCGCACGAGGGTTTTGCTCACCCGCACGAGGGTTTTGCTCACACGCACAAGGGTTTTGCTCACAGGCACGAGGGTTCTGTTCACAGGGGTGGGGTGTGCTCACAGGCACGAGGGGTTTGCTCACACGCATGAGGGTTTTGCTAACACGCACAAGGGTTTTGCTCACAGGCACGAGGGTTCTGTTCACGTGGGGGGGGGGTGCTCACAGGCACGAGGGGTTTGCTCACACGCACGAGGGTTTTGCTCACACGCACAAGGGTTTTGCTCACAGGCACGAGGGTTCTGCTCACAGGGGGGTGCTCACAGGCACGAGGGTTTTGCTCACCCGCACGAGGGTTTTGCTCACACGCACAAGGGTTTTGCTCACAGGCACGAGGGTTCTGCTCACAGGGGGGTGCTCACAGGCACGAGGGTTTTGCTCACCCGCACGAGGGTTTTGCTCACACGCACAAGGGTTTTGCTCACAGGCACGAGGGTTCTGTTCACAGGGGTGGGGTGTGCTCACAGGCACGAGGGGTTTGCTCACACGCACAAGGGTTTTGCTCACAGGCACGAGGGTTCTGTTCACGTGGGGGGGGGGTGCTCACAGGCACGAGGGTTTGCTCACACGCACAAGGGTTTTGCTCACAGGCACGAGGGTTCTGCTCACAGGGGGGTGCTCACAGGCACGAGGGTTTTGCTCACACGCACGAGGGTTTGCTCACACGCACAAGGGTTTTGCTCACAGGCACGAGGGTTTTGCTCACGGGGGGGGGGGGTGCTCACAGGCACGAGGGTTTGCTCACACGCATGAGAGTTTTGCTCATGTAATAATACGCACGAGGGTTTTGCTCACAGGCACGAGGGTTTTGCTCATACGCACGAGGGTTGTGCTCATACGCACGATGGTTTGCTTACACGTACGAGGGACCTTTATAGAACACTATACATTTGACAACTCCTATGGGAATGATTCCGGGAAAGCTGGTCATTGATGGATGTTTTGTGTGAAGAAAAAACTCCGATGGTAATGCTTTTTGGCTAGGTGCAGTTGTTGAACCTTGAATTTTGTAGCTAAAAAAAAGTGGCGGAGTACCGACTTTTTCATCAAAAACCGACACTCAAAGTGAGCGACGGCACTACGCAGGGTGATGAGAAACGGTATATATGAATGACCAAAGAGCTAAAGCCAGAGCTTACACTCGGTAGGCCTACCCTTCATCATTGTAAATAATAATGTACGTTTAATGTAAATAAATGGCGCACTTTAGACTGCTGTGTGTGGACAACAGTTAAAAATGCACTGCTGATGATTTTAAGTTAGACCTTGCTTGTGAGTCAGTTGTAATACTTTGTGGCCTACAACCGCAGGACGCACCATCAACGGATCTTTTTAAAATCCACGCTACCATTGGTAGTTTTAACTATTGATTGCCCAACGCTCGCGTCACAGTTAGGGCGGATACAGGGGGGCGTGGGGGGGGGCTTGAGAGAGAGAAAAAACAACAACAACAACAACAACAACAACATATAGGGAAAAAATAAGGGAGAGACAAAGTTAATGACATTAGTCCCTATCTATTCTTTTTTTTTTTCCCAAAAAGCTACTAATAATGTTTTTCTCACACACTGAACATAAGCGCGAAACACCTGCAAATGCCGGGCGTGGGGTCCGGGGCGTGAAGATCATTCACCCGCAGGGTGCGTCGACCATACCACCTCAGCAAAGAAGTTTCTGGCTCTAGGTCAGCACGCGCGCGCTAAATACAATGTGATTTTTATTATGAGCTTCGGAAACTAGTATTAAGATTTAAAATTTGAAGACATAGCCCCATGAATAGGGCCAACCCACTTCGTATCCTTGGCTCTAGCACCATTGCATTACTATTTTTGTGCCCGATTTAATTTTTAAGCCGGGTTATGAAACTTACTGATCAAATGCAACTGTACTTGTATGAACGCCTGCTTCATTGTTTTTTCTAAAAATATCACAGATCTTTTGGAAAAATTGTTTGCTTTTCGAATCGCGAGTGTGATTTTTTTACCACATAATTATATTTTGGCCTACCCTCACATTTTCGTACATAAATGTTATTGTTGCTCGATCGCGTTGTCACTGAAGACAAGCACAACTTGTTCTTATCACTATATCAGCAGTAAGATATTTTGTGTCACATTCTAATCCTCAAGTTTGTGAAAACTTATAGACAAAGAGACCCTATTTGGTTAATTATATTAAAAATTGCACTATCGTTTGTCTCACCCAACAGTTTTTCCCCCTGAATAAGTATTAATTGTAGCATGCATTTTGATTTTTATAACTCAGGATGGCTGATTCAAATCAATGACTCCCAACTCGAAAATAAAGTTTTAATAATGATCGTACTAAAACAAAAGTGGTATGGGGTTGAACAAAGAAAAATTGACTAGAGCGGGATTTGAACCAACGACCTCCGGATTAACGTACCGGCGCTCTACCAACTGAGCTATCTAGCCCTATATTGGCGGTCTCCCTATTTTGTCAATATCTTTGTTCGGGGGTGCCAGTCAGAAGCCATACAACCGTTAACTGCCGTGTAGCCAGGGATCACACCCAAGTTAACGATACAACCTGGGAAGCAGCAGCCATGGGATCACCTTGAGGGGATGCGACTTTTTTAATTTAAATGTCAAGTAATAAACCACAAGGGAAACTGACTGGGTAAATTTCAAATAGTATGGGGTTGAACAAAGAAAAATTGACTAGAGCGGGATTTGAACCAACGACCTCCGGATTAACGTACCGGCGCTCTACCAACTGAGCTATCTAGCCCTATATTGGCGGTCTCCCTATTTTGTCAATATCTTTGTTCGGGGTGCCAGTCAGAAGCCATACAACCGTTAACTGCCGTGTAGCCAGGGATCACACCCAAGTTAACGATACAACATGGGAAGCAGCAGCCACGGGATCTCCTTGAGGGGATGCGACTTTTTTAATTTAAATGTCAAGTAATAAACCACAAGGGAAACTGACTGGGTAAATTTCAAATAGTATGGGGTTGAACAAAGAAAAATTGACTAGAGCGGGATTTGAACCAACGACCTCCGGATTAACGTACCGGCGCTCTACCAACTGAGCTATCTAGCCCTATATTGGCGGTCTCCCTATTTTGTCAATATCTTTGTTCGGGGGTGCCAGTCAGAAGCCATACAACCGTTAACTGCCGTGTAGCCAGGGATCACACCCAAGTTAACGATACAACCTGGGAAGCAGCAGCCACGGGATCACCTTGAGGGGATGCGACTTTTTTAATTTAAATGTCAAGTAATAAACCACAAGGGAAACTGACTGGGTAAATTTCAAATAGTATGGGGTTGAACAAAGAAAAATTGACTAGAGCGGGATTTGAACCAACGACCTCCGGATTAACGTACCGGCGCTCTACCAACTGAGCTATCTAGCCCTATATTGGCGGTCTCCCTATTTTGTCAATATCTTTGTTCGGGGGTGCCAGTCAGAAGCCATACAACCGTTAACTGCCGTGTAGCCAGGGATCACACCCAAGTTAACGATACAACCTGGGAAGCAGCAGCCACGGGATCACCTTGAGGGGATGCGACTTTTTTAATTTAAATGTCAAGTAATAAACCACAAGGGAAACTGACTGGGTAAATTTCAAATAGTATGGGGTTGAACAAAGAAAAATTGACTAGAGCGGGATTTGAACCAACGACCTCCGGATTCACGTACCGGCGCTCTACCAACTGAGCTATCTAGCCCTATATTGGCGGTCTCCCTATTTTGTCAATATCTTTGTTCGGGGTGCCAGTCAGAAGCCATACAACCGTTAACTGCCGTGTAGCCAGGGATCACACCCAAGTTAACAATACAACATGGGAAGCAGCAGCCACCGGATCTCCTTGAGGGGATGCGACTTTTTAAATTTAAATGTCAAGTAATAAACCACAAGGGAAACTGACTGGGTAAATTTCAAATAGTATGGGGTTGAACAAAGAAAAATTGACTAGAGCGGGATCTAGTCAATTTTTCTTGAGGGGATGCGACTTTTTGTCTTAATCTAGAATGAACACTTAGTATAATGGAGATCAACGACCGGAAACAAGTTTCTGACGTACTGACCGAAACAGTTTCCGAGAGTTACGCGAAACCATGTCGGTAACGTCCAAAAACAGTTCATGACTCGGGTCGGACGGCATCTCTAGAAAATTCATGCTCAGAAAATACAACCTTCATTTAATTTTCAAGTAATGGAACTTAGTCATTGTAATTTTTTATCAGCATTATTGAATTGTTATGCTTCAGTGTATTTCGTTTTAAAAAGAATTCCGTTTACATTCTTCGATAGTGTTTATAGTCCGCCATCTTGAAACCAAGCCTAACTAACCGAGCCAACCAGTCGGTTACGGTTTGGTTGGGCCAAAAAAAGTTACGGTCGGGCCACCGCGGTTCAACCGAACACTCGTGAGAAAACGCTCAAACATGTTTCTGGTTGGGGCCGCCAAAACGCACGTAAAGGGTTCTAAAATGCATTATGCATGTAGGTCGGTAGGTCACGATCGATAGCTATGTTCGCGAGAAGTGACATGTATGTATGTTTGTATGTGTGGATCAACGGCAGTGCATAACGTGTACAACTCACTCGGGCTATAGGCTCATCTTTGGTTGGTTTGGATTCGAGCGAAAGTTACAAGGTCGTAGGTGTGTGAGAGAATCAGAGTTAAATTTTGTTGGTGTGTTTATGTGTTCAGTAACCTTAAAATGACAGAGTATGCATATTGACACATATGCCTAATATGCCTATATAATTGTTGGGGGAGACTATATGACTTAATTGTGATTCGTAAAATTGTCCTTTCGACAGTGTTTTGCATTACATTTTGTTCGTTCACAGTTACACGACTCAAAAACAACTTTGACGTTCACTTTGGAAGTGGACAATGTTACCTATTTTATGATACATGAACAAATTGATACATTTAAAAGAAAATAGATCAGTGGAGTTTTCTTATACCTCTTGCCTCTATTTTTATTATCAACATTAGCGACACCGATAGCGCACACAATGTACCAGGTGCCGCTATAATACACCTCACGCACTGCATGCGATAAACCAGGCTGTGCTCCAAAGCTATAGGCGCCGTGTACCACCATGCAGTACGTATGGATTGCAATAGACGTCATCGGCCGCCGTCTTTGATGAATAGGTGCACGCGTGAAGAGCGAGTCATTGGCTGAGAGTCGTGCGTAGCGCGTACACGTGCACTCTTTCATTGTTTTACATAGTAATAACGCTTTCCTCAGTTGACCTCATTTAAAATGCACGAACTATGCAAAAAACGGACCAATCAGAACGCTTTATTGTTGCCCTGTAGCTAGCGTGTGGTATGAAAAAAATCCTCCAGGGAAACCTCGTCCCCAGGGTGTGTCGAGCAGTACGATGTTGCCCGCTTTCTCAACCTCGTACTGCTCGACACACCCTGGGGACGAGGTTGGCGAGGAAGGCATGCTGGGAGAAAATGGCGCGCCGAGATCGATAACCCCTGAGAACGAGGCTGGCTGCTACTAGATCAATGCTACATGCGTACGATGGGCTGCCCATAAATGGTAGCGAGGCTGGCTCTATGGTAACTAAAGTTGGTTTGTACCACATGACCACTGGCCTAGCCAGTCGGCGGCAGCGAGGGATATTGCACACGGTGTACAAACACGTTAAGTTTCAGAGTATTGATTTGTAATTGTAGTATAATTTCATAGTATTTTATTATTTATTAGTGGTGGGTGAGGTGCATTAAGACGTTTCCTGTAATTCCGTGAGAAAAGTAAGTCGGTGAATGATCACTGAGTGTTCAATTCTGTACCACCAAGAACTTGACGTTTTCAGTTTAACTTGTGACGCCCGTGTGACTGTGACTGTGAGTGTGACTGTGTGAGTGCATAGCTATCGGTCGCACCATAGTCTGATATAGTGGTCGCACTTAAACTTACTCTCTTTTTTTAAGTAAAAGCTGACAACTGACGACGCCCGATGAGTCAGTGTGTCAACAAATATAATCCATAGTCAAAAATTCCAACTGGAAGTTTCTGCTGGTAGATCAAGTGTCATCATGCTCCTGGCTTCGGTAGGGATTCAAGTCAACTCGGTCCCCATATGTCAACTCGGTCCGAGTCAACTCGGTCCGAGGTCAACTCGGTCCGAAGTCAACTCGGTCCGAGGTCATCTCGGTAACTCGGTCTGAGGTAAACTCGGTCCGAAGTCAACTCTCCCGTATTATTCAATGGCCTAGTTCCCGTCCCGTTTGTTTTCAGTTGTCGGACGGACTACCATGACTACACTACAGCCCTTCTAAGTTTTTGCGGGAGACTTCGGTCGAAATCAAATACAAACAAACAAATTTTTCATGTTGTAAACTATTGCAAGTGAAGGTTGGTGAAGGAAATTATGCCATACCGAAGGCACTGTGGGGGAAGAGCTTTGTATAGGATACTTGCACTAATTGGAATTATTGAACTAAATAAACTCAAGAAGAAAACAGTTGCTCTTGAGGGATTTTATCTAATTTCAAATGGTAATTTTCTTAGTTATGAGAAAGTTACAAGCCTTCATTTTAGGTTTTGTTTCGAAACACCATGATCTGTATCGTTCAGAGAAAAAAATATGAACACCGTGTCGTGCAGTTTAGGCTAACTTCGAGTTGACTTCGGACCGAGTTGACTTCGGACCGAGTTGACATGGGACCGAGTTGACTTCGGACCGAGTTGACTTCGGACCGAGTTGACTCGGACCGAGTTGACTTCGGACCAAGTTGACCTGAACCTGTTAGAAGCTTAGGAATAGGATAGATCACTTTTACGCGATGGTTTTAAGTTGTATGGCATGCCAATATTGCAAAAAACAAAAATAGAGTTCTGGGGATCCCAATATACCAATCCACACACCAATTTTATTGGATTATTATTATTTATTTTTGTTGCCATACAATGACTTTGAAATTTAACAGAGGGGGTAAAAATACAATAAGCTTTTTGGGGATCCAAAGACCAAGATTGTTGGAGTTGATATGCCAAGTCTTTCTTGGAATTAGCACTCAAACAACATTTCTTTTGTTTTAGCCATTTTGTGACCTTGACGTTTAACCTAGTTTGGGGTAATGTAAGTCCTTGAGTAATCGCTCAGACAATGATTGCACACACACAGGACAACCGACAAATAATGTTTTGATCATGGTAGCAATCAAGTATTGGCATAAACGATTAAAAAAAAGGTCAAGCATCCAGGGGAAGTACAGATAGTGACAGGAATTGTTTTAAAACTTGCAGGAACAAAAGATTTATTCCTAATTGTTATGTTGAAAAGAAATCGGGAAGAATGAATTTTCAATTGATTTCAAAACTGGCACCGTTTTAGGGGAGATGATTTGTAATGAATTTCCAACCTGGACATGTTAGGGCACATTAACCGCTGCAATTAATAAATGAAAAATGTCCACTAATATTTGTATGCATTTTACATAAAACTAACCACCCTTAACAATTCAAGTAACTCATATGCCAGGTATAAATAGTTTTTTAAATATTCTTTTTTAAAATGTTAATCACCTCTTTTAAAAAAAGAGTGTACCCAAAATGATTGCAAATGATTGCACATCACCCCCTCCCCCCTTTTCAACTATTCTCCAGAAGTTCTTCTAGGTCTATTCCAATTGAACAATTTACTGCAGATTCACAACAAATCTCCAGCAAACTGTTGATTGATAATGAATACACTGTGTTAGTAAGTGCAAAAATCTCCACTTCCCTCGATGTTTGACGCCGTCGAAAATGATTCAATAAATGCATACAAATATTCAAAATGTGAATTTAGTTTCTCTTCTTGTCGATATAAACCTGAAACTGTAAATTTCCTTGTTAGATAATGTTTTCAATTTTGTTATTTATTTTTTTCAGTTGTAATTGTGGATTGCTTTGTGTGCAATGGCAGGCAAACAAGACACTAAATTATCTGCAAGTATGAACAATGAGGATGAAGAGTTGCTTAAGGAGTTGGTATGTTGATATTTTGTTGTTGTAATTGGTAACTGTCTATGCGTGCATTTAGTTAGCTTACATGTGTAAGTAAAACTTACACAAGACATTCGATTAGCCATCACGTGATACTCGAGTGCCCAGGTGTCAGCCATCACAACCCAAGCTCACTAGCGGGTCTCTGGTGGATGCCCAGGTGTCGGCCATCACAACCCAAGCTCACTAGCGGGTCTCTGGTGGATGCCCATGTGTCAGCCATCACAAACCAAGCTCACTAGCGGGTCTCTGGTGGATGCCCAGGTGTCGGCCACCACAACCCCAGCTCACTAGCGGGTCTCTGGTGGATGCCCAGGTGTCAGCCATCACAACCCGCCAGCTCACTAGCGGGTCTCTGGTGGATGCCCAGGTGTCAGCCATCACAACCCCAGCTCACTAGCGGGTCTCTGGTGGATGCCCAGGTGTCAGCCACCACAACCCCAGCTCACTAGCGGGTCTCTGGTGGATGCCCAGGTGTCAGCCATCACAACCCGCCAGCTCACTAGCGGGTCTCTGGTGGATGCCCAGGCCTACCCTACCAAAGTTGAATTCAAAGTGAGTACAAATCAATACATAGGTTTTTTCGTCTATGCAACAATTATGGCAAATACAAAACACATACGTTGTGATACTTTTGAACAAATTTGTTAGTTTCATCACCAATTGGACAGATTGCAATGATACAACTAATTAAAATTCAAAAGTACACCTCTCCATTTTCCCATTGAGCAGACAGTGGAGCTGTCTGTTATGTACAATCCCGCTGCTATGCAACAACCTTTTATGACCTAGAATGCCAAGCGAAAACACTGCTACCACGAGTGTAAATTCCTGGAACGTGGAAGCTAATTGAACGCACCCATTGTAAAAATGTGATTGTGTTTTTTTTTCCCCAAGAGACTTTTAAAGGGGGGGGGGGATCACAATGCAGTGTTGTTTGTTATGATGACAAAAAGTTTTCCAACCGCCCTCAATTTTTTGACAAGCAGCTGCACTCAACGACACCACCACGGATTACGAGTGGGACACAAAGAACTGGTAGGCAGCGCATTGTGTGTAGGCCTAGATTCTTGTTTATTTAAAAAATATATGTATATAAATATGTCTATTTTTTATGAAGGCAGGTAAAGGGCCTACTGCCTTATAAAATTTGGGGCTTGCACAATCAGGCCTACTGCCTTATGAAATTTGGCGCTTACACAGTTGGGCATGCAGGGTTAAATGCATGTGAACTCTGTCATTTCTCTTGAAAAGGGGGTATTTTTGCGGCGGGTATCGTTTCTTTTTAAAGGAGTGGAAAAAGCATCTAAATGGCATTTTGGAATTTTGCGTGCTGTGTAAAGGCATATCGTAGGCCTATAGGCCCAAGGTGTTTCAGACTGAACTGAACACATTTTTTTGTTTTTGATTTTTATTTGAAACGTTGAGGCAGCTCTGTTATCCAAATAATCTTTAGACATTAGTCCCATTACCCGATATTAGTCTGACAGTTTGTAACTCCCAAAGGCCAGAATGAGCAGACGGACAAAATGGGTCATCAAATTATTGAAGAAAAAAGTAAACTGTAGGGCCTTTGCTAACCATTATTTTGACCGTTATTCCAAGGACACAGCCCCATCCAACTACCAATGCCATCTTTAAAAGTTCAGTGCTCCTTGGGTTTTTGGTGTACAAAGTAAAAAATGTATTGCAATTTTTAAAGGGATCAAGATAAGGCGCTCTCTGAACCAAAAGGGCTGTCAATCATTCTGTCTGGGCATTGTGTTTTTGTTCTCAAGCAAAGAGACTACTGTGTGCCTGCGCTGGGGAATTACCATTTCAGTGAGGCGGAAAGGAAGTCAAAAAGTCTTGCATTTTTTGGGGGGGATGTAAATTTAACGGTCATATATGAACAAAATTATACTATTACATGTATTTGGTATTTTCGAAGTTAGTTTATTTGGTTTCTTTTCTGCACACATATATGTGGTTAGTTGATATAATTTTTATCCCTTTTGTGTGTAGACTTTGTGTGTTGGTTGTTTTTGTCACAAAGCACACCGTATTCAGCCAGTAGGCTATTTAGTAACTAAAGTGAGCCGAAAATTCTTGATTACGTTTCTTTTTACAGAACCACTTCCCCCATCATTTTTTTACTTTTGACAAAAAAAAAACACAAATCAGTACTTATTAAAAATGATAATAACAAAATGAAATCTAACTTTGAAAGTCTCAAGAATATATCTGCATCATAAAGGAAGTACCCTATTTGGCTCTGACAAGTGTCATTTTCACACCATGAAGCCGGGGCTTTACTCCTTGTGTGCCAACATTAACGGTCCCTTTGTTTGTATGGCTTTAATAGACAGGTGGCTTTAAATACACTGGCACCTGAATCTTGTTTTGACAATTTCTTGACACTAGGGCTTATAAACCAGGCAGCTTATATGCCAAAGATTACAGTAGTGTGGCCAGTGTGTTAGCTAGCGAGCCGTGCAAGCCGTGTTAGCATGGCCAGTTGGGCTGAAAACACGGGCAAAATTTTGATGCACGGCTTTGTCATGTTGGTTGAAGCCGTGTTGTCAAATTTTTATAATTTTAGTGAAAAATTACTAAACTTTATTTACCTATTTATTTTTTTTTGTGGAAAAGTTTAAAAACTGCAGATACAGAAAGCTGAGATTTTTTTTACCAGTTTTCCTTCTTCTTTTCGAATCTAAATTTGATTGAGCCTGCACGTCGACGCAGCCATGACACTGTGCGTTATACACTAACGAGAGTGGATTCGAACGAACTCAGATCGCGATCATGATGGAGAGAGCATGATGTGCGGCCTTAGTCTGGTATACGTTTTTGTAAAAATCGTTGGTCTTCGAATGCACACAATTAACGTGAGGAGCCAGATCGTGATCATAGATTTCATCTAGTCGCTTTCCGACCAAGTCGCTTCCGAGTTATTTATTGACCTGTCTGTCAAATAACGACATCGATCATGCCGTCTTCCAGTAAAACACATTCCTCCATGGTAGCAGATTAGCCCTGGACGATATCGTAAATTTTGACTGGCGATAAATCGTCGGGTAAATATCGCCGATATGTTAATACGTGTATCCGTGAAAAAATTGTGAACACGGAAAAGGGGTTTCGCCGCATGCAGGGGAGGACATGAGCAATAAAATAAACAAACAAGACTTGACTGTATGGATAAACCATAAACCGCTCAGATAAAATCACTGAATTTAGTATCCATATTCCATGAAAACAGAACGGCATATTTTTGTGTGCTTTTTATCATTGGTTCCGACACAATTAATTCATGGTTTCTACCTCAACGATTGAACGTTGCGATCTCTACATCATTTACAAGCTTGTGCCTCGGTGTTTATTCCGATCCCCATGTTGCGTAAAAAGGTTTGCCCAACGTTTCCTGACCGCGAGGTGATTTCCCATTGAGGGAATTTCCCTTGCCTTTACTTTCCCACATCTACTCGCCCTTCCTTCACCCCCTAACTATAAAGTTTACCACGTTAGGAGCAAGCACATCCGCGGGATCGAGGTGATAAATACTATGGGATGGTAGCATTGCGAGAAGCATTACGTCATAATTATTCACACCAATAGAGTGCGTTTCAGTGAGTAACACCTGCCGCAGCACACTCAATTACTCAACGTCATTTACATAAGAAAACATCGTTAGAAATGTTGAACACCTGGTTGCCATCCAATATATTGAATGGTCTGTGGAAGTTAAAAATCCTTTGAATGGAAAAAACATAACACGAAGAAGAATATTTGATTTTAATAGAAGGTAAAGTACATAACTGCTTGAGGATTGTCGCCAGTCTATCTTACAGATTGCATTGCCACCCATTTACCATCAAGGGAAGGCCTACGTTCGAACCGGGACATTACTCGTCTTGTCATCTCTAAGAGTAAAAAACGGATAGGCGATGGATCATTTAGTGTGTTCGGGCCAACTCTCAGGAACAAATTCAGCAGACCTTAAGATCCTCACCAACGGTTGATGCTTTCAAGCGCAATCTCAAAACCCATTTATTTTAGTGTGTTCACATTGCTGATGTTTATGTTCGTTTGTGAAGTGCAATGATCATTTTTGGAATTGCGCTATATAAGAACTTATATTATTATAAAAAAAAAAAAAAAAAAAAAAACTTTGAGCAACCAGTCAAGTATAAAACGAAATCATTGCATGATCATTTTCATCTGAGTTTCTTTTAGTATACTTTGAAATTGGTATTTTTTGAAAAATTTAAACTTTGTTTGGAAGTGCAATTCAGCGAATGAAATGATAAAAATAAATCCAGTCCTTTTACTTTAAGATAAGTATCGCACGCCTGTACAGGTTTCATAAATCATGATATATCCAATAGAAAATATATTACTACAAAAAATTAGGAGAAGGGGTTTATTGCAATGCAAATTCGGTGTCTACTGCAATACTAATACTACATTGACATGAAATTGCAGCAACAAAGATAGTGATTGTCAAAGAAATAGTTTTTGTCTATTATTTTTCCCAGTTTTAATATATCAATAATTATATCTATACATTTATACAATATATATTTACAATCATAGTGTCAATGTCACATATATTCTTCAAATGGATTAATCAGCTTTATGTTTACAAAAATAAAACAGACTTTCTTCCTTGTTTCATTGTTTAATCATAATTGCAATCACGGAGCAAAAATAGTGGACGTCTTTTTTCTTTAAAATCTATTTTTGCTGTAAAGCCTCTCTTTTTCAGTTCAAAAAAGCAAAAAATCTAATCAAAATAGTTCCCTTGTACCGGAGAAATAGGTGCCTGAAATGCATCAGAAACCACCAGAGAGCATCTACAGTAGCCAGAGCTTCCAGGGCCCTTAAGCGGGCCCTGGACCCCGGCCGAGACAGACTTCGCGCTGCGCGCTCGTGTTGTGTGCTTCGCACACAATTCTTTTATTTTTAAGTTGCACTCCCACTTTTTCAGTTTGCACTCCCACTTTCTAAATTCCTGGCTAAGACACTGAGTGTGGCCATTTGATACAGGACCGAGCCAATTGTACAATTTGGGCGTACTTATAATTTTGTTTACCCATTTTATACTTTTAACGATTTAACTCTTCAGTTGTACGGTTTTGACAATGCCATTTTCAAAGATTTTTTAATTTAAATTTGTTTATTTGTTTATTTATTTTCACGCGCCATAGTAGGCCTATGTCTCATGGGCGAGACTTAACATAGTCTACATGTATTCCTGTGTTGTTTGTTGCTTGCCAATCAACGATGGACCATTCACCATCAAAGAGTACCAATCTGCAAAAAGCTCACTCAAATCGGGGAAGATGGGATAGTGCCTGAGGTGCTGAAACGGGTGCCCATAGACCCCCCCCCCCCTTGTGTAAAGTCGATCAGGCCATGAGCTTCATTACTCTGTGGGGATATGTCTATTGCAATAGACATATTGTCCTACAGACATATTGTGCTTAGAGATTTCCAAACCTCATGTAAACCTAGACGTTCTTAACAATACGTAAAATGGCGAACATTTTGGTATTCCACTATAAGGAAAAATTTGCACAGTCATTGTAGGTAAATGTTTTTTAAAACATTGAAAATAGAAAATGTCCTTAGTCTGCTTATAACGTATATTAGGCCTACTACATAATCTTGCCAATACCGGATTTAGTCCCGACGATAAAGGACTTGAGCTTATCAGTGAATTTACTCCTCTTCTGCCAATTTTTCCAGCTCCAAATCACAAGTCTGTTTAGAATAGATTAAATTGGCCAGTCAAATTGCAGAGTGCTCAGCAGGGTTCCCTTAGTGGGTAGTCTGTCTCTGTCTTGGATTAATGTACACAATTCAGTGGTACAAAATGTCAATGACTGCCCTGAGAGAGTACTGCAAAAATACTTTCCTCAACATATTCTGGAACGATTGTGACAAGACTTCAAAGTTAATTATTACTGACTGTAATTTATAGATCTTTTAATAACTGACATACTTGAACATTTTTGATTTCAGTGTTCTGTAAATGGAGTCAAGTATAGCAAGCTGGTTCAGGGAGGTTGTGATCCAGTTACATCTTTGGAGATGTTCTTCTCTGGTTATCACCGTATTTCAGGAATGAAGAATTTTCCCAATTTGACCACCTTGATCCTAATGGGTCAGGATATCACTAAGATTGAGGGACTGTCTACCTGCACAAAGTTGACTGAGCTATGGATTTGTGAGTGCAAAATAAAGGTAAAAATGCTCCAATATTGGTTTGTACATTTACATGTAAGTTGTTTTAATTGTTTGGGGTTGAACAAAGAAAAATTGACTAGAATGGAATTTGAACCAATGACCTCTTGACTAAAGTGTTGGCGCTCTACCAACTGTGCTATCTACATGTACATGTAGCCTCAGGGGTCGAAATTAGCGGTAGTCCGGTAGCCCGAGGCTAGTGCTTTCAGCAGAAGGACTAGTGGTTTGGCCATGTCGGTAGTCCGACTGGCTAGTGGAAAAATTATCCTAAATTGTATTATAAATCAATTGCAGGACGGTTGGACTAACACTGCCTCCATGGACAAACATGTCTACCTCCGTGGACTAAGGTTTGCATAATAAAAAATAATGTTGAATTCCATAATGTTGGCCGACACTCACCTTGACAAAAACACTCCAAAAACATGGAGGTTGAAATACAGTACATACAATACACACAATATTAATGCCTTCGCCGCGCAGCGCAGTATTGCACGGAAAGCACAGTGAAAGCACTGATATCAGTAACGCAAGTTACGCATGTGGAAACTAGCGCGATTCCGATAATGTGCAATCTGTACATCAACGTATTTGAGGCCCCAGCCTGAGGCTAAGCCGGGAATTCGTACCCATGTACACAGGAGGTCGAGAGTGAGATATGACCATATATGACGCGTTGCTCGGTAAGAAAAAAAATCATTGGCAGTAGGCCTATTAATTTTCGTTCAGTTTCACCATTCTCAAAGTATTACAAAAATAATAAATATATATTTTGCAGGTGAGTATTGATGGAATGTAATGTTAAGCTTTTAAAAACAATGTTCTCCTATATCTCTGTAACTAGGCAAACAAACATTACAAATGAAGTGTCTTTACCTATGTTTTGAGGGTCAAGCAATGTGATCAGTGATAAGACAGAAGCTTTTTTTCAAATGAGCTTCTTATAGCTACAAATACTTAATTCATACAAGGAGTTTGATCATCAAGCTGTTACTGACATGTACACATTGCTGTGCATTGTAACCTAGATTTGCAGCATTTGCAACAGCGCATCCTGCATTGCTTCTGGCATGCAAACGCAATCATTTTCAGGTAACTTCCAGGAAGTGGACCAAATGACATCCGTATGGGCTATATAGTCCTGATTCACCATGTGTTCCCGTCCCATGTCAACAGGCTCAGGTATGGCGCATTGAGCATTTCTCCAAACCATTGCTTTATAGCGTACCTGCATCAAATTGACGCAGAGAGCACACTTGTTGGGGACATTGATTATAGTTTCCCAGTCTTAGAGAACAACAGTGTACGTACATCATATATTCTGCACACAATGTCTCTGAAGATTGAACTGTCTCTGAGTTCGCGGATTCCTAAGCTTTTGAGCAGTAGAATGTGAGAGGTCGTCTTCAGCCAACGCCATCTCGGGAGCCTCCTGACGGTTGCTTTTGGCTCACCCTGGCCTAGCATCATCATTGTCCTCAGCTCAGCAGTTTCTTGTTGCCATGCGCCCTTCTTCTGCTAGTGATTCTCCTCCTGCCCCTTCTCCTAGCTCAATCGACGGGTTCCCACAGCACTAATGGGCATGCAGAGACTACATGCAGCTCCAAATGACACAAACAGTGGTCAGCCGACCTTATCCTTCGTTCCCTGATCTTTGCAGATACTCTGAGCAGGGTGCCATAGAGCTGGACATGCGGTCGTTGAGTGCCAACCTTAGCATTCGGGTGTAGACGCCGTCTATAGTTCTCTCTCGGGCGTGGCTGTCATAGTCCACCTCTTGGCTCCATGAAGAAGTACAGACTTAACTGTAGCCACAAACAGACACCTCTTGGTGTCGTTGGTCAGACCAGATCTCCACACACTCGCTCATGCCATGAAGGGCCTTCCGTGGCAGAGCTTTCCTCACTCTCATCTAGCTCTAAGTCGATCCTATGTGGGCACAAATGTATTTTAACTCCTCAACAACCTCTTGGGAAGCGATAAAACTGTCTTCCGAGTTGAACGCCATCACCTTGGTCTCCTTTGAGTTTAACTGAAGCCCTACTCTGCTAAATTGGAGCTCAACAGCTGCAAGCACTTCTTGTGCTTGTTCCATCGTGTTTGGAGAGGAGACAATTGTCATCAACCAAGTCCAGGTCAGTGATTACCACTGCTGGCACTCTCCAACTTCAGCAATTGATGGTGCTCTTTGAAGACTGTGATGCAGACCTTTTGGTGGCATCCTTGATTGTCTCTTCTCAAGATGGCATTGTCTTATCTCAAGATGACGAGTCATTATGTTAAATAGCTTCAGGATAGACTATGACTTTAGTTAAGTTATCTGCCAGATTGGACTTGGTTCAGCAAGTGATATAGGAACTGGCAGAAGCTTGGCATCATAACAGCTGGCAAGTGTTAACCGGACAACCGGCTTCATAGGCAGTAACAAGGCATCAGAGAACGTTTCTACCTGCCTTCAGGATAGTTGTTTTGTCTTTGTTAACTTTTTTTTGTTGGGCAGATACAGAGAAAAGACATTCAATGGAACCGTTGCTACCAGAACACGACACATAAAAGCCCCTTGACCAATCAGGCGGCCTGTTGATGGTCGTAATGTGCCTCTTCCAAAAAAACAAAAACAATTTATGTGGCTTCCTGTCCTGATAATAAAATTGATCTTGCACTATTCCTGTCTGAGAAACTGTGTTTTCAGGCACCTGATGATCAGAACATTCTTGTTGCCGGGGGGTTCAGAGAAGAACCTAAAGTTAGATTGTCAAAGTCAACCACCGATTTGACTAAACTGAGAGCCAAACATAAAGAAGCTGACACTAGGTTGGTGTTACATGCTGTGCACAGCCAGTTTAATACAGTTGTTTTGTCATCAATTGATACTGGTTCTTGTGCTTTTGGTTTCCAACTTCTTTTGTGCACAATGTGAACGCCTTTGGATGTTGTCTGGTCCCGCCATGAAATGCCAATATATGCGGCTTTCAATAACCTACCAACCTATACCACGTCTAGTATTAAACAGGAACAAATCTGTTAAACATTTCATGCATTAAATGGGTGTGTCACCACGTCCTGCTTAGCAAATTAGGCATGCACTGTTCTCTATAACTGGGAAAACAGAAACAATGTCCCCAATGAGTGAAGCTCTCCGCTTCAATTTGATACATGTAGCTATCAAGCAATGATTTGGAGAAATACCCATCACTGTGCCATATCTGAGCCAGTTGATTTGGGATGGTAACACATGGTGATTCAGGACTATAGCCCCTGATGATGTCATTGGGTCCAATTCCTAAAAGTTACCTGGAAATGATTTCGTTTGCATGCCAGAAGCATGATCAAACTCCTTGTATGAATACGATTATAGTTAAAGAAACAGTTTATTTTATACCCGACTGAACAATTGTAATTGAGACCAGTTGCCTCATCATGCCTGTATTATTGTCAAGTAGTATTTGGGGGTAAAGTTAGGAACCTAACATTTTAGCATGCATACATAAATAGTTATGCAATTCATTGGTAGCTATACTAGCTCATTTGCATAATTAAGCATTGATAGCTATACTAGCTCATTTGCATATTTAGGCATCTGGCTCATCACTGATCACATTGCTTGACACTCAAAACATAGGAAAAGACACTTCAATCGTAATGTTTGTTTATGAGAAAAAAGATTTTGGGGTAATGTCGGCCACTAATTTGCATATTTATGAGTATTGTTCCACTAATTACTTCAGAAATGTCTTAATTCTTTTATTAGACCTTCAAAACATAGGCAAACACGTTTCAATTGTAATTTTTGCTTGCCTAGTTACAGAGATATAGGAGAAAATGTTTTTTTCTGTAATGGCGGCCACTAATTTGCATATTTATGAATATTTTTTACTACTAATCATTTCAGAAATGTCTTAATCCTACTCTGACCTTTTGAACAAAGGTACAGACACATCATTAAATCCTTTTTGCCCGCTGGGTTACAGAGATAATGCAGAAAATGGTTTAAGAAAGGTCAAAAACTGGCGGTTTAGCTGCCATTTTGATTATGCAAATTAGATGGTCAAAAACTCAAAATTTCGCTTGGGAACCGGTTTTATCTGATTCAGCATAACAAAATTATGTAAAAAAGTCTGGTTCCCCACTTTTACTACAAAATGCTCCAGTCACAACTTTCAGAAATCCCACTAGTCTATATCTTAGCCAGATTGAAAAGCCCCACAGTTTTAAAAAATCCTGGGGAGAACCCTGCTAACAATTATTTTGAGTAGTTACCAATAGTGTCCAGTGCCTTTAAATCATGAAATTTGGGCTGATAATATGAGAAAGCAAGTGTTGTGGGAATACATTTCTGCAGATTTATTACACAAGGTAATCACTCACAATCACGTGATAAACAATATATTTTTAAAGGAAACAATTACTAAAGAAGTTCAAAAAAGTTCTGGAAAAAAAACACCTTGTGTGGGTACAATTTCTTTTTAAACTTGGTTAAAGGTTTTTGGATGTTTGGATGTTGGATAAATTATTTTGTACACTCTAAATCATTTTGAGTGCTCAAATCATTTTGTGCCCTTTCAATAAATTTTGTGCTCTTTCAATAATGAGTTACTTTCAATAATGAGTAACCAAAATGAAATCGAGTGGACAAAATAATGTTTTGATTCAGTAAAATAATTTCAAGTTTTAAAAAACATTTTTTTCGAACACACACAAAAATTGAATTGTTTGGAGTGAACAAAATGAAGAACTCAAATTTTTCTGTAGTTAGTGTTTTTTTCAAATAACATGAAATAGTAATTATTTTCTTCATCACATGTCCTGGACTGTACAGCGACCGCCCACTTGAAGCTTGGTGCGCTGGCGGCCAGACATTTTTTGAGCGATGCAGAGCAGGTCACCTGGGGAACACCCGGGCTGGCTGGCTCTTCTTCCTTTCGCTTTTTAGAGCCAGCTCTGTCATCCGATTTTTACCGATGCTTGGGAATCCCGGTGGCCCCAGCATCATCCAAGTTATCTTCGGGTATCCCGAGGGGTGCCCTTCCGAAAAGAAGAGCAAGAAGACCAAGGGCAGACGTTCACATCGTTTTTCAGATGGTTCGTTGAGCCGGACCCACCTTGGCAAGCGCACCGGGTTGAGGGCTTGGTTTCCAGAGCTGACTACATGGAGGCTTTTCAGACGATTTTGGCATCTTCATCAGCCCTATCTTCTACCCGCCAGGCGGGCGTTGTTGGGGTGCCGTCGGCTTTGCCTAGTCATGCACAGCGGCCCCCTATCACCCAACAGTCCTCAATTATCGACCAGGGTTGGCTAGCCCAAGGACCCGGGGACATACCGCATACCGTTAGCTGTGCTCCGGCATCTGTCCACGCATTGAGCCTTCAACCGCCTAGCATTTGATACTGAGGTGACTGCACAACCGCTGACCTGTGGCTCTGTGCATTTTGTCCTGCTCTGATACACCAAGTGTCCATCAGTCCCCGGGGACATCTTGGGGATTCCAAGGAGGACGATGAGGATTTTGCTCAGCAAATGCAACAGCTTTCCGTTATGGAAACAGAGCGATTGGTGCAGACGGGACTTGATTCGGGTGTTGCAGCTACCCTCTACTACTGACAAATCCCCGCAGCCTGAACGTAAGTCGTTCAAGCTCGAGTTTATCATCAACACCAAGAAGTTGCACCTGGTCCCATCCCAGCTTCCAACTTTCCTGGGAGCGACTCTTGACCTCAGTATCCCTGTTCATTCCATCAACGATGGCCCCGGCATAGGCCTAGCTCAAACTCCTTGGCCTCATGGCCAGCCTGGTGGGCGTTGTGGAATTTTGCAGGCTGTGGATGCTCCCCATACAACTTAACCTGATATCATTCCACCGACCCAGTCGTCACTGCATAAACTATCAGGTGCCAACCACGCCCTGGCTGCTTCCGCACCTGCAGTGGTGGCTCAACTACGCCAACCATGGAGGGGGCTGGGCTTTGCAAGCCGCAGCTGTCTCTGACCATTACAACAGACGAGTCACTTTTCGGCTGGGGGCCACCCTATCCTCACGCCAAGTGGCGGGTCTGTGGGGACCCAAGCACCGCTAGAGCCATATAAACGTGCTGGAATTGTTTGCAGTATCAAATGTACTCCAACATTTCTGGACCATGGTTACTGGCCTTTGCCTTTCCTCCATTCTTCCTCATCCCTCCAGTGCTAGCCAAGTTGGAGCAGGAGGACTGCAAAGTTCTTCTCAAAAAAACAAAACAAGGAAAAAACAAGAAAAAAACCCAGGACATCCCCGCCCAAAAAACGTAAACAATAATAATAATAGAAACTCCGTAAGATTTGGCAGGTGAAACCGAAGGTGGTCCCTGTAGTGGTTGAAGCACTGGGGAAACATCTAGATGAAATAGGGACAACTGAGGGGGTACATTTGTTACACTAAAGGGGCACTTCTGGGAACAGCGCGGGTCATTGTCTATGCTGAGAAAGACCCTTGAGATTTAAGGCTATGGCGAGACGTACAATGGAGACGTACTCGAGGAGTTACCAGCACAAAGGAAAATGTGATCTTCCTTTTGCATGCTGTGATCAAATGAAATAATAATAATAATGTCGGCCTAAATAAAGAAAATAAATAGTTTTAAAAAGGCCATACCAACAATGTATTTATGAAGCAAACAATATAATGTGAGCACCAAAAATTAAATTTCAGGAACATTTTTTGGCTCACAAAGACAAGACACGAACCATGGAGTTCAAACAAAACCAAGGAGGTAGGCTACGCAAATTAATTGTGTGCATTCCGACCCACTTCAAATTTTTTTTGAGGATTTCCCAGTATAATTTCCCATTTCCAATGCATTATGAAGCTTAGATAATATGGCGTGTCATGGCCGAGTGGTCTAATCCCGGTCATGACTCTTGTGCCCTTGTGCACTTAACCATAATTGCTTCGTAAAAAATGGGAAGGTAGTGCATTCTGCTCTACCAGCCAGGCTCCTAGTGGATGATACCCATGCCGACATCCTTACAGACTGTGAAGGGGGGTAACTCTGTTTCAGCCCAGGAGTAGGTGGCAACGTGCCCCTGGTGACAGTTGGTTTGGTTCAACAGCCCAAATCAGTTAAGTGTAGCCCTCACCTTGAGTGGCTGTTCGGCCGTGTGAGTTAGGCGATATATCATAAAAATTTTTTAAAAAAATGTTTTCAGTGCGCTTATGGCAAATAACGACATGTTCATCCTCTTCACGTCATGAAACTGTCACCCCCCCCCCCCCGCCCCAAAGTGAACCACCTGTAGTTTTTCGGGGGATATCGCTCCTCCATTCTGACTGATTATTTCCAGACTGAAAATACACGTTTCCTACGCTAACGCTACATACATGATTGTTGTGCAGTGCAGACGTGCTCTCTATATTCTCTCTGGCTTTTCCGATTATTTTGCTCTTATTTTTTGTTGTATGTCCCTGCTCTTCTGGTCTTGGAAGACATATCCTTTCATCACCTGGATAATTTATTTTTGCTGAACCCTTGCTTGTTGCTGAATTTTGGGAACTTTTTGAGAGTGTTCTGTTTTACCATTGATCATGGATCCTATACTGATGTATCATCGCCCCGAATGCAGTACACTGGTCGACAAACACACAAACAAGTACAAAACAACATTAACTCATCCATCCACCCCCAATCCCCTGTCAATCCTCTTGCTTGTTGAACTTAAACCATAAGTGGACTCCTCCTGTCATCAATTTCTGTTTGGTTCATAGCCAATTATTCACACTTCTCCCAAATAATATTGAAACCCTCACCACACGGGGCGGCCATCTTGAATGTCTTTTGTCAATACTGGCTGCTCATGGGATTGTCAGGTGAAACCCATACCTGAACTGTAAATGCCTTACAAGCCCAAGTACCCTTGTTGTATCTGCAATCATGCTTTTCATTGGAAAACCCCCGCAGTAGCTTGTGATGATTGAGAAATTTGGTTTCATAAGAACTGTATTCGGGTCATTCTTCAGTGAGTGTCTACTTTCGAGTTGCAGGAAAACCGATTTTAAAAACGTAATTTTTGCAACTTTGAATATTGTTTCCAATAGATGGATATCCCTAGCATGGGAAAAATGTGTTTGGCGCGATCTTTACCGGAATTAATTTTAATTTTCCTCTTGTTTCTGGTCAGTCATTGCATTTACTAGTCATCTCCGTCACACTTTTCGAACAAACAAAACTTGAAAAAATAGTTGATTTAAGACTTCAAATCAATGTTCATGTCGCGGTCTGTAAAATTGTAGAGTATCGTCCTCAAATGAATCAACATATTTTAATGTTTCACTTTAATTGACCGATTTTATACCCTTGTACAAATTAAGTTCATCAAAAAGAGGTGATTTTTAGCAAAAACACTGATTGTGGTTCAATTTTTTACCAACTTCCTTTTAAAAATGTTTAACTTCAGATTAACTAGCAGACACACAATGTTTAATTTTATCAAATGCAACTGGTTTTGTTCTCATTCCTGTATTAGTTGAAACATTGTGCACAAAATATGCACAAAATGTGCACAAAAAACTCATGTGACGGATATGACAATGCCGTGACGGAGATGATAAAGTTGTGACGGAAATGACTTTAACACAGTGAATGTGACGAATCTGACCGTGACGGATATGACGGTCCAAACTTTCATCCAAGTATAACAACGAGGTGCAGACGATGTCTGGCGCCAAGTCCACATACCTGGTATAGTTCATGAATAATTTCACAACAAATCCTTAAAAAAAACAATAACTGTATATATTTAATGGGTTCCATAGCGTTCGGAGATGACACTGAATAAAGGTACGCTCCTATAATTTCATTTAAATCCTAGTTTTTGTAGGTTTTTATTCACTCTACCTGGAGATAACTGTTTACAAGATGCAAAGAGACGTCACTCGCGCGCAAAGACTGAAGGACTTGTTTATGTCTATTTTTATTAATTCTGGAGGGCGCTGCAAAGGTTCGTGACGGTATCTGACATAAAACCTAGGGACAAACATTCCCCCCCCAAAAAAACGTAAATTATGACTTGAATGGTCTATAATTCCATATTTTGAAGGTTTTTATTGATTTAACTAATAAATACCGGCCAGCGTTTAAAAATAAAAATTGTTGAAATAATTCCCTTCACCAAAAAATACAACAATAAGAAATTTTACATTGTATGATCGGGAAATGGGGTTTTCGGGGGTTGACATCTAACGTCCGGGAAAATAAATAACATGTCACACTTTTTTCTTCACTTTTGTGGTCCTTCATTATTGGAATTTATTAACATAAATCCACAAACAATTTTTGTTTAAATAACGCAATTTTCGTCTATACGGTGTTAAAGTATAGGGACACGAAAGTAGACACTTACTGAAGAATGACCCATTCACATAAGCACCCAAACATTTAATCACCTATGTGACCCGGATGTAAGCTGGCATTGCCCTACATGTACCTGCGGCATATTACACCCTACAATGTACATCAAGTTTCTCTGAATCATCCATTGTTGACTTTGACCCAGCACTACAAGTATCTACACCTTGCACTCCCGGCAACGAATCTCAAGGAAATTATTCTGATAGCAAAAGCTCTAGCATCCTATCAAGCCCAATTGGTTTGCCATCAGCAACCTACTTTCCAAATAAACCCAATGTACCAGTCAAAAATGTCAGCAACCCGCTTCCCTCAAACTTGGGTGTTCTGGTCATCAATTGTCGTAGCATCAGAAATAAACTTGTGGAATTCTCGAACATTTTGCATACTGCCAAACTTGGCATTGTCATTCTGACAGAAACATGGTTTAATCGCAACAATTTTTCCCACTGGATTAGACTATGAGATGTATAAGAGAGACAGATCAGACAGTTGTGGTGGAGTCACCATTGGGGTGGGACCTGGATTGGATGGAAAAATCCTACTGACAGCTGAAGATTGTGAGGCTATCTTTGTTGAGATCGACATCAAGTACAGTAGTAATGCCAAGACACAAACCGGCGAATCACTACAGTTGGTGCTGTATACCGCCCCCCACGTTCCAGTGAGAACTACTATTGAGTGCTTATGTGCTTCCATACATAAAATTTCTAGCAACAACCGGAAATCTATTGTGTGGATAGGTGGTGACCTAAACCTGCCTGATATTGAGTGGTCAAGTTTAACTGTCATTGGTCATTGGTAATCACAAACTCTCAGTAATAATTTCATTACCACCCTGGCTGAATCTGGGCTTGACCAGATAATTTCCTTTCGCACCAGACTAGACAATACACTAGATTCCTCACCAACAGACCATCATGCATCAACAAGTGCCTCCCAATTCCAGGTATCAGTGACCACGAGATTGTTTTCGTTGACACAGACATCAAGCCTAAATGCCGTAGACCTGTGAGAAGGAAAATATACCTCTGGAAAAAGGCCAACATGGAACAAATTCGCCAAGAAGGGATCAAGATGAAGGATGAATTTGTGTTGAAAGTTGACTCCTCATCCTCAGTCAGCGAGATGTGGGACACAATAGAGTCAAAAATCTCTCAAATCCTGGACCTTGTACCATCCAAATTCACGTTAATTCGCTTCAACCAGCCATGGGTAACCCGCAAAATTAAGCAACTCAGTAGGCAGGAACAACGTGCATACAATAAGGCTCGCTCCCATCGCTGCAATCACAACCAGCGTCTCTGGGTTAGGTATGATAACTTGAAGAAGCGTACACAGAAAGCATGTAAAGATGCGTACAAGTCAAATCCTAAGCATTTCTGGAGCCATATCTCAAAAAAGCGCTGTGACAACGACGGTGTCGCCCCCTTCCTTGACCCCAGAGGTACTACATACACTGAAAGTAAGGATAAGGCAAATATTCTAAACATTTCCCACCATAGACCACATCCAGATAAACATCAACGGTGTAACCAAATTGCTGAAGAAAATAATTCTTCATAAAGCTGCCGGCCCAGATAATATCCCTGCTCGTTTACTGAAAGAACTTGCTGACAGCCTTGGACCTGTACTCACCATATTGTACCAAGCTTCCTTGGACATAGGGGATCTCCCTGAAATATGGAAATCAGCAAACATTACACCAGTATTCAATAAAGGAGATAGAAATAAACCAGGCAATTACAGGCCCATTTCACTCACAGCCATCTGTTGCAAACTCCTTGAGCACATGATACATAGCACCATCATGCAGCACTTTCAGTCATTCAACATCCTGTCTGATTATCAACACGGTTTCCGTAAGGCCCGCCCATGTGAATCCCAGCTAATCATCACCATCGATGACATTGCTCATAACCTGGATAAAGGTCTCCAAACTGACCTAATTCTACTTGACTTCTCAAAGGCCTTTGATAAAGTTCCTCATCTTCGTCTCCCCCATAAGTTGAAGTACTATGGCATCGACTGCAGTGTACTTACCTGGATTAGCAACTTTCTCCAGAGTAGAGTCCAGGAAGTTGTTCTGGAGGGGGAATTATCAACTAAATCACCTGTGTCATCCGGTGTCCCCAAAGGTACCATCCTTGGCCCCCTTCTATTCTTGGCCTATATAAACGACCTCCCTGACTGCATTTCTGAAGACTCCCGTGCTCGACTGTTTGCTGACGACAGTGCTATTTACCATGTCATTAACAACAATCGATGATGCAACCCAGCTCCAGCAGGACCTCAATGCTATGCTGGTGTGGGAGAGGAAATGGCTCATGGAGTTCCATCCAGCAAAATGCCAATTACTCCGCATCACCAAACGCCGCAAACCTGTGAAGTTTACTTATTCTATCCATGACCACCCTCTGGAGGCAGTATCATCAGCCAAGTACCTAGGAGTTGAACTCACAGACAACCTGTCCTGGATTAGACATGTTGAAACCACCTCCAAAAAGTGCAAGAGATCGCTTGGTTTCCTACGGCGCAACATGAGCAACTGTCCTTGTGAAGTCAAGGGCAGCTGCTACACCACCTTCGTTCGCCCTATCGCAGAGTATGCCAGCTCCGCATGGGATCCTTCCATTTAAAAGAACATCTCTAAAGTTGAATCCATCCAACGTAGTGCTGCTCGGTACATCATGAACGACTACTCCAGAGATAGTAGTGTCAACACTATGCTTTGTATAAACCTGGGTTTGGAGTCTCTACAACATCGATGAGCCATCTCCAAAGTCACAATGATGTACCGCGTCATCAACAATCTCATCGACATCCCTGACAACCAGCTAATCCAAGCCAACTCATCCACCAGGGGAAACAACATGAAACTCCTTGTTCAATCCACTTGCACAAACTTACTGAAAGGCTCCTTCTTCCCAGACACCGTCCGCCTGTGGAATTCACTGCCCAAACAGGGTATTGAGTCACCAACTCTGGATGTCTTCAAGACCAGACTGAACGGTGTCACCTTCAGCTAATTACCCATCCCCCACAAAATGCTTAAATTGAATAACTGTTTTTACTTGCCCATGCATATCTTTTTATGCCTTGAGTTTTGTCTGCACCTGCTAGTTAGCACCTAACCAATGTGCGAGTATACTCCAGAGGAGGTTTCTGCACAGTAAAGGAAGATGATGATACAACGACACAAAAGTGCTACTCCTGACAGTGCTGGCAAAGTACGATAACTTTGTACACTTATACACTACCCACCACACACGGCTGCATGTCAGAATTGTGAATGTTTTGTTTACCTGGGTCAAGGTCACAGCTGTGTCATCCCGTACATTTTGCCCATTCAAAGATCGAACGGCAGAAACGACGAATTAGGAATCGACTTATAAAGTAGTTTATCTAAGACACTTGAGGACGTTATTCAATTCAATCGTCTCAGATTCAAATTTTGGGGGATAAAAAGTGATATCTTTTTCCATAACCGCAGTACTTCGAATGAAATGTTTCTTAAATTGCATTATACTATCCAAAGCTGCTGTACATCTTACCAGGTAAGTTTGTAATTGCCATTAATTTTCAGAGTCATTACCAAACGTGTACGGTGGCTTTAAACTAAAGTAAAAATTAAGGGCACCTGGCAATGGTATTTTGTCAAAATGTAGCTTTTGTCCTTAATATGTACATTTTTATGAGTGGAATGTGAATAAACAAGTATAAAAGGTTACAGAAATCTATTAGTGTTTTTATGTTATTTACGACTTTAGAATAGGCCCCCCTTTACCTTGACCCAAGATGCCGCTGTTCGTGACGTCAATCGAGGCGAGATATTTGAAGAGAGAAAATGTGTAGTCTGTCCCCGTACATTACGTCTGGGTACCTGATCGGTACGGCCTAACCTGTATCCTAGTTTTTGATGAAATGACAACGTAAAAGTTTTTTTCACGATGTAGGTGCAGCACTCGTTGAGAATAACTTAATTGTTGTGTGTCATGCGTGTGGTGCCTCATATCAACACTAAACCAGTGCCTGGCCGTTCATGTTCAACAGGAAAACAGTACATACTACAAATAAAGAGAACATTTATGTATTCCCACGAGACGTACGTTACCTACACTACACAACACAACTGAGGTCCATGTTTGCAGCTTCACATGTAACATTCAGTGACCGGTGCCTGGCCCAGAGCTGTGCGTGTGGACCAGCTACACGCGCAGTCTCAATCGGATCCCGAGGAATTCATCATGGCACATCACAACAAGTTTTGTCATGTATAGTCACAATCTGTTTTCAAGAAAATATATCCACATCTACATTGAAACTTGAATGTTCCAGTATTTAGAAAATGTGATACATGCCGGATTCGAAGCACGAAAGCAACAGCTCAAAGTGGTCGCTGCATAGAGCTGAAAAAGGACATCCGACCACTTTGCCCTTGTTTGCCTACCTTTCGCTGCCCATAACTGCCTACATTTTGGATCAGCTGGAAAGAGATGTAGGCTGAACCCATCTTTGGTTGTTTTGTTGCATCCAGCAGCAATACACATGGGCGGCATTGCCGGAACAAAATGTAACCCGGAAAAAGGGTACACTTTGAAATAAATGAAAATAAAACAAAACCTTGGGGAAACTCACTTAATCTAAGGATCGAATAGGGTAAAGGCGCGAGGAAATGCAAGAAGTGGGACAACAACTCAATAAATATGTAGGGTTCTCAACAAAGAAAAAAATATAAAAATTACTTTATTGATTATGAGGCAAAAGCGAAACCAGTGATCGAGATATAGCAATAGACAGGGAACTCTAAACCAAGACCAATAGTAACCCCTTTTAACTGAACCCAGAATACTTAATAAAAGGAATTTATAGAAACCACTAAAATAAAATAAATCCAACAAAACACAGTGCCAAAGAAGGTTACAAATTAAAATCAAAATGGCTTTAAAACCGGTTAAATAGCAGTAATACTTGAAAACAGGCAAGACTTGAACATGGGGTAAAATATCACAGCTTGTGATGGGATCAGGAGAACACATATGTGGAGTGTTCCCCTTGTGCTGCCAGGCTGCTATCTCAAGTTAATTACAGGGGTGACTAACCACACCACACTGCCAGAGTCTGTGGTCCTTTCTCCATGCAAGGATTATGCAAGAGGGTTCATTGTTTATTACAAGGATTCCTAAGAAATTAACTGAGGGGGTGCTGGAAGAGCTTAAAGGGGAAGTATAAACAGTGGAAGGGTAATAAAACTCTAAGGTCTTTCTACACCCACTACAAATACATTTAAAAAAATTATATAAACATTCCAAACGTCAGGCTCACTACTTACTTGCACGCGTGTAAAACGCAGGCAAAGTCCAGGGCGCGAGGGGGGTCGATGTTTGATCAAGGCAGCAAAGTCTACCTCGATTGACGCACAAAAGGGGATGGGCGGAGTCACCCTCAAAACAACCTTCTTTTTTTTTTAACATATAAATCCTGACAAATTATCACTCAAACAATTTTTTATTGTTTAACTTCATTGTTTAAATCATTAAAAAAACTATTTCCATGTGCCTTTAAGCTGAAATGATATGTAGTTCTTGAGATATGAATTTTTGAAAATTTCATTGTCTGGGTTGAGTTGGAAGTTGAGGTCAAATGGGGTCACACTGAGTGTAGCATTTGTTTAACTTTTAAAGACCATTCCAATGATGTATAGATTGTAAAAAATCCAACATGTGGTTCATGAGTTATGATTTTTTCAAATTTTAAACTTTTATTTAATATAATTTGATAACCAATGACATCATCATGACGTTACCAAGTTTGTTACGTCTTGATATTAAGGTTCTGCATAGTGTTGCAATAGACTGTGCATTGATATGTGGGTAATACCTGTAGCTCTGCTAATTTCAATGGATTAACATTCAATGGCCGCAAACATTTTTTGGCAGTGGGTTTTGGACGCAAGAAGAGATTTGAATTAATGTATGGAGCTTTGAAAAATTTTCCGTCTTGGAATCTTATATTTAGGACTCTGTAAATGTGTCCATTTACAGCACAGAGGAAGAGTCTTACATTGTTAAGTCTTTAGCCACAGCATTAAGTACAAACATACAAATGTAATTGATACAGTAAAATTTCATATTCATGTATATTGCTAAATTTTATGCCTTTGGTATTGTTTTATTTCAAGGTGATTGAAGGCTTAGATGCATGTAGCAAGATGACCATACTGCATTTATACAGCAATAGTATCAGTCAGATAACTCACATCAGCCATCTTCAGTATTTAGAAGTACTTGGACTAGCTAACAACAACATTGTGAATATTGAGGTATGTGTATTGACAGTCTACTTCACTCATACTTACCCATAGAGCCACTACTAATGCATTTTCCCTTACTGACAGGTTTAAATCTTTAAGAGTTTATACCCAACATTACACTCTCTGGCCCTACCCACCCTTTAGCCCAGGTTATCTTCCTCTTTTCTTTTATGTCATTTCACCTAGTTCTAAAAAATACATGTAAGTATTAATGAAGAGTTTTAATAATTAAAAAAAAAAAAATTTCAATAATTGTGGAGTTTTGTTTTATTTGTTTGTTGTGATGTTTTTTTTTTTTTTTTTGTGGGGGGGGGGGGTTGTTTTTGAGTGAGTTTCTTGGTAGTTTCTTGATTGAGAAAATAATGCCCAGGAGCGCGTTGGCCAGTAACTGGATAGCTGGAAACTCGCTGGGACCGACAGTTCTATCCTCAGGGGTTCGATCGTGTACTTTCCTCTGGTCATGGACCCCACTTTGGACATGCTAGGGGGCAGGGTAGTGTCCCTGTCAAGGCGCGTTGTCTGCCCGGCACTGGACAATGGGTAGTGCCTGGGACTATGCAGGTTGGACTTAGGGTTTGAGTGAGAAATGTATCCAACCCAGGGGGGGGGGGCTGGACTTGATGAAAAAAGTGGCCACCAACGTCGATACTCGTCTTATTCATGAGCGTGCAAGCAACCGATACACACACTTCTTCTGGCCGATAGATGGATTGCTATATATAGGGAGAAACTCACGTTGAACCTGACACAGGTTGCACTTCAGATCTATAACGATAATTTTTGTAAAGAGACTGGTGGCGCTGATAATGATTAGTGGTGTGAACTACAAACTTGGCAGAACTCCAAACTTTCCAAAACTTAAGTCCAAACATGTGCCTGTATGTTCGCCTTAAAGTACATACAGTTTAATATTGCACACGAATGCTGCATTACTCCAAATAAAGTGGCAATATTTTTGTACGGTAATTGTTATTAATCATTAAATGAATTTCCTTATGCTTTACAATCATTCTAAGAATTTGTTTTACAAACAATAGGCCTATGCACAAGGAATTATAAAAATAAATATAAAAATTCATGTCCCTTCAAAGTTGTATCCTTATTTTATATTTTCATTGTCATATATTAAGTCATGATCGCGCGTCAAGTTAGTCTTTAGTCGCTCAACTGACCGGCTTATGCTTGGTGGTCTAGCGTGCAGTTGTGCAAAAAGGATTGAGCGAAAAATGAATAGTACCAAATGACAAGGATCTATTTGAGTGTTATATGAACGCAATATGTAACTGGCAGTTGAATCCAGTGGCTGTATGTCATTGCGCAATTCTCACAAACTGCACATTCACCAACTAAACCACGTAAAACAGGCTTGCGTAAACACAAAATTATTTCAAACAATTTAAAACTAAAAAATACAATTCCACAAATTATTTGTTGCAAGAATGGGACCCTACTTCATGGCTGAAATCACTCATACTGGTTGAACCGATCAAATAAGCTTAAATTCTGTCTTCCTTCAGTTTTAAAACAGCTTTTTTTACGCGACTCAATTTTTTTGTTCACCGGTGTTCAGTGTAACACGTGCACTTTATCAATATGCACATACGGCCTTCGATGTTTACCTATGTTTACCGAGCACTGTGTCAAAACAGTGAATGTTAACTGACATTAAAGGTAGGGTCATTGTTTGGTTACTGTTACTGAATGCTTATTTATAAGCAAATAAACTTCACCTGTGAAAGTTTCAGGTGAATAAAGTGTCTACTTGCTGAGAAAACAGCAAAAAACTGTCACAGTATTTTCACACGAAAGTCTAATTCATCCATGTTAGCGAGGTGACATTGGGTACCAACCGCATCTCTGGCAGCACCATTCATGAACGGATACCAACCCTTAGAAATCTGAGAAATCGATTCATGCATGAATCGTTTCTCAGATTCAAATGTTGTTATTGATTTCTAATCGACTGGGGCATTTCAGACGAAATAATTTCAGAGGATGTTTACTACCATCATTATAACAAATAATAGCAAGCTTTCCGATAGAAAGTACAGAGTTTTTTGTCAGGGTCATTACTGAACGTTGACCCTACCTTTAAATAAATATAATGAAGACAAATTACTTAAAGCGGCACTGTCATTGTGATCACAGCCAGTTTGTGGCCAGACATTATATTCTTAACTCTCACCCAGTTACTGCACATGCGCGCTGGATAATAATGGCCGCGTCCTTTAAAGCTTTTGTTTGTGATGTGACGGTCAACGCGCGCGCGTGTGGTAACTGGGTGAGAGTTCATGTTTCCATGTACAGCCACGCGCAGACTATGATCACGACGACAGTGCCCCTTTAAAAAAATTGTAATGATGGCAAATTTTAACAAAGCAACAAGGTAGGAATGTTATAATTGAATTTTTTTTAAATTCCTTTATTTGTAATGCATATTTTTTACAATTGATCACTATGTAGAAAAATGCAAAAAATTGTATTCGGTCATGAAATATTCAATAACTAAGTTTGATTGCTTCACAATTGTAAGAATTTAAACATTTGTGATAAAAATGTCATGCTGTTTTTACTTAAATGCTTATTTTTTTGTGTTATCATTTTCTGTCAAAGTGATGTCGACACAGTCACCAAATTAATTGCACGAGGTACAACCTTTTTGCCTTGAATGACTACCTTTGTTTAAAAATACCTATATGCTTCTTCTTTTTTGCAGTAGGCAAACAAAAATTCCACAAGTAACATGTGTTTTTTTTCTACAGGGATTGAGTAAATTAACGAGATTGGGCAATTTAAACCTAGCTTCCAACAGAATTGAAAAAATTGGTGAGTTTTTACATTTGTGTGAGTAATGCAAAATTATATATATATATTGTGGTCATATTTTTGCCCACTATTGTTTTGTGATAAGGTGCTTTGTGTTAAATTTAAATATTTGTTGATAAAAGGTACTTTTTCCCTGCATGACCATGTCTGTCTTAAAAATAGCTGTGCCTAGGTCTTGTTTCACTTGCTAAAACAAATTGATGTCAAAAGAACAGATTGCCACCTAAAGAATGTAAAATACACCAATGTAGTACTGTATACTCAGTGCTTTCCTGAGTCCTGTGGAAAAACCAGGCATATTACCCAGGTGGGATTCGAACCCACAACCTTTGCCATTCTAGAGCAGATATCCTACCAACTAGACCGCCAAATTGCCGGTAGCAAGAGGCAGTTCAAATCCTTTACATTAGCAGCGGGTACTGCAACAATTTAATAGATTATAAATTTGTATTAGGGATAAAGACTATTTTTTGTGTATATTACCCATACACTAATTGTTTTAACATTATGTACTCAGTACTTTCCTGAATCCTGTGAAAAAAATCCACATTTTCAGATCATTGACCAAAACTTTTTTGGATATAAAATGGAACCCACCTCTGATTTTACACCGCTTGCATGCAAAAGCAAACCAGTGGTGGAGTTATTTTATGTCAAAGTGGAAAAAAATAGTAACTGAACACTTCACAAAGGTTGGTGAACATACTTTATTCTGATCGAGAACTGATATAACTACACATCGTAATAATGGGGGAACCCATCCTACATGTACCTGCTGCTAATTATTGGGTTATAACTGCCCCTTCACCACCAGAGGATCTGTTGGTTGAAATGAATGATCTAGAATGTTGAAGGGTTACACTCCCATGAGGTGGGGGGGGGCATAGATTATTTTACTGAGGATTCAGAAACCCTACATTGCTTTGACTTTGGTATTTGTGAAAAAAACTTAAGTCATTGTTTATCCAGGATCATACAATGTAAAGTAATACATCATTTAAACGTTACATTACTTTGTGCTCCAAACAATGCTCCTACAATTTTATCAGATATATTATTAGCTTCTAGTAATATGTTTGAAATATACAATTAATCCTTTTTCAATTAGTTCTGTTGTTTCATAGAAAATTAAGTATACGTTTCTTTATCTGTACACATATGTTTGTTTGTGGGTTTTGTTATATTTTGTGGAAAGTAATACAAAATTGAAGAAAAAATGAACTCCTTAAACTGACTATTATTACACCTTTTATCACCTTGTGATACTGAGTGTGAAACCATGGCTCTTATAAGTAACATTTAAACTATGTTTGACTATATACAATCTTGAATATTGACAACTGTAATTTTCCTTGCTCTATGATAGGACATTGCTTAGATGCTAACACCAAACTTGAAGTTTTGAACCTGTCCGGAAATAACATATGCTCTTTTAAAGTAAGTTTCTTAATAAAAGGGAGCATAAAACACTGCTGGTTTGGGAAGAATCTTTTAACAATCACCAATTATGTTCCTGTATTTTTATTTTATTAATAAAAGTATATGGACAATTTTTTTTTAAAGTGTAAACATTCAATAAGGATGTGGTAGTAGTATAACTTGATGTCAGCAAACTAAACCAATGCTGTTTCTTACCTTTTAAGACTGTACTTAAAGTATATTCCCGTTAAATGTTAATCTCATGTTTGTAATCTTTGAATTATTGAAGTTATTACAGCAGCCAACAGCAGCCCCAAATGGCCATAAGATTTGATAATTTATCCTGTTAGTCAGTGCAGACCAGGATTCCCCAAAAGGATTTTTGAAACACCTGGATCACAATTTTTTAATAATGATGTTGTCAAAATTAAACAATGACTAAGTTTTATGTAAAAAATGTCACCTGGTGTTAAGTTTGATCATACGGTACATGTGTTATATCTGTTACTTTTAAAACAAGACAAATTTTTTGTCTTTTCATTGTGAAAGAATATGTTGAAAATCAACAAAATCAGCAATTTTGTTTTAATAATAGCGATAATTAACCACAGGTACTCATGGTCTCCACAGAGTTAAATTATTGAAGTTTATAATGACAGACTTCAATTTGTACAAAACATGGTCACTCTTGAGTTATTGTCTTGAGTGTGCTAGTTACATGTATGTGTCAAAGATAAATGCATTGATGTACATGAACATGTTACTCAAAAAACGCCTGACATTTAGTGAGATTACCCACATAGTGTAGTACAAATGGGAGACTTATGAACGTTAGATGTTAGATAGCAGCATATTTACCAGGAAAAAATTCCATCATTCTCGTAGTCCCAAAAGTCCTCCATTGATATTATGACAACAGTGTACTTTTTGTGAGTTTGTATATAATTGATTGTTCAATCTTATTGCAGGAACTAACCCATCTTGTGCGGATTGCTTCATTGAAACACTTGGGTTTAAAGGATCCTATGTATGGTCCTAACCCAGTATGTTATCTTTGTAACTACTCTACACATCTCATGTATCATCTGCCTCATATTGATAGGCTGGATTCATATGATGTGTCCAATCAGAGTCTCAGGGAAATGGCAGAGGTAAGTATTTATAGTTGTCATGGTGATTGTTAGATTTAATGTTTGTACTGATTTCTGAGATAATATGTTTAATGTCAGGCCTGGAATTACATGCCAGCATAATTACCATTTTACCTGTGGAAAAATACTTTTGGTTGGTAGCACCTGTAGGTGACTACACGAATTGGTCTTGTAACTAAAAAAACTAAAAAACCTGTCTATAATTCTTATTCGCCTTGAGTACCTTATTGGTAAATTGGTAGATACATACATGCACTGTATTTAAGCCTTTGGTTATTAATAACTGTTTCATTTTCTCCTGTTGGCTGTCAAGCCCTTCCTTGTGAACATCTGACTCACCTTACTTCACTCTGGCATGGTGGCAGTGGCTGTTCATTTTTAAAACATCTCTATTCACAGTAACAAGTTCAGTACATTGCCCTTATTCCTCTCACATCATAGTTATGGTTTTGCCAACACCTAGCATTTGGAGTTGACAGCATTTGCACCCTGAATTTATTTGTACGTATTTTGCATCCAATGACAACAAGGTAGTCTGTATGACATTCAGGCAGGACAAATTATTGTAAACTGATAACAATTTTATGCCTTCTGCATCTCTTACATGTACATGTAGTGTCATAAATTAATGCTGTACTATTTAATGTTTTCAGACCACTGTTGTGAAAAAGAAAATGTACTATAACATGCGTGTCAAGACAATCCAACGTACATTAGCTGACTTGATACATCAGATTAACAAAGAGAAGAGATTATTTACAAGAGCTACAAGGGATAGACTCAGATTGCTTTGCTTTAACATTAAGGAGGTGAGTTTAAGAAGAATTTGTTAGTACTTTATGTAATTTCCATTTCTTCAACAATATGAAAATGTTGGATGCAAGTAAGTGTTGAAATATAAGTGTCTACTTCGCTCATACATTACCTGTAGAGCGAATTACTACATTTGCATATTCCCTAGGCCGGAAGGCGTTAATGCTAAGAGTTTTACCAACAGTGGCTCTGGCGCCCCCTCAATGCATGACCAATGACCTTCCTTTTTTCTCGTAGCAACGGGGCTGGTGGGACGTGTTTTTTATCGGTTGAACCAAATTGAATAAAAAACGTCTTTTACCGTTCGTTCTTGCTTGAGAAGTTTTACTATAAGTAGATTTGTAGAGTTGTTTTCTTGTGTTTTCATCTGAAGAGAATTATGAAGCTCTTGCCGAGGTCTTTATCTGTCGTTACCGAGGGTTTGAACCAACCCCCGGGACAGGTCGAGTCCTCGGGGGACTGCACCGGGAAAACGTCTTTCCCCAACCAGTCCCCTGCCCGGCAGACACAGATGGCTGCGGTTGCTGACAGTTCCAAGGCTGGGGTAGCTGGCTTGAACCAGTCTCCTACCCTGGCCGCTAAAGGGACGTCCAAACCCAAGGCGGGCTCAGGCAAGGGTTTACTGAACCAGACCACCATTGCCAGAGCGAAGCCTAAGAAGGCCCGCCAGGGACAGGGGAAACGAGGTGCCAAGTCGAGCCTCCACTCTCCCTCCGTCTTGCCCCCGAACGCGGGATGACTTGGCGTGGCGAGTCTCCACGGCTCGACGAACCCACGTCCCCCTGACACATTGGAATTCTCCACGGTCTGTCAGGACGGACTGTTGTCACAGGGATTATCCACAACCTCAGAATTCCGTTGTTCTGGTTTTCTCGGGCCCCAAGTGCAATCCAATATGTCATCGGATGGTTCATGGGGCTGCCCTAAGAAGAGGGACAAGAGGAATTCGGGACGTGCACGATGCTCAATGCTCGTCCTCGAGTTCGGAGTGATCTTCGAGGCAAGCTGCTATCACCAACCAACAGGGATAGACCATCGTTGGATGACTCATGCTCAACGTGAATTACCACACACGCTGAGCCGAGCTCCGGGGTCCCCTCCGGCCGTGAGCTTGCACCCATCAACGTCATTCACCGATGATGAGGGAGTACAGCCGCTGGATGCATCTTTTCTCCCTTCTCCGGGGGGCTTGCAAATGTTTCGAGTCCCTCCCATTGTCTGGCTCTGACCTCTTCAACGGGAAGATTGAGGAACTCATGCAGGCGGAGGCTAAGCGATTGAAGGCGACGGAGAAGATCAATCTGAAGAAACCGACTACTCCCGCCGCAAGACACCGCCAGCCAAGGCTAAGGCGATGTTCACCATCCCTAAGCGCAAACCCCTGAGGGGGTGCAGCGGGTGCACGCTCTATGCCACAACAGGTCTCCGGTCAGCCCCCTGTCCGGGCTTGGCTTCCGGGCACTCGGTCAGCCCAGCTATGCGCCCACACATGGGCGCTCCTCCACTGGTGCATACTCAACAGGGTCTTTCTTTCGGCTCTCCACCTCCCTGGGGAGGAGAACGTAACAGCTGACGCCCTGTCCAGAGGTTGGATCTGCCCGACAGAGTGGACACTCCGCCCGCAGGTCGCTCATTCCATCTTCCGGCTCATACATGTAGATCGCCCTCACGTCGATCTGTTCGCTTCGTGACTCAACCATCAGCTCCCCATATACTGCGCGAGGGGCCCCGACCCCAACGCATGACAGATGGATGCGCTGTCGATTCGGTGGGACGGTCTACGCTTTCCCTTCATAGCCCTCCTCATAGCCCCCCTTTGGCCTTGGCAACCTTGGTTCCCACGGTTGATCCGGCTGCTGGTTCATCGTCCGGTGGTTCTCCCATGCTGGGTGGACATTTTATTCCAACCCAGCTCGGGTCTTCTGCACCCAGCGCCTCAGGATTTCCACCTAATGTGCTGGGTGCTATCACGCAGTCCCTCCGTTCAGCGGGACTTTCTCAACACGCTGCGTCCATTGCAGCATGTAGCAGAAGGGTGTCTACCCGCAGAGTGTACGACAGCAGACTACGTCACTAGTACAAATGGTGTAGGTTACAGTCTCTGCATCCCCCCAGTACTACTTTAGGGGAGGTGGCAGATTTTCTGGTATGCTGGCACCATTAAGAATTACCGTTCAGCCATTGCGGCTGTTCATGGTGGTTTCTCCGATGGGTCCTCAGTTTCAAACAATCAGTCTCTCAGACAGCTTATCAAGGGCATGTTTGTTTCTCTCCCTCCCCCCCCCCCCCCCCCCCCCCCCCCCCGGTTTCGCAAACTGGTGCCAGCTTGGGATCTCTCTAGTGTTCTATCCAGGCTAACGAAACCCCCATTTGAGCCGCTTGGCAGTGCCTCCCTGTTACACTTGTCCATAAAAACTGCCTTTTTAATAGCGGTCGCTACGTCCCGACGACGTAGCAAACTACATTTTTGACAATTGATTCAGGCCGGTGGGAGCCGCATGGTGTCCGTTTAATACCAATGACGGGGTTTCTGACAAAATATCAGTCTGGTACATTTACTCCTCCAAATATTTTTATCCCCGATATTATATCATACTCGTCGCTGGCTCACAACAGACTTTATGTTTACCAACTCACACCTATTATCTCCACTAACCCCTTTGTTAAACAGTGATTTGAACCCTTTATGTAGATTGATACATGTATATATGGATGCAGCCTGGGCTACGTTTATAACCAGTGAGGTATGGAGAGTGATCTTTAAAAGCATCCTGATAGTCACTAGTGTAAATTTACCACAGAGGACATGATTGTAATTTTTGAATAATTCATATCAGTTCATCTATTCTGATTGGTCAAGAGGAGATTACGTGGACATGTTTAAACGTGCAATATATACACGATGAGGAGTGTTTAAACATGGCTTGAGGATATTGAGTCAAAAGAGGGGTGTTCTTAGATGGTTGTGTGGGGCGCGCAAATTGTCATGGCCCAATTTAAGTTGGTAGGTCTTATATCTGGCTAGCTCAAACTTGTGTGAGGAGCTACTTAGCTCTCAACATGGATAGAAATTCAACGCAGAGTCGAGGCGAGCTGAGGCTAAACGGTCAGATTTGTTCTAAACTTTTAAAGATTTTGTTGATGTTTTTAACGGAAAGGTATTTATGAATGGGAATAAAAGAGTGGTGACTTAGTCTTAAACGTCCGTTTGAAACCAGGGTCATTGCCAGGCAATCCCACGGGCCGCGACCCTGCCTGGTTTAAATGGCCTTGTAAGACCTTGTCACCTCCTCTTTTATTCCCTTAGTAACAGTCACGGCCTATGAATTGATTTTCATGGCCTAGGAGTTGATACTTGCTGTGTGGCTTATTCTGGGCGGCTTTTACAGCAACATGAAAAGTAAGCTTTGGAGGTTTTGCGTAAAATTGAAATTCAAAAATTGTTCCTGACTTTTATTGATTTACTGAATCCCCCCCCCCCAGTTGGTAGTTGTCTGTGCAAAACATCAATACAGTAGTGCTACTGCAACAGCGTGATTGCGTGCTCAACTCAGTGGTCTGTTACTTACTTTTTGTTATTACCTAGTCTTTTTTATCGTAGCACTGTCCATTTCTAGTCTTCAGACTTGGAGGAGGCAATTTTCTGTATTTTTTACACAGATGTGTATAGTCCTTTTTAACACTAATTACCCCATTAATATACAAACATTGGATGCATATAAACATGAGTGTGAACTTGAGAATGTAATCACAAAATGAAATCTGAACTATTACATTTCATGACGCAAAGCCAAGTGAAATGGAAAAGCCAGGTTTTTTGTCGTGATTGTGTTAGTGACAATGCACTCATATGCATCCAATATTTGTTTTATATAACTCCTTGTCATTTGAAATTTGACCGTCGTGACACTACTTTGTCTTGTTTGGACCAATGGGCGGGAAATAATTATTTAGAAATGACGCTGTGAAGCATCCAATAACTATCCATATTGGACTCCAATATTTAATTTTTGAGCATTGTAGCAGTAATACATTGCTAAATAAATGATGACACGTGACGCATGTTCCAACCAATCAAAATGACAAGGATCTCTGTGTGTTATATACATGTAATAGTGCCAATACGCAAAACTCCCTGTGATATGTGGCCTTACAAAAGGCAAAAAAAACAAACCTGAAATTGCGTAAAAACAAAAAGTGCCAAAAAGTGCTTTATGCGACCGCGTGGATTTGCATTTTCACGAACAGCCAAATTGTTTACACACAATGACTGCACACAGACCACACTCTGTACAGTTTTCACGAAGAGACTATCTTGTTAATTAAATAACTACTCATTAATTAAAACAAATTAAAACAGATCTGTATGATTTAAGATCTCTACTTCCCAGGTATGTAAAATTTCAAAGATTAAATTGCAAATAGTGTATCATCATCATCATCATGCTCTGTATCCATCATGGGGGACGTAGAGCCACCCAACCAATGCAATTTGATGCAGATTGCCACAGCTGCCGTGCCTGAGACTCACAGTCTGAAATAGTGTACCAACCAGTAATTTCAAAATTAGCTTAACTTCAAATGCGATTTTCCCCAAACATATATTTTTAGCTGCGGGGGACTTTTTTGGCCCTTTATGAAATTGCTGCTGATATGTTTAATGGGACATTGGGTTTGCCTATTATGCTCCTCTTTCTCCCATAATGGTGGCACCCCTTGGTTACCGGACGTACGCTCATTGGGCACAGGTATCCTTTTCCACCCCACCATGCACTTGTTTACTGGTGGGTTGGTAAGTATGCTTGAGGACCCCCACGTGGGGCAGCAGGGCCCTTCCAGAGTCACACTTAATGTCCTGTGCCCTTGTAGTCATGCAATAGCATCTCGCATACCCACCACCTAACCTGGTGCTAGTCAGTGCAAATGTATGCTCTACCCCCCCACCCCACACAGAAGTTTTGATAGGGTCTATGGCTCCAGCTAGTCTTCAAAGAGAGTACAAATTTAAAAAAACTCTTTGTTGTTCATTTTTTATTCATGTATATGTTTGGTTTTTTTCTCGGGGGGGGGGGGGTTCTATTCATATCAAGTACTTTTTCTCCCTTTAAATTCTAAGCCTTAGGCTACTTGTAACTCAGATGCAGACTTGACCTTTGTGTCTTGTCACAATTGCACTTACACTTGACCCAAATGTTGGGACTTGGAGTTGGACTTAAAACCAAGGACTCAAAACCAAGGACTCAGACTTGAGTATGAACTCGAATATAAGACTCCTTGTATTTAACCCATTAGCTGCACTTTTTGTAGTAATGTGGTTAATTAGAGGGCGATTGTGCTCTACTATATATTTTTTGTAATTTTTTGTTCCAAAACTGTGTGGTTAATTCATAGCAAAATATCATTTAAGTATAAAAAAAGAGATACTAGGCTTTAAACTTTGAACTGTTTTTTTTGGTTCTTCATTTTTAATATTGTGCTTTTGTTATTTAGATTGAAAGGTACACATCAGAAGTGCAAAGTAATAAGCTGATCTCCAGTGATAGTGATTTACAGCATGATAATGAGGAAGAGCAGCATGGGAGTGGTACAGAGAGTGATACACAAGATACAACAACAGACAGTGTAGCAAAGACTGTCAGTAAGCTACATACTAAACTGCAAGCACTGAAAGAGAGGAAACAATTGTGCACTCAACTCATTCAACAGTAAGTCAAACACTCACTCTTTATCATGGTATTACCTAGAACCTTCTTTAGCTCTCTTTTGGATACACTTAAGACACCAAACTTTATTTTGTATTCAAGTGTAAAAGTACTGTGAGTATTTAGGATGATTTTTTTCAATTTACAGCTAAATTGGACACCCTGTCTCTAAATTCTGGCTTAAACCTATCCCCAGTAGTTTGCCCGTTGCACTGCTACATACCTATCAACTGTTCCTTATTAAGAAGGTCAGAAAATAGAGGGTGCTATTTTTATTGTGATGCCATGCTTTGGGCATTTTGTTTACCTGGTCGCTGTGTGTGAGAGTACAACATTCGTCTTTTCCGTCAATCCTCGGATTAGTAAAGAAAATTCTTGCAAGAAAAAACACAGACTTCCTAGGCAATATATGGAAAAGGGAAGCAACAGAGGTGATTGGAGAAATTCAAAGAAGAAAATAAAAAAGAGTTTGCATCGTAAATGTGCCGACGGTGGGAGTGTGTCCCACCTGGTTCCTCCTTTCAGGGTGCTTGAGCGTGAAACCAGGCTTTCTGCTTCATCTCACCCATACACTCTTGCTTTACTGAGATGTAGAACAACGAGCCATTCCAACAGCATTGATCCACGTATTGCATCTCTTTGGAACTCCTTGTTTGGTGTATGTTTCCCTTCATCCTACAATTTTTAGAAGAGCTCCCCTGAATTCTTTTCATCTTAAATATTTTCTTCTTGTATTTATAGCCCCTTAGCAAGAGGTGTTTTTTTAGCCTTTTGGGGGGCTTGTATAAAAAAAAAAAAATAACAAATATTTTAAAAAGGCATAACAAGTTTACAAAAAAGTGAGAACTTTCCCATCCATCAAGTTCCACAGGGAACTATAAGAAGTAGGTTCTTTTTGTTTTTTATTAAGAGGAAATAGTTCATTCAAGGTGTGATATGACTTTATGAGTGCAATTTCTTATTTTGGTGAGGGGGGGGGGGCTTATGGAACCTGGTCTTTTTACACCCGTACCTATTTCTGACTTTCCAATGTTGGCAGGTATGACTTCTTAACAGATCTACCGTAATTTCCTGCGTTTAAGGCACTCAGTGTTTAAGGCGCAGTACTGTAAAATCACTGATAAAGGATTCAAGTGTTAGCGAATAAGGCACACCGCCGTATGAGACGCAATATGACTTTCACACAGAGGCTTGCCAACCCGTTCACGGTTTGTACATCACAACAAGTTGGGGTCATCGTGTTGGTATGACACTTACCTTAACGTAAAGCGAGTGTAATTTTTGTAAATCACAAACATTAGTACAACATCACTTCTGTTTATTTATTTATTTTTTCGTTTTTCGTTTAAAGATATTTTTCTAAAAACATAGTTTTATGACTTTTCTTTTTATGCAATGAGCGTGTGCTCACACACAGTTTGCTAACGTTTCCAAATAAATGAGTTACAAGTCTTTTCTACAATACATGCAAGAACTACTGAACGCTAGAGGGCGCTTTCACAACAACTCTTTCACAATAAGAAGGTTCGCCCTCTGTTTGCAAAATCTGACAGTGCATTACACGAAAACATCCAAAAACGACTTGACTAATAAAGACTAGTACGTCACTGGTGTGCGTGCTAGCCATGTACAAGCTGGTCAACGCTGGGTCGGGCCTGTATTGTTATTATTGTGGGCAGCAGCATGGCCAGTGACTTGATTTTTTGGTAAGTTTCGTCAAAGCTTGTTGAAATTACACAATGGGCGTACTGTGTAGGTTTGATTTTGATAATATGTAGGTTTACACTGGATGAAAGAAAGGATTATTTTACAGTGTAAAAATGTAAGAATTCACACAGTGATCATCGCAATAAACATTTAGATAAGACGCAGTGTTAGATAAGACGCAGTGAATTGTTTGGTCCTTTGAAAGTCAGATAAGACGCGTCTTATACGCAGGAAATTACGTTAAATAAAACCTTTTGTTTGACACTTTACACTAGAATTAAGGTACTGATTAGAATTGCCTGACTGTTAGTGTAACTTACAGGTCACAAGGGTCTTTTAAGGACATGAACTTATGGTTGAAGCTATGCAATATGGCTCAAGCATTTAATACTAACAAGTACCGAAGAATAATTTGCAATCTTGGGTACCTTGAGACCCTTTATAAACTGCTGTCAAAACAAGTTTTTAAAATTATTTTTTGCCCTCCTACTTGTGATAAAACTCTCAGTGAGTTGACCAACCATTTAAAATATTAAACTGCACAGGTCGTGTATGGTGATGTGCTGGCACAACTGTGCCCAAATCTTCTGTAGGTGTGTACTGTGTAGATGTATTCATATTGCAGTCTTGCATAGTTTATTTTACATTTAAAACCACAATGGACTCCCATATACCAAACTGGGTGGTTGCTTTTGGTATAAGTTACCCGAGAGCAATTTTGCTGTCAACTCAGATGTTTTGCAACATGTAGCTGACCAAAAATGTCACTCTCAAAGGGATTAAAAAATCTAAAAGTCAAACACCTTTATGGTGTAACCAAGTCTTGCTACTCACATTTGATAAAATTTAACATTGTATGTTTAGTTTTTTTCTCAGGATGCAGGTTTATATATACCTATTGAGAACAGAAGTTGATCTAGACCAAAAGCTCATTAATGAAATAAAGTGTATGCCTAAAATTGAACTCATTATTATTCTGTGGTCCCGACTTTACTCTAATTTTCGTGATTTTTTTGTTAAAATCCTGAAGCGAACGGGGGCTGCTGTGTTCCTCCTGCTAGTGTTAAAAACATTCCATGTACACATTTTATGGGTTTTGAGGGAGTTGTTATGACTCGTATAGATTTGGCCTACTTCGGGCTAAAGTTGTGGATTGTTTTGTGGTCAGATTGCTCATGCCAATGAATAGACCAAAGTAGAGGGAATAAACATGGTTTGTTTGTTCTCTATGATCTGTACCTTTAGTGATTTACAACACATATGGTAAGTAAATTCTGACATTTGCTTGGTTGATCCTAAAATGTATTATCCACCTTGTACATTATACCCTCTTTGATATTGAAAAATAACCTAAATTTAATCTTAATTATTTCCTTATGCATGGATTCGACATCATTTCCATGCTACGTCCAACATCTATTGGAAACATTTTATCCAACACTGATACCCCACCCAATTTTTTTTTCTTTGTTTTGTTTTAGTTTTCTTTTTTTAATCTGGGTGGCTTTTGGGTAAAAACTTCTCAAACCAATTAACAGCCAGAGTTATGAACCTTCAGAGTTATCTTTGGTTTATCCTACTGATTAAATCTACTAACAAAACTTTGCAGTTTTAAGTTGAAAATACTAGGCTAGGCTGGGTGACACCACACCGGAGAGGGTTATTGGTTCGTTGCATCTCTCAGCTAGATAAATTCTAGAAATTGTTGTCCCCATGTCTTTTTTGATTGGAAAGGATGGTGCAGATTTTGTTTTGGCCATATTGACCACTACTGAAATTTTCAGACATAGTTGTTTTAGTGAGACACTAGAGAGGTTTCGCAAGCGTACGGATACGGATACAGATACAGATACGATAACCGTATCCGTTCACGTTGGATGCGTGTTAGATTTTGTTTCGCAATCATAATAGGTATGTGTCAGGCCTGGGCCAAAGTATAGACACACGTTGGCATAGGTTTTGCGAGCAAAACAAATCCAAAAATATTTTGTGTATGTTCTTGTTACACTGGAGAATTTGGTTGAATAGAAATTTTGTTTAACTGTTCGTTTTCGGACCCAACACGTTAAACGCGTGTAAAGAAAGTTTCAAGCAACACGGCTAAATAGAGACCCCTGCATTTTCCCCATATTTTGCTTACAATGATTAACACATTTTTATCTAAATCATGCAAGACACCTTTAAAAGCAATACCGGGGAAAATGTTTTTGATCTAGGGCAAGAATGCAACGAAAATCAGCAAAACGGTATCCGTTTTTTAACGTACGTGTATGAGCTCCCGTATCCGTTGTTAACGACATAGCAAAACACGGAAGTCGCGGTTACGCGTCACGTGAACACACAAAGTGTTGACGTATCCGTATCCGTATGTGTATCCGTAGCCTTGTGAAACCTCTCTAATATCAAGTTATAACTGACAATGAAATAGTTTTGTGTAATGCTGTGATTGATGTTATTCAGGATGGATGTGTATCACAGTGAAGCTGTTGCTAATGTCAAACACACAACAGAGATCACTATTAAGAGATTATTAGCTGAGCTAGAGAGTGGTGGCAATGTGCGATTTGAAGAAGGACAATCGTCAGACTTATGGTAAGTTAACTTAGTCAATTTCTTTCTAATGCCCTTTCAAACAAACTGGATGAACTTTCCGCCAACACGAGATATCTTAACGAATATAGGGATTGTAGTTTGATGTGTTTCAGTGAAACATGGTTTCAAGACTCTAGCACAAACACAGATGTAGATGGTTTTATTTGTAAATGCATGGATAGGAACTTGGAATCGAGGAAGTCTTCTGGTGGAGGTGTTTGTATCTACATCAATCAAAGATCATGTAACATCATCTTTGTAAAACAACGTTGTTGCTCACCTGACATTGAACTTATTACTGTTGGTCTACAACCATACTATCTCCCGGAGAGTTCCCCAAGATATTTGTCACTGTTATTTATATCCACCCAGAGCAGATGTTAATGTTGCTTCAACCACCCTGGTTTAACTAACACATAATCCAGAAAAGCAATTCCCAGATGCGGTTAATTTCATTATGGGCGACTTTAATGAATGTGATTTAAAAGCTGTAATGCCTGACAATCACCAATACGTTAACATTCCTACCAGAGTTTACCGCACCCTTGATAAATGTTACAGGAATATAGTTTATGCCTACGAGCCATACAGCATAATGTTACTTCATAACATCTATGGTCATCTTGAAAATATAAATGTCCACTCTTTATTTTTAGATTTTTCTTTGGCTTTTAACACTATTCGACCATACCACTGGCTCTTACAACATCAAGACCGACTCCCATTGTGACACACCCATTGTAGTCTATTATATCTTGTAAGAGATGTGGACTACAGTTTGTGGGAGAGACTAAAACTAAAGTATGTCTTCGATTTGCGAACCATGTCTCTTCCATATACATGTAGACCAAGAAACCATACCCCGTCTCCATCCACCTCAACAGCCCTGATGTTGAACTTTCTGTGATTGAGGCTTGCAATGGTGATGACATACCGCAAGCTCAGAGAATCACACTGGATTCACCAACTCAAGACAGTCCAACCCTTTGGATTTAACATAAACACTGGTGTTAACTTCCCTTCACCTCTCTTCCACTTCTGCTTGTCTATTTTTTGCATAATTAAAAAAAAACAGTTCTCTCCATTGGCTTATTTTTACCCTTCTTTCCCTCAACAATTTTTTTTTTTAATCGACCTGTTCTTTTTCTAATAACCCCTTCTCTTCACAGACTTGTTCAGACTCAGAATATTATGCCTGACGAAGTTCCGATCTTGATCGAAAGCTAAGGCCATCTCCTCTACTAGTTTTATATGGTTATTTAACCTCTTTTCCACAGGTTTTAAGAACCCGCTCTCTGCTTATTTTAATTTCTCATGTATGTCATCCTGTACATTGATTCTGTTCTATAATTACCTCCCTTTTAACAGAGTCACCTTGTTGTTTTCTAAACTCTTTTCACTAGTTATTTTTCTCCTGCTCCCAATAGCTGCATCATCCCTGATGCATCTTGCCCTCTAATCCTGTCCTTTCATGCTTCCCGCATTACTCAGAATGCAGTCACTACCTTTGTGGTCCAGTTATCCACCCTTTCACTGACCATCCTTTTGTCATCACTACTTCTTCGATTGGCTAGAAATTGATATGTTTTTTGTTTGTGCTTGTTTATGCCTCTGACAAAGGTCCGGTTTGGATCGAAAGCTAAGGCCATCTCCCCTACTAGTTATATAATATATGTAAAACTAGTAGGGGAGATGGCCTTAGCTTTCGATCCAAACCGGACCTTCGTCATCAATCTTGGCCCCGATTGCGATCAATGATATCTTTTTGTTTTTTCATTTTTATTTCAAGTTATAAATTGATGCAGCAATCGGGATGTTTCATACACTAATACGCTACACAATGGCGTAAACACATTCTTGCAGAGATAAAAGTTATTACAGTGTCTGTTTGTCGCCGCATCCCACACACGTGAAGTGTTAGAAAAACTGCGGAGCCAGTCTCTACAATAGCCCTGTGTGTGGTTGACTGACGTTGTGAGACATGCTGTAGAATGTGTGTTGTACAAGGCGCATTGTGTCTCCATGTAACGTGGTGGACACGTCTCAGTGCACGGAGATCACTCTGGAAGTAGTCAAGTCCTGCAGCGCGATAGGTTATGGAACCTAAGTAAGCACAAAAGCGTGTGTGAAGTCCCCACTATAATTTTTATTACAAACTCATTGTTTGTACAGCATTTACACTTGGGTTAGAAAAGTACTATCGGCTTTTTCCAAATCCGTATTTTGAAATGCAAATTCATAATTCTGTCATCTTGTTTGATTTCAGAATAAAATACTGAAAAACCATACTAGCAGCTCTGTGGTATTGGTTTAAATATCATGTCACTCGAACTGATGTTCATAAAACATGGAATTAACTTTTTAAAATACGCAACATCTTAGTCTAAAATGGCTAAGGGCAATTAATCCCAGACTCTGCTGTTTCTACATAAATAGCAAGCATGTGTCCCCCTTCCCTGATGTAAGCCGACTAATCCTCCCTAAACAAATTTAAAAGGCAAATAAAGCATTGTTTTTCCTTCAAACATGGGTAAAAATAATTTGTTAAACGCCTTTGAAATGTCCAAGATTGCACCAGAGAGCATCTAATAAAAAATAAAAAATTCCCAGGGCCCTAAAGGCCTCGGACCCCACACCATAAAGGCTTCGCGTTTGCTCATTCTTGCAATTACATCTTGGCTAAAATGTCTATAGATAGTTCCCAGTAGACGCCATCTTTACGGGCAAATTGCATTTTGGCTTGCAGGTGCGTCAAACGCTCAACTTATTAACGCAGCCGCGTTGTTCACTGACCAATCCTGCAATGAGTTTCGTGAAATGCGCGTGTGTTGCACGCCGTTCTCACATGAAACGCACGACTGTTTGTTCTAAACTGCCCGTAAAGATGGCCGATTTACGTCATACTGCAACCTATCTATAATCGACTTGTGTGGGGCCCCCTTACATTTGTATATCAGCCAACCAGTTTCCCCCCTAAAAAAAATGAACAAACTAATGTTGAAAGGCAAATAAAGCAATGTTCAATTGGGTAAAAATAATGTGTAAAATGCCTCTGAAGTGTCCTAGATTGCACCAGAGAGCACCTAATGTAAACAAAAAAAGAATTCCTAGGGCACTAAAGCGGGCCCCAGGCCTTAAGGCTTTGTGATTGGTTTGCTGGTTCCTATCTTGAAATGTCTCACACTGTAATACACAGCAAAAGGGTGTGTCACACAGTAACATGTCACTTGGACCACCCTCTCCAAGGATCTCTGTAAAAGCAGTGTTAGTAGGAGTGACAAGGATCGTATAGATAGAATTATAAAAGCAGCAGGAAGGATTCTTGGGGAGTCATGGCTGCTAGTGGACACAACATATGAGGATCTGCTGGCTGGCAAGCTCACAGTGGTACTAAATGACACAAACCATCCGCTTCATGATGTGCTTGCCAGCCAGCTGATCCCAAGGTCTGGTCGTATGCGAGTGGCATATGCTGTGACAAGCTGGTACCCATCCTCCTTTATCCCTCGTGCAATAACACATTACAATCTTCATTTCAAATGCTTATTATAAATTGTATCGTTCAGTCCCCATGTTTGTTTTCCTTGTTGTATCACCTTTTAGTGTGTTTTTAGCTGTTTCGCAGCGCAGCGCAGCAGAACAGCTCTTGTTTTCGTTAAAGTTTTTGTTTTTATTATTTTTAGCTGTTTCGCAGCGCAGCGCAGCGGAACAGCTCTTGTTTTTGTTCAAGTTTTTGTTTTTATTATTTTTAGCTGTTTCGCAGCAGAGCGGAACAGCTCTTGTTTTTGTTAAAGTTTTAGTTTTTATTTTTTTAATTTGTCTGTTTCAGTAAACCGGAAGTCATTTAAATAACGCACGATTCATTCTAAGCGGCCTTTTGCATAGTTCCTAAAGAGCAATTGCAATGAAACTTTCAGTGATGAAAGGAATTGGGGCAATGAGGCCCCGCAAACAATGATGTCATGATGACATCATCACCTGTCACGTGACGTCATCTTAAAAGTTTCTATTTTAAATATTTGAAAATCTGTATCCAATCAGCCTCAAGAGACCGTAGGTTTCTGTTTGCGGGATTGTATAGGGATAAATAAGGACTTCATTTTATTTAGTGTGCGTGACCTCACATGACCTCTACTTCCGGTCGAAACTGGAAGTGCCTTGTAATTCAAAAGTGCTAAATGTTATGAACATGCTTTCAACGATGTTAGTGTCTGGCAAGGGTGTGCAGTTTAAAAAAAACTACCGATGACGTCATGGTACACACGAGCGCCCTCTAGTGGCAGGTTGAAAACTGTTCAAAATGGACTTTTTGAAAATGTGTGTGGGGAAGTTTTGTGTAATCACTTCAAAATTTACACATGTTGACCGTCAGGCAGCCATCATAGGTGTGAAATTTCAGATCAATGAAGTCATCGGGGGTCACGTGACGCGGCATTAAAGGTGCCTTTTTCGAAATCGTGTATCTCCCAATGTATTAGTGCGATCATGTTAAAACTTGGTAGGTTGTTAGATATTGGCAAGTTCTTGTAAATTTTGAAATGACATGATGACGTCATCACATGATTATTTATGATTTTTAAATCTTTTTGCACCTTTAAGTCATAATTTGCTAAATGAACATTGTATAATCGAAATTCTTTTTTTAAACAGGCTCGATACGTCATATCTACTGTGAATAAAAAAACACTTTCATATTTACTTGAGTAATTTGAAAATATTATTGGCGAAACAGCTGGGCATTTGTGCACAAATGCAATTAAGTTCTAGTTTTTATTTGTATTTTTCAGACAACCGAAAGTCATTGAAATAACGCACAATTCATTCTAAGCGGCCTTTTGCATAGTTCCTAAAGAGCAATTGCAATGACACTTTCAGTGATGAAAGGCATGAGTTCAATAATGATCCAAAAACAATGATGTCATGATGAAGTCATCACCTGTCACGTGACGTCATCTTAAAGGTTTATATTTTAAATATTTGAAATTCTGTATCAAATCAACCACAAGAGACCGTAGGTTTCAGTTTACAGGATTGTATAAGGATAAATTAGGTCTTCATTTTATTCAGTGTGGGTGACCTCACATGACCTCTTCTTCCGGTCGAAACCGGAAGTGCCTTGTAATTAAAAAAATGCTGAATGTGATGAAAATGCTTTCAACAATGTAAGTATCTGGCAAGGGTGTGCATTTATAAAAAAAATACCGATGACATCATGATACACACGAGCGCCCTCTAGCGGCAGGTTGAAAACTGTTCAAAATGGACTTTTTGAAGATGTGTGTGGGGAAGTTTTGTGTAATCACTTCAAAATTTACACATATGTTGATCGTCAGACATCCATAATATGTGTGAAGTTTCAGATCAATAACATCATCGGGGGTCACGTGACGCGGCATTAAAGGTGCCTTTTTTGAAGTTGTACATCTCCCGATGTGTTAGTGCGATCATGTTGAAACTTAGTATGTTGTTAGATATTGGCAAGTTCTTGCTGAGCTTTAACCGCTTTGGTTTTGTCAAAGATTTTCCATTAAGTAAGTGACATTATGATGGTTTTTTAAAACAAAACTCATCAAAAAGCTATTGTCTATGATTTTTTTTGCTTAAAAAGTAAACCAATATGCTCCTTTAAGTTTACTCTCTGAAAAAACTCATATTTCTAGTTTTCTTTTTCTTTCACTCAACTCTTCTTTATACGGCATACATGTAACTGAAGATTGAAACTAAATTGACCCATGAAACTCATCAAGCAACTGAACCTCAATTTGAAGACGGCACAGTTTTTATGACATTATGATATCATCAGGTGTTGAATTAAATGAAATCAAAGTTTAATATTTGCAAAAATCATGATTTCTGAACCACACATTGGATTTTTACAGTCTAATTATCAGAAAGGTCATCTCAAACTGAACAAATGGTACACAGATACATGTATGACCCAAATTTGACCATGTCTTCAGGTTCAAACCAGAAGTTGATTGAAAAACTATTAAAAACGAATTTGGACAAAGTTTCCTTGCATGAAATGACATTTCGTTCATGACCTTTTCAAATATAATATTGGTGATGTCATCAAAAATCACAGTTCCCTACGACAAATTCAAAATTTGCTTGAACCAAATTTCATCTTTAATATTTTACCGATACATGTAGATATTAAACATCAATAAACACCTAATTGTAAAATTTGATGTACTGTTGCATAAGGAAGTTATGGTAAAAAGAAGGTGCTGTTTTTAGTGTGAAAGAACAAACCACATGTTATGATGTCACTGTTATATTCCTTCAAACTCTTCTCTACAGCATAACTCAAGAAGAAAAATAAATCGAACCTTGAAACTACTCAGACAATTGAACCTCAGCATAAAGATGGCACCTGAACAATTTCATTTCATTTTATTTTCATTTCATTGATTAATTTTGGTGGTGAAGCCAAGGACTCTCAGAAGCGAACTTAATCACTATACTAGCCAAGAACCCTGTGTAGAGAAGACAATTAAGAAAGTTTCAGTTTTAGGTGTGGGAGGAAAACCACAGAGAAATATTCCAGGGAAACACATGCAATCAGGCAGGGACTGAAAAACCCAATCCACGTAGTGCCCCGATGTGATTTGAACCCGGGGTCCCCAGAGGTGGAAGGCGAGGCAATATACCATTACGCCAACCTGAATGCCCAAAACAATGATGTCATGCTGACGTCATCAGCTGCATACAGCAGCAATAAACCTGGTCGGCATGGCCGGAAAATGCAAGAAAAACCCTTTTTTTTTAAACGTACAAGATCACTACTGAGACCTACTTGCACGTGTGTTTACAACGTAAATGCAAGCAAATTCGAGGGGGATCGATGTTCAATCGAGGCGAAGTCTGCCTTGATTGATGTCACAAAAGGGGACGGGTGGAGTCACCCCCGAACAATTTAATTTTGTTAACATATAAATCCTTACAAACAATTACTCAAAAAATTGTTTTATTGTTAATATACATGTACATAAACTCTTATGTTAAAAAAAAAATAATATTCCATTTCCAGGTGACTTTAAATCAATTTTTTTTTCCCACAACAATATTACTCCTGAACCACACAATGGATTTTTACAATCTATACATCATCGTGATTCCAAATTGAAGTTGTCTTGCAGTTCAAGCTGGAAGTTGGAAGGAAAAACTATTAGAAAGCCACAATATCAGGTTAAATGGTAAAATTACATCATCATTTGGTGGCATTGTATTCCTGTTGAAAGAGCTTCAACCAGTTAATTTTTTTGTATCCTTATATGAAATAATGTTGTTGAACTAGCATTTTTCACTCTAACACATGCATAAAGAGTATTCTATGGTGGTTGGTAAGAAAAAAATACAGCCTCACTTTCTCCTTTATTGTAACTAGAAGAGAGACACTGAGAAACAATGGTGATTGGCTCTCCAAAGGCAATCTTGTTGACAACTTGAGATTACTTATGAATTGCACTTCATTAAAATTGTGTTTTAAAACATGATCACTATGAACTAAATTCAGTTCATTTTGCATAAGATGTAAAAAGAGGGGACCAGTTGCACTATGATTTAATGCCCCTTGTTACCTTGGTACCTTTGGCTACCATGCTTGAGTGTAGAAGATTGACTAAAGGTCTTGACCATCATTTTCTTGTGTTGTGATTGAGCAGGCACACTGGGATGACATGGTGTGGTGAGAGTGATATACCCATGGGAGCAAGGTTGCATAATAGACAATTGTTGTATCAAAATATAACATTATCTCTGTGATAACTGATTGTACACAACATCTGTAAACTTCTGGATGTTGAATGTTAGATTTGTTGCCAGTTTTTTCCAGCTACCTGTAATTATGTTTTTGATAGTTGTTATTTGTCATCTTACAGGTTCTCATCATGTCATGATCTGATCTTATCACGTTTTTGTGCTGCGGATTACAAAGTATATGATATCCTGGGTATTAAGATACATCGAATCACCAGAGTACACAATAGAATGCTGAGATATCGCTTTGATAACAAACTTGTTGCTGTCACAGAGGAAGAGGATACTTTGAGTATCAGTAGGTTAGTCAGACTACTCTCAAGGAATAACAAATTCAATCAAATTAGAAAATATCAACTAGAAATTGAATGTTTGTTGAATCACAAACATACAGTGTTCAGATCTTCAATGAAAGGTACTATACCCTGTGACGATGGCGTGAACAAAAAATGGTTTGAAATACTCATTTCACAGTGTCTTAATAATAAAAGAGATGGTAGAGTGTTACTTTGATATTGTGTTCAAAGTAAAGTTTATAAATACTGTTGTCACTTGAAATTCCGGTTAAGTTCAAATTTTGACAAGTTTCAAGTATAATTAATTTTATTATTGAAGGCTTTACATATGCCATATAAATTACAAAAATATCTTATTTACATGTAGTTCAGGGGATATGATTTCTTCAAATTTTAGTTTCACTTTCTGTTTTGGAGTTTTTGAAATATAAATTTTTGACAACACCTGGTGACATCACGTTTTAATGGTACATTTAATGGTACAGAAGTTAAAGTCTATGTATGTAAGAAATAAGACGCAATTGCTCTGGAAAGTATTTTTATGTAAGTTTATTGACCAGACTTTTTGTTAAAAAATTCAACCAAAAATAATCCAATGCATATGACTTCAACCAAACTAGTCTTTAAAATTTAAAATTTTAAATCTAATTTTTAGGAGAACTTTGACAGGGAAGTTTCAGAAGTTTGAACACACCCATTCACATTACGGTTTGCATTTCAGCTGAAATCTACAAACTTTTCAGTCTGATTTTGGAAGCTGGTTAGGAGTCAAGAGAAAAGCTCACCTGCTTTTACAGAAGGCGGTATAATTTACTTGTACATAAAAGTGATTTGAAATAATTGTCATGAATCTTGTGTAGAACACCTACGCTGAAGAGACTGCAGGAGTATCTGTTTTTCATCTGGGATCCTGACTTACCAGGTGGAGAAAATGAACCTATGAAGATTTTAGAAGAGGGACCCATGGACAGTGAGACATACCATGTGAGATTGGCTTTCAACTGTGTCGATTAAACAATTTGTTTGTCATTTTCAGTTTACTCAGGGTTTCTGTGGATCCTTAAAAAGTGTTAAATTGAACTTTTTATAGTGTGCAGATACCCTGTCACTTCAATTTCCATGAACATAAAAAAGGGACAAATTCTGAGGTTTTTAAAGACAATAGCTGCTTTAGTTAATGGATTTGCATAGTTTTAAGTGACAGACAGGAACAATTTCTAGTTTTTGAAACTTATTTTATTCAATTTGAAGTACAATGTTGAAAGTAGTAGTATTAATCTGTTGTAAATGAAAATAAATGTAATTAAATGCATGTATTTGTTTTGTTGTTTATAGCAACTTGGACGTGATGGAGCAGTGCCTTTGTCTAACAGTGTTAGTCTATGTGATAAACCTCGTATACAGTCAGCTTTGAGTAGATCTATGAAGGAAGCAAGCTCTGATCCATGTCCATTTAGACATGGCCAGCTTGTTGTGTGCAAAGTCTACTTGGGAAAGAGTCTTCCTGCATTGGATGTTAATATGAAGTAAGTTTTAAATTCAGTATTTTTCTTTTAACTGTACGGCAGCTAACCCAATGCCATCCATTCTCTTTTAAAAATGACCCAAATGTCACTGCCTAGCTATACAGATTTTACTTCTTGACCTTGATCAAGCTTTGGTCATCATGGTCATTTTCATTCTGTACACAGTCGCAGTGATTGTACTTATTTTCATGTCACACATAAAAGAGCCAGACCATTTACAAACCTCCCAACATGTAAATTTTGGCACACTTTTATGATTGTTCACCCATTTCATGCTTTTACAATTTTGTTTTTCATTTATTTCGACTTTTGACCAAGCTTTTTTCTCAAGACCTTTTATTTCAAAAAGTGCCCCATAGGCCATGGAATACTTTTTTTTTTTTTAAAGATTAGTCTCAGTGTGTATCCTATTTGTGGAAATACAAAATCTTGCATTATCACTGACAATTACATAGTGAGACTTGCAGAGTCTATTACCTCACAGTCTGTTCCTTGTCCACATTATCACATTTTCTAATACATTCAATAAATGAAACGGACATAGCTTAAACAAGATTGATATTCATCTGTTTCAAAAGATTTGTGTATTGCCTCATAAACATAAATAATATTTACGGTAAATGCTTATTTATGTAGCAGGTTTGAGTGCAGTTCAATGTACTCTGTACTGAGACATAATAAATTTTACAAGGGACACGCTGAATTGTATTGTAAAACTTAGAAAGTTGTTTATTCTTGTCCAGACTACTGGAAGGGATGGATGATTTTAACACACTGTATTATACATTAGATGAGAAAGTAATTCAATTCTCAAATAAAAAGTTAGACAAAATAAAGTGGCACAACTAAACTTTAATACAATGTAAATATAAGAAAATGATGAATGGCCTATCTGTTGGTGGACGTGATGGTATACTCGAGTCAAAGAAAACGAAGATGATGAACTTGCGGAAATTGAGGGCGAACTTGACGATGAAATGAAGATTTACAGCATGGCGATGAAAAGTTCTTCCAGTGAAGTTGAAGAAATCAGGGGACTTGAAGTGGTGCGGAAACAGTTCCTTGTCCTTGATCAGGGGACAGGATACTGTTTCTGATTACAACCAGTTAGAACAATGAAGATGATGATTCGATTTTACGCTGTCCTGCTGGCTCTCTTTGATTGTAATCCGCCTAGAGCAGGACAGGGATGAATATAATGATTATTGTGATGTTACATGTAAGCTGGGCTGGCGCAATCCAACGCAGATATCCGACAGAGGCAAAGTGTACAAACTGAAGAAACTTGGAGGGTTAAATCTTACAACTTTCCTCTGTCGGAGTCCAGTGGCCAAGAGTAAAATTAATCCGATATGCCATTCAAAACTATAAAATACACTAAAATTAAATACTTAATACTAAAACCTAAATAATCCTTTTAACAAGAAACCACTTATCTTTAAAATAAAGTAAGTGTGAATCAATGACTGTGGGAATGTTTATTGCACTGGTCAGTGAAGTCTCTTAATGGGTGTGAAATTGAACACCTTCTTCCCAGACCAGTGCCTGAGGCTGAATGGTGGACAGTCAAGATTTAAGGTACAATTAAATACAAAAGTGATTTTGGCAGACTTTCAAGAAGTCTAAAATAAAAGTGAATGCCAAAGATTAAAAGCAAACAAGAAAGTAAAAATCAAAGATATATCAAAATCATAGAGCAAAACTATGAAACTAAAAAGTTTAGTTTCAGTAAACCAAAAGAAAGATAAATGCATAAAACTAAAATCAATGAAACTTATAATACAAAACTAGTCTCTGTCTCTTGCTCATAAAAGCTTTCAACAAGTACTATTAGGAAACACTATTAATCACTAAAACTCTCAGACTCTAGTAAAAGTGTGTGGTCTTGGACAAACCATGGACAAAGTACAGACAATAAGAAATTAAAGAGTAACCTTCAGTTGGCTATGAAGGGGACATAAATCTATCCTGGGGGTGATGCAACCAGGATTAAATAAAGCAGTGCATCACATCTTAACACGTGTACACTTAAGAAAGTAGCAACTTTGAATGGGGTTAAATCTTACAACTTTCCTCTGTCGGAGTCCAGTGGCCAAGTGTCCAAACACTTTCTTGGGGATGGTCACTGACCTCTGGACATCTCTTCCTCAATGCGCTGTGATTGGTTGCATAGGCTGCTACAAATCACCCACTCATCACACACCACCAGGCAACCACCTACTCCTAGACTCGCCCTAGTCCGAGGTGGACTAGGTAAACTAGGATTGGTAAACTAGGAGTTTACAAAAAAAGGGGGCCTACAATTTCATCCCATTACATTTATTTGCCCAAGTCCATCAACCCATGCACTATGATTATTCAAATGATATTTACATTAATTTTGCTATAAGTTTCTAGACAATACGTGTATCAAAGTGACCATTATAATGTCTTATTTTTCATTGCTAGATAAATTTCAATTTCGGAGCAGCTTTATATTGGTACCAGTGAAAAGATACAGTCCATTTCACTAACTTATGTATTATCTTTAGTGTCAACTGAGGGTTGTCAACAAAAGGTGTAGTGATTTGAAACTGTGTGGTTGACGTATGGAAACTTAAGTCTTGTGACAAGTTTTCCAGTCAACTTTTGTCTTGGTTGACAAGTGTTACAAGCACGCACAAAGATTTCAACTATTCCATTGCAAAAGAGAAATCCTACCCGCCACCAAAGTTTTTGATTCCATATGGCTGCCTTATACATAACGTCCAAGTATTTGTGTCTACTTCGCTCATACGTTACCTGTAGAGCGAATTACTACATTTGCATATTCCCTAGGCGGTAAGCCTGGGCGGATAGTAAAATTTAGTATTCGGGTATCCGCCGGCCAACTATCCGAAATTAAGCGGATATCCAGATATTTTTTCCCCCAGTAGTTACGTGATTAAGGGGCTTACAATTACATATGTACTAAGGCTCTCTTTATTTCGTTTATTACATCGGTCACCATATTAATCATCATGGCGACTAAGGTCGGAACTGCACGTGCGAGACTACACACATACTGTACAGGGTACAATATACAAATATTGACTGCTTTTACTCGTGCTATGGTTAAAACTACGACTCCCGAGGTGGTCCCCAGAGCATTCTATTTTCCCGAGGCAAATTTCCGGAGGGGAAGCCGAGGGAAAATAGAACGCTCCAGGGATCACCGAGGGAGTCATAGTTTTAACCATAGCACGAGTATTAAAAGCAGTCAATATTTGTTTTATAATACCCATTACAAATATTCAACTCTTCCTCCGTGAGGAGTGCAAAATGAAGGTTTTCCGCAGTCATCCTTAAAATCATGACGACTCGAATGCAATGGCGAAAAAACTTTTACTGTGCTGCATGTAGTGTCATGTGATCCGAAAGGGTTACAAACTATTTATCATCCCTGTACACGTAACGTTCGTACGTGCATTTCAGATACACAGATGCACAACTGGTTGAGGTGGGTAAAAAAGATGTCTAGGTACTGCATGCCATGTGATAGTACATCACTGATCTCTATATACGTCGGCGTACTCACAGGAATCGACGTACTCAAAGAACTCAAAGGAAATCCCAGGAAAGTTAATTGTGCCTGGTGTATTTTGCGTGGTTGTGAACTACTGAGTGTGTGACAAGCATCCGCCCGACGAACGCGGATAATAGGAACCCGGTTACCTGATTGTCATTAAAGAACTATCCGGTTTATCAATAGGTATCCGCGCCCCTGGCGGATATCCGGATAGTTCAAAAACAATCTCCGCGGTTTCGGTTAGCAAAAGCTATCCGCTAATAATCGGATATCCGAATAATCCGCCCAGGCCTTCTAGGCCGGCAGGCATTAATGCTAAGAGTTTTACCAACAGCGCCCTCTGGTGCACGCCCCCTCAATGCCGTGTGGCATTCCCGACCCATGACCTTCCTATTTTCTCTTAGCAACGGCGCTGGTGGGACGTGTTTTTTTAATGGTTGAACCAAATTGAATAAAAAAAAACGTCTTTTACCATTCGTTCTTGCTTGAGAAGTTTTACTATAAGTAGATTTGTAGAGTTGTTTTCTTGTGGTTTCATCTGAAGAGAATTTATGAAGCGTTTGCCGAGGTCTTTATTTGTCGTTACTGAGGGTTTGAACCAACCCCCGGGACAGGTTGGGGGGCTGGGGCATGGCTTGAACCAGTCTCCTACCCTGGCCGCTAAAGGGACGTCTAAACGCAAGGCGGGCTCAGGCAAGGGTTTACTGAACCAGACCACCATTGCCGGAGCGAAGCCTAAGAAGGCCCGCCAGGGACAGGGGAAACGAGGTGCCAAGTCGAGCCTCCACTCTCCCTCCGTCTCCCCCCGAACACGTGACGACTTGACGTGGCGAGTCTCCACAGCTCGTCGAACCCACCTCCCCTGACACAGTGGAATTCTCCACGGGATGTCAGGATGGACTGTTGTCCCGGTGATTATCCACAACCTCGGAATTCCGTTGTTCCGGTTTTCCCGGGCCCCAAGTGCAATCCGATATGTCATCGGATGGTTCACAGGGCCGCCCTAAGAAAAGGGACAAGAAGAAACCAGGGCGTGCACGACGCTCGTCCTCGAGTTCGGAGGAATCTTCGGAACGACCCCGCCACAGTAAACATAACCGGGCGGATGACTCGATCTCTAGGGCCGAGTTTTGCAGGCCTTCAGCTCCATCTTGGCCCCCATGTCAGCCCTTGCTTCCACGCAACAAGTGGCCATCGCGGTCGACCCCTCTGAGGCAAGCTGCTATCACCAACCAACAGGGATAGACCATCGTTGGATGACTCACACTCAACGTGAATTACCACACCAGTGAGCCGAGCAGCGGGTTCCCCTCCGGCCGTGAGCTTGCACCCATCGGCGTCATTTACCAACGATGAGGGAGTACAGCCGCAGGGTCAAGGCCCTGTACGGCGTGCCCCGTCCAGCCTGCCCGACAATTCACACCGAGAGTCAACTCGGCCATGCAGAGAGTCGACTCGGCCCTCATGCTCGGATACCTCCAGCGATGATGAGGACGACTTGGCTTAGTTGCAGCGCTTTTCCATCGCGGAGACGGAGCTCCGCGTGATACAGCGCGATATGATCAGCGTTCTCCAGCTTCCCGTCGCGGCGGAGCCGGTGCAACCTGATCGTAAATCTTTCAAGCGTAAGACTTGGACTACTTCGGGAACTGATAAATATTTCCCAGTTCTCCCACTGGATCAAGTCTTTGTAAACAGCATTGAAAAGATAATGTCTGCTGAGAAATGGACTGCCCACAGGAGACGGGAACTTGATAATTATCATTTTCCCAAGGAGGATTTCAAGAAATTTTTCTCAACTCCGATTCTCCCCGATGCTGCGAAAGACAAGTTGGCCACAGATGCGGGAGTCCCGGCGTCCAAAAGATCTTTCCTCGACAAGATGCGGGATAAATTCGAGGACACTTTGAAGAAGTTGGATTCAGCATCTAGATTCGGCATGCGTTTGACTTCCTTCCTGCTGCTGCTGAATGAATACCTGGTCTCTGGGTGTGAGGATGACTACAGACCTATTAATGGCGGCTTTTCACTGCCTTTCACTGCTTTCGCTCGTAGACCCCTACCACACTACTGTAGTGGGGGAAATACACTTCCATAGCAAAAATCATAGTACCCTGTATCTGTTATTGGGCAGTTTTGTTTACCCCACAAATTAACGTACTCATAAAGAATAACTAGCACTGTAACACTCATGAATACATTCACAACTTGAAATATATTGCAAAACTTAGCCATTCAACAACAAATAAAGAATTACACTTACAGTTTCAACTGGCTTCATATACATAGAAACGCGAAAGACTCGGGGCTCGACAACATTCCCCTTCACCAACTTCTCCATTCACCACATACTCTCACTGTCAGCTACCGCTGAAAAACTGTTGGCTGTTATGTTGCCAAAACGGTCTATCTCGATCTGTGAAATTATCATGGCTATCGCCCAACTTTATGGGAAATTACACCCAATTCTTGATCATTATTATATCAGAGCTATGGCTCACTTTTGATGCTAACGCACCCTTCAAAACATAGCCCATAATGTCTGTCTCCCCTACTTCACCCTTCTAGCCAGTTCTTTATGAATTTCCCTTTGGTATACTCTTTGCCAACAAAAATATCCTCTTTTTACTAACCAAAATAGCCTGTCTAAATTAGACATAAACACAAAGGGGAAAAAAACCTGTAGGTGCATGTTTAGAAATTTGGTTAATACGTATAGCTAACGTTAACAAAAATATCATCTCTTCTTGTGACAGTAGGCCTACAACTAGACCAACTTCTTTCTTTACTAGCAGGAAACCTGCCCTACAAGCAGGTACCACTGGTTGAGTTAATTTGAAATTGTGTGGTTAGTACACCTAAGTAGTTATACTTGTGAATTTTAATGAAGGCCTACATGTAATATCACTTCATCTCTGGTCTCTTCATAATGCAGTGTCAACGATATGATAATGATTTAATTTGTTAAATTTGTATCGGGGATAAAGATTTATAAATTTGTTTTACCCATACAGCGATGTGTGTTAAGCAGTGTATACTTAGTTCTTTCCCAATTCCTGAGAAAAAATCCACAGGCATGTTACTTGGGTGAGAATCATGATAATGGTTTACACAATGACCACTTGGCAACAGCAAATTAAGACATAAAATGTTATCCAGTGCTCCCCTGTTCATTTTCAGAAGGACTCAAGTGTATTCCCAAGCAAACAAAAAACAAAACTTGTAATCAAACAAACAAAAGTAATATAAGGTTTACGAAAACTTAGCATTTTAGTAATTTGGGGTTGGAACAAAGACAAATTTACTGAAGCTGGATTTGAACAACGACCCCAGAATTAACTTGCCAGCGCTCTCCCAGATGAGCTACATGTACGTATCTCTATGTTAGTGGTCTCCTCATTTTGTCAATATCTTTGTTCGGGGGTGCCAGTCAGAAGCCATACAGCCGTTAACTGCTGTGTAGCCAGGGATCAAACCCAAGTTTACGATACAACCTGGGAAGCGGCAGCAAGGGGATCACCTTAAGGGGTTGTGAGTTTTTTATTTCAAATGTTAAGTAATAAACCACAAAGGAAGTCCAATGGAAATTTTTACATAATTTGGGGTCAAAGGGACACACCGGCTTACTGTTTACCTAATTTAGTGATGTTGAATCACAGACAATAATTTTTCGATGGTGGTTGTTTAAAAAAAATCATCGAAATGTCACGTAATTAACGAAAACTGTGAAAAAACCAAAACGCGGTCAAAGGTCAGCGTATACGCTTTTCCAGCCGTTGCAACTGTCAAGTTTACGTGACATTGTTTAGACTAGTGATCTGTTTATGTATTAATTATAACAATGGCGTGGCATAAGGATCCAGTCTTCATATCCATCAAGCTTAAATTCACGTGTAATTAAAAAAACCTGACATAAACACAGTACGATCCACACCGTGCAGCTATTCGTCGTCGTCCCGCCGCGTGTGTAGCGCAGGCATCACGTAACATGACAATAGTTAGGGGATAATAGCTAGGGCTAAGACTAAAACCCTTGTAAAACAAAACGTAATTAATGGTCTGGCTCCCTACCCCTCCACAGACTCCGAGTTCATGCCCCCGTGGTTTGTCTCTCTGGCCCGGCCACGCTGTAAAACTTGCTTCCGTGCACGGACTCTCTGAATGCGAATCTTACGTTCGATTTTTCATCATTATTTACAACTTGCATCCATAAACTGAATACATAGTCTTTTTCGCCAAATACTCATGAGTAATTGTTTAAAAAAAAAAAATTAATTTGGTTCAGTAATTTACTTTTGTACGGCTGGAAGTAAAACTAATTCTGAAGATCACGTGACTTTTCGGAACCACATTTTGGTTCCGAAAAGTCACGTGACCTTCGCTTTTTTGAAAAATGCTCAAAAACGGCCAAACTTGATGGTTTCTTTTATGAACCAATCTTCTCCATTTCAGGAAGACCTTTGGAATCATGTTTAAGTCTATTTTGTAGCCCAAATAGCCCAACGAAGCCGGTGTGTACCTTTAAACAAAGAACAAATTTGGGGTTAAACAAAGAAAAAAATTACTAGAGCGGGGCTGCTGAGCTATCTAGCCCTATGTGGCAGTCTCCATATATTTTCAATATCTTTGTTCAGGGGTGCCAGTCAGAAGCCATACAACTGTTAACTGCCGTGTAGCCATGCATCATATTTCTATAGTAGTACGGGAGGTCTGCCATGCTGGAGTACTATGCACATATACAATACATATATATGCTAATTAACTAATAAATACTCCAGCATGGCAAGCGATAAAATAGTGTGTTCATCTGAGTCAAATTAAATGCAGTCAAAGGCCAAAAATGGAGACATCCATGGAAGTATATAATAATGACAACTTGATTTCAACTGACTTCTCATGGCCGCTGTATAATGTAGTTGTACTTTAAACATTAGGTGGGCTAAAAGATCGCAATTTGAAATGGTCACTTTGTTGCATTTTTTCCCACCAGATTCAGAGAACAGTTGTTGAAAAATCAGCTTTGGCACGATGTTTATCATGTATTTATTTGGCCACATTTGACTATTCAGTTTGGTAACCAGAGACAAACTTTTCAACACTCAAACACATCTGATGCACTTTGATTATTAGAACTTTCACTAATATTATGGGTGTGAGTTGCACAATGTGAATTTGATATTAAATATTTTGGTTGCAGACAACAAAAAGCTTGCACATATTTTATTTAACATTGATAAACTTTGCAAACAAAACAAACCGATACTCAATGTAAAATCTATTAGTATGCGTGTGTCTGCACACCCATATTGAGCGCTCTGTGCAATTTGACCTCTCGTGAAACAGAGCCTGAGACAGGAAGTTAAAATGTTCAAATGATTATGAGAAAGTCAATTTTACAGGTTTTCTTTTTAATATATTATACATAATTAGTATAAATATAAATAATATTATTTTATACTCTTTAGTTCACAGCCATGATCCTGCCAGTCTTGCCGTTTAAGATTTTGTCACCACTCTTTATTCCCTCACTATAATTCCCTAATAATGTTATTTATCAGAAGGCTCTTTGACTGGCAATTTTTCACTGGCTTTTTGGTATTAATCAATGGAACAGAGACTTGTGTATGTCACTGCCAAAAGTTATCGAACCTGAGTCCTTACTTAACTATATTAGTTTATTTTTGCCAGAGTTATGGTATAGTGTCACTTAGGTTTAATATGATTTCGAGAAACTTGGGTCAAGGAAGTATACAATGCATAATAGTTACATTTTATATCACAACTGAATGTCATACAAGTTAATCTACAATGAATATATCTGGTTTTTATTCTCATAGAAGAGAATAACACTTTTTTCCAATGATATTTCAGAATAAACAAGCAACTCTATCCAAATGCTGATTCAGTGTTCCGACCTAAGAGTTTCAGCCTGACTGACAGTGATGTACAATGTGAATGTTCAGCCAGACAGTGTGAATGGTTCATCTTTGATCATGAAATGGTACTACCAGAATATGTCATTGACTTTGAATACATAACAAAGGTATGTAAAGTCTAGCATTACTACTTTTACAACAATTCATCAGCCCATTCACACCCCAAAGCGAATGTGCATTTTTTAATTCTTTTTTTTCCGGCAAAATATGTACCATTATTGGGTAAATTTAATCTTTTGGAGGAAGAGTAAATTAATTATCCACTTGTAGTTTCAAATAAACGCACCAAAAAACCAACCTGTACAAATTTAATCTATTACCATGGTTGCACTTCAGTGAAAATACTTTAAAAATGATTGATGTTTTGTCTGGGATTTTGAGCACATTTCTTTTGGCATCAAAGAAGCAGCAGTGATATATGGAGTCTTTTAAAAAGCATTTCCTTGACTTTGACAGTATTTCAGATGGAAATATTTCTCAGGATTGGTACTGGCATTAAACTTGGTATATTTCATAGTTTTTCAGATTGAAATAATTTTGTTTAATGAATTAGGGGGGTGTCAAGCTTCTTAAGTACAATTACAAGTGTTTTGTTTGTTTTTAACCATTTTATACATGAAGGCAGACAATTTAATCAGGATAGGCCTTATTCTACTTTTTATTGTAGTTAATTATTTTGGGGGATGGGACACTACCATACTTTTTGTAGGGAGAGGGGAGTACTGGAAATTTGCCGCAACTGCCAACCACCACCCCTGCCCCCTGTGTGCCTCCAGATGGCTATGCCAATGCAATTTGCCCTATGTCTGCCTTCAGAGTTTAAAATAACTTTTATTCATTATTCATGACTTGGTGAATTAATAATCTACTTTTTTACATATAGGACAAACCTCCTTCACCATTGATTGACTTATATGAAGCTAAATCAGCAGAGCGTAAAATACCTGTAGCTACTCATCAGGATGCACATGTTGATGAAGATGTATTACAGATGGAACTTCAAATTAAACCTAGACCAAGGTACATACATATTGGAAAAATATTGATTTAAACCATAGAAATGTAACAATAACTTTGAGAATGCTGAGCTCAAATGTGTGTCTGCTGAGTACGCTCAGCTTTTTGTCAGCTGTGGACATGAGTATCAAATCCATGTGACATGCTTTATTTCAAAATCAATTTATGAGAAAGCTGAAATTTGCCATACAGCTGAAATGGCAGCATGTACAAGTTGCCTCAAAGCAGATGCGCAAAGATAACTTCACTGTATTATGTAGACCAGAGTGCCAACATCTATTAAAGCCATGCCTGTGAAATTTAATACTGTTCCTCAGTCTTTTTATGCCTGCGATTGGCAAAGCAACCAAAGAACCGCAGAAGCTACCAAAGGGGCATACTGTTTCCGACATGTCCTTCTGTGTGTATGCTGCATATGGCATGTATGGAGTGTGGAGCTGAGAACAAAAGAGGCCCACACAATGTGGAGACTTGAAACACTATGTGGACTTTTAAAAGGTCCCACAGTGTTTTTTACAGTGTTGAAGAATTGGATTTTCCTTAAGTGTACAGAGCAAAGGAATGTCCACAGAGTGACTGCAACACAGAGCTGGGTGTGTGTGTGTACTTGTAGTGACATTCAAACTGAGGACTTTACAAAAGAGACAATATGTACACGATTGCTATCACAAAGGAAAACAATGGGTTGCATGTTTGTCAGGACAAAGAGTTGAACAAAGGAGGGTCCACGGTTGAAGGTCTTTACACACTTGTTTGCGTGAGCGTGTCTACCCATTAAAACCGAGGACTTTAACAAAAGGGAATCGGGTGCTTTGACAGAGTGAGGACATCCTCGCTTCTCTTTTGTGTACAAAACCAATGAGGATTGTTGTTAAAAAATTAAATTCAAACTGAGAGAACAAGGAGAAGACCTCGATTTACGGGATTCACAAATGTGTGTGTGAGTTTGTAGTGACATTCAAACGAGGACTTACAACAAAAGGGACAATAGGTCCATGTTTGCTATCACAAGGAAAACAATGGGTCACAATTGTCAGGACAAAGAGTTGAACAAAGGAGGGTCCACGATTGGAGGTCATTACACACTTGGGTGTGTGTGTGTGGGCAATCATTGTCCAAGCGATTACTCAAGAAGAACTTGGTATATCAACTACAAAGTCAATGTGTGGATTGGTCTTGGGATACCCCAGAAGCTTAGTGTCAAATGCTAAGGTCATTATGGCTAAAACAAAAGAAATGTTGTTGGAGTGATAACTCAAGGATTTAGCATATCAACTCCAAACTTGATGTGTGGATTGGTCTTGGGATCCCCCAGAAGCTTAGTGTCAAATGCTAAGGTCATTATGGCTAAAACAAAAGAAATGTTGTTATTTTCCCAATATGCATCATCATCCTACAAGTAGATGCTTTGTTGAATATTCAGCATTAATTTTAAACACTAATTATTGAACGGCCGAGATGTCAGTGCAAAAGAAGTTATGATCCTCAAATCATGAATCCATGGAAATGTTTAATAAAAATACTAAGGGCGGAGTCTACTTCGTTCACTTACCCAAATAGCACTACTATTGCATATTTAATAGCCGAAGGGCAATTTCGCTAAAAGTATTACAACCGTTGGTGGCGCCCTCTTGGGTCTACCCATCATGCTATGCGTTGGCTCCGCCATGTTACTTCCTCTTTTTTTCTAGCGTGGGTAACGTACAGACGTGTTTTTCAACTCTCTCTCGTTCTTGAGAAATTTGTACGTTTTTGCTAGGTAAAAACAATCGTTATATATTACTAAATAAAGTATCTAAATAAAGTTTACTTTAGTAGAGTTGTGTTGTGTTGTAGAGAAAAGTTTGAATAAGATTACTCTCGGTTACGAGTCATATTCTTGGTTCTGATTTGGTTGGTTTCCGATTAGCTAGTCGCTCCACCCGTGGGGCCCCTGTCCGGGAGTTCTCTCCCGACTGTTCAGGGGACTAGCGAAACGTCGCGGAGTATAACGGCCGTCGGCTGTTCCCTTCTCCCGGTCGTTTCCTCTTAGTCTGTGGTAGGCTAAGAGATCTAGCGTGACGTAGCGTGGGGTATACCGACCGTCGGTCGTTCCCTTCCCTCGGTCATCTCAACTAGCTTGGGGAGTTAGTATGCTAGACTAGGTCGCATCGCGGAGTACACCGGCCGTCAGCCGTTCACTGCTCCCCGAACGTCCTTGAATATCTCGGCACAGGGCGATTCCTACGCGAGATATTAAACAAAAGCTTTGTTGGGAAACATACTGCGGTATGGAACACCGTGACAGCCCCGAGGATGGGTCTGCCCACGGGACTTTGTTCCCCCCGGCGAAAGACCGTAAAGGTTCAAATGTGAAAAAAGGCGTGACTAAGAGCACGAGCCGTCCCAAGGGCAAGGTCCCAAAAGGGAATAATACCCGCTCAAACTCACCTTCGGTCTCTAGACCATCAGCATCACCAAGCCAGCCAGCGTTGGTCCCCCCTGCCGGGGTCCCCTCGCTTTTCACACCCAGCCTTGTACCCAAGACTCCTTCCAGGAGTGACCGGTCAAGAAGCAGGGCCAGAGCCAAATCTTCACCGGCCCCCTCCGTGCGTTCATCTCGCACAGACCCACCGGGACCCACCAGGGCAAAACACGGTGGGCCTACCGGGCGTGATTGGTCTCTCCTCCCGACAAAGGCAGGGGATTCCCAATCTACCTCTGTCACGCTTCGATGCTCTGGAGTCCCGAGATCGGACCTTTCATCAGAGTTTTCTGAAGGGAGCGGATTAACTCAAACAGAAAAGCGCGCAGGTAATCCTCCTTTGTCCTCCTCGGGGTAAACACCCCGGGACGGGACAAAGAGAAAGAAGAAGAAGAAAGACAGCGTGTCCACAACAGATTTCATGAAGGCCTTTCAAGAGATAAGTACTTCATTATCTGCACTGACTAGACAACATCAGTGGGGACCCCCTCCGGCGTTCACTGGATTAAAACCTCCGGTGGCAACATTCCCAAACCCGAATCCCGGTCTTATCTTACCCCATGAACAGAACCGGAACCTGGACCACGCCAGGCTCATGGGATCACCCCCGTCGCTCAAACAACGGCTCCGGCGCTCCGTCCTTACCAGACAGTGACAGATCTCCCTCCGGATCAACAGCCGCTATTTCAATCCATCCGTCAATGAACTTTGGTACCTCCGTTCACGGCGATCCCACCCTGGATGAAAGAAATGACGGCGACTCTCACGCACCATCACTGGATGTGCGTTCAGTTGAGGAGGAAATTCCAGACACCTCCAGCCTCTCTTCTTTTGAAATGCGACATGGTACGAGTGGTTCAACTACCCGATGACAGTCAACCCGATCAACCGGCGAGTCGCCAGTCGTTTAAACGACGGACAGGCACGGAAGAGTTCTGCCCCCCAACCTTTCCTACCATGCCGACAGTTTAGACCGTATCCAGCGCATTGTAGCTACAAAGAAATGGACTCCATATCCACAGCGGGCATCAGCCTACTTCCATTTTCCGGAGAAGGACTGTGAGGATTTCCTGACAGTTCCGCTTATACCAGGCACGGCCAAGGACAAGCTAACCGGAGACAGCGGTAGAACCGCGACCACGGCCATCTTCACTGACAAGGCAAAAGCTAAAATGGAAGATGTCTTGAAGAAAGTTGATGAAGCTGCCAGATTCGGCACAAAAACAAGCGCATTTTTACTCTTGCTCTCCGAGTACATTGTCTGCCCTTGTGAAGAAGACTCGCCCATCCCAGCTGATATGCTGGCGGTAGCCTTCAGATGTTTGGATGAAGCACTTTGTTTCTCCTTTGACCAATTCACGAGAATATCTCTCATCTCAGCCAAGTCTCGCAGAGCCAACATCCTGGATACTCTGTACATCCCCTACGAGGGGGCAAAGAAGAAGTTAGAAGACCTTACCCTCCTAGGGAAAGACCTCTTCAACGGGAAGTTTCAAGAGATTCTGGAAACTGAGGCCAAGCGGATCGATACGGCCGATAAGCTGAGCCTCAGAAAGCCAACAGTGTCCACCAAGCCTAAACCGGCAGAGAAGAAAACTGGAAAAGGCGCTGCCTTCCATCCTGCTCTTCGGAAACCCTTCAAGCCTTTCCGTCAGCTAACAGCCAGGGCTTCAGCTGGAGCGGCAGCCGCCGCCCCACGCCCTTACGCCCAACCCTTCCGTCAGAACATACAGTCTGCCGGCCGGGGTCGTGGCTCGGGCCGTCCCCCTCCCCGGTACGCCGGGGGGCGGCGACAGTGACACTTTCCCACTAGTGACGACCCCCGACACGGGACCCGTCGGGGGCCGCCTCAAAGGTTTCGCAGGGTCCTGGGAAGGGATCACCTCCGATGCGTGGGTGCTTGCAACAATCAGACACGGCTACCGGCTGGAATTCACAAGCACCCCCACGTCGGAAACGCACATTCGCGAAACACCGGTTCCGACAAACCGAGACAAACGTCTCGCTCTCGAAGAGGAGGTTCTCTCACTCATGGAGAAAAGAGCCATCCGCCCGGTTCCACCGGCAGATCAATTCAAAGGGTTCCTCCCTTCATTCTTCCTGACTCCGAAAAAAGGAATAGGAAAGTGGCGACCGATCATCAACTTGAAACCACTGAACAAGTTTGTCAGACCCCGTCGTATCCGAATGGAAACACTCAAAATAATCCTAGATTCGTTGCCAACGCCAGCATGGGCAACGTCACTGGATCTCAAGGATGCTTACCTGCACGTACCCATCCTCCTGGGGCACTCCCGATTCCTACGCTTCAGGTATCGAGAGCGCACCTTCGAGTTTACTGCCCTTCCCTTCGGTCTATCGACCTCTCCAAGGGTTTTCACCAGAATAACACGAACTGTGGCTGCTCATCTGAGACGCCAGAACATAATGATTTTTATGTATCTGGACGATTGGCTGATAGTCGGGAGGTCAGAAGACGAGACATCTCAGAACACAACGGCTGTCTCCGCTCTGACAAGGAGCCTGGGGTTCTTTATCAACGAGACAAAGTCCCACCTCAACCCATCCCAGACACCAACCTTTCTGGGAGCGGAAATCGACTTACACAGGGGCATAGCAGTTCCCACATGGGATCGTGTTACCAGCCTACGTCACTGTGTCAATCTCTTCCTGACAGCTCAAGACGCGCCAGCACATGCCTGCCTGAAATTACTAGGGTTCATGGCAAGCCTAGTGGACCTTGTGCCGTGGTGCCGACTAACAATGCGCCCTCTTCAGTTGCGCCTCTTAGTGCACTAGAGACCAAAGACAGATTTTATCACAAAATCAGTACCGATCGGCGAACACGTTCGCCCTCACCTCCATTGGTGGTCGAAAACCCAGAACATTCGGTGCGGCATGAGGTTCCCTCGATCAGACCCACATGTCACCATTTCCACTGACGCCTCCAACGAGGGCTGGGGAGCCTCCATGGTACCTCGTCAAGCAGCTGGAAGGTGGGACGAACAATTTCTGTCTCAGCACATAAACGTCCTGGAACTCCAGGCCGTTATTAATGCCCTACACCACTTCCAAAAAGACGTGGCCGGTCAGTCGGTACTTATCAAGACCGACAACACGACAGTAGTGGCCTACATAAACAGACAGGGCGGCACCAGATCACCACAGCTGTGTTATCAGTCCTGGGAAATGTTCCAGTGGGCCATCAGGAATGGGGTCGACCTCAGGGCGACACACATTCCTGGGATAGAGAACGACGAAGCCGATGCCCTGTCCCGGGGTCGGGTGATTCCCACAGAGTGGTCCTTACACAGGGGAGTCGTTGAACAGATATTTGTGATCCAAGGTCGACCTCACATCGACCTATTTGCGTCAGTAATAAATACCCAACTTCCGGTATTTTGCGCAAGATCCCACCATCCTCAGGCATGGCCACAGATGCTCTCTCAATAAAGTGGACAAACATGTTCACTTATGCAATTCCCTCGATCTCGCTACTCCCTCGGGTCATCAGAAAACTAGAGAGAGAAGAATCCTACTAATGGCCCCATTCTGGCCCCGCCAGCCATGGTTCATTCGACTAGTGAGACTGCTAGTGGGTCCTCCGATAATCCTCCCTTATCGTCGGGATCTACTGTCGCGACCACACTCGCGGTTCCTTCACCCGGAACCACAAGATCTCCACCTAGCGTGCTGGCCACTGTCAAGCGTGCCTTCTGCTCAGCAGGCCTTTCAGAAGACATTGCAACATTGGCCGCAAAGGGACGCTGACTGTCAACAAGAAAAGTCTATAACAGTAGGATTCAACATTTTGCTAAGTGGTGCGACGAGCGGGCGCTGGATCCGCTCTCAGCTTCTCTAGCTGATGTCACGGAATTCCTCCTATTCCTATTCAGGATGAACCTCGCAATAGGAACAGTAAAAAACTACAGGTCAGCCATAGGAGTGATCCACGAGGGATTTCCAGATGGAACCTCTATCTCATCTAACCAGGCAATATCACATCTCCTACGAGGGATGTTCAATGAAAGACCCCCTGTTCGTAAGTTAGTCCCTTCATGGGACCTGAAACAAGTCTTGGAGCTCTTATCAGGAGCACCATACGAACTGGCGGGTCAGCCCTCCCTCCTACACCTATCCATTAAACTGGCATTTCTGCTTGCAACAGCTACAGCCAGAAGGAGCAGCGAAATCATGCACTTACGCTAGCTCACGGACACATACATTGGGAACCCGGCGGAGTTCGCCTGGTCCCAAGGACGACCTTCTTGACGAAGAATCAGACTCCAGAATTTAGTCCCCCAGATATATTTATCCCGGAGATTGGGTCGTTTTCATCAGTTCCCTCGGACAAACTTTGGTGCCCCGTGCGATCCCTTAAGTGGTATCTGGCACGTACTAAACCACTGAGGGGGGACTGCCTTCAGTTATTCCTTTTTAACAGTAACCCCCCATGGACCGGCGTCCAGGGACACAATTGCGCGATGGATTACTTCAGCAATCAAATTCGCCAACCTGGACTGGCCGTCGAAAGCGGACGCTAACGCCAAGTCCCATATACAAGCTCATGACATCAGGGCTGTAGCCACTTGATGGGCCCTTTTCAGGGGAGTCCCCCTGACGGACATCACTCAGGCTGCCTGCTGGAAGTCGGCCTCGACCTTTACTTCTTGCTACCTGCGTGAGGTACTCCAGACTGGAGACAGAATGGGAAGGACAGTCCTCTTGTCCGCTCCTCCTGCTCCAAAGAGTTCTACCCAACCAAGTAGTACTTCCAGGCATCGCCAGGAGCAACACTAAGGTGGGTACAATGATTTATTATGTACATTTATAATTTACAAACAGTTATAAAGATTTGTCAGTCGCGATACACAATACATGTACGTAGTTGTCTGCGTTATCTGTGTTGTTCAAGCGTCTTGCCTACCCAGCCACCAGACTTCTCGGTGCTAGTCTATGCAATAGTAGTGCTATTTGGGTAAGTATCACTCGTAGACCCTTCCCACACTACTGTGGGGAGGGAATTTAGGTGTTACGATAATTCAAACATGCAATTTTGTTAACTCTGCTCCTGTGCATCTGGGCATTATAGACAATAATTTTAAAAGAATAATAATACGCTTGGTAATCTTTTATGTACGAGGAAAGACCCTTGCACTCTTTTTTTGTGATTTCTTCTGAAATAAAATATACACTCGATGCAAAGTTAACCTGAACATTTGGAGCTGATTTTTGCTGTGTTTATTTCATAGTAATCCAAGCTTGGCACATGGTAGTTATATTACATAACAATAATTTGACAGTTGTAGCGTCCTTAAAGAAACATTCTGAACCAGGGTTCTGCCCACAGTGGACGGTGCCGGAAAACCCGCTCGGCACTCAGGATTCCCCAACCACCAATGGCAGAATTTTCTCTGTTTCCGACCACCACACATTTTCAAAATTTTTATATTACACTTGCAATTTCCTTTCAAAGGTTACGGAATGTAAAATTGGGTATTTACCAGTAACAATGGTATCCGAAGCCATGAATTTTGAGTACTTCTTTGATTTGAGTCTATTCATATGATCTACTGTGTAACTGATCCATCTCGCAATGGTTTCCAGGGAAACATTTTTTCTGCCACTAAAGAAATCCTGGGCAGAACCCTGCTGAACATAGTATTGACCCTAAATTCAGCCTGAAAACTACACCAAATAAACCTGTTTCACAAGTTTACATATTTTGTAATACTTACAACAGACAATGAGCATACTTTCATAATGTTTATTGCATAATCGGTTGAAAGTTAACAAAACAGTTGCTGGCAGTGTAAGCACTTTATGTAATCCACCATATATACATAAACTGACAAACCTGTAGAAGTTTGAGATCGATCAGCCATCTGGGTCACGAGAAAATAGTGAAAAACTGATTACACATTTGCATAGATTCAAAACATGAATAAAACGCTCACTGAGCGTTAAACTCCTATCGGAAAATTAGTTTATTCATTTCTCATCAAATATGGCATTTCAGACAGAAATATTTCAAGGGATGTTTCTACTATCATCATCATTAGACCGTGTAAGTTTTATGTAAATCTGTGGTCAAAAAGTATATTTTACAATTTTTTTTCTTACCAATTCTGTAATGTTCCTTTAACATGCATGAACTTGTTCATTTTTAACTGATTACATATTATCATCTTTAAAGATTAATTTGATAAGAATGAAACATATTAATCTTAGTTGTATTGCAAAATACAACTAATGTGTATAAATATAACTATTTATTGAAATTCTTTTTTGTTTAATTTCTATTCTCTCCAATCAGACTGGTCTCATTATCTGAGGATATTTTGCTAAGGCTAGGAGCTGCAAGTTCCCTGACTTTAATTACAGTGCTGAATCTACATGGCAATGGATTAACTAAATTGAAGAGCTTATCTACACTCACATCACTGCAGAAACTGATCATCAGTTTCAATGAACTCTCCAAGTTGGAGGATCTAGCACATATGGTAAAATTACTGATAACATTTCAATGTTTGTCTTAATGTCAGTATTCAAATTATCAATCCAGTTTTGTTAAAATGAAGATGTTAAATCTCCAAATAATGGCAGTCCACATTACTCTAACCTGTACAGCAACTGTATATATACACGTTGTTGTTGTGCAGTCCCTCTGCATGGCAGGTCTTTCGCGATCGTCTTGCTGCAATCGTCTTAGCGCACAGCCGCAGGTCATCCACTCCAGCCAAGTTCAACGGCCAACAATGTCACTTTTATAAGTAGTGCAAATGACATTCTCGCCGTCCCACAGATTCCTCTGTAGGAAAATAGGGAATTTTCTACTGTATCTGTTCAAGACTGGCCTCTGAACGGTGACAAGAATTACTTAGGCCTCTTCACAGGAAAAGAGGAAGCTTACGTGATGCCTAAGCTGTGAGAAATTGTGGGTGAGCCTACAGAAGGTGCTACTATGTGTGAAAATTCTTCAAGTTGAGCCTGCTGGCTAGGAAAATATGCATATGTAGTTGATCAGCAGGTAGGTATGTGTTTTTTGTGTGTGTGTGTGTGGGGGGTGGTATTTTAAGAGTCCTCTTATTATTAGGTGTTTGGAGCATAGCTCGGAACACCTCTTGTTTTTGTTCGTTTTTTTTTAAATACTTCTTCTTCTCCCCCGCGATTGTCCAGTGGCAAAGACACACTTCCAAAGCTCACATAAATTTGAATTTTCACACATGGCTAGATGTTCATTAGTAGATGAAACCGTTCTAGTTACATCATGATGACGTCATCAGGTGTCAAGTTACAAGGTTTTTAATCATTAAAAGTTTTAATCATTGAAAATCCAATTCAAATCAAGATGAGGAGACCGTTGGTTGCTTTTTGCGGAAATATATAGAGGTAATATAGGTCTCTACATTTTTTTATTGTGTGCGTGACATGACTTGACCTCTACTTCCGGTCGAAACTGGTCGAAACCAGAAGTTCCTTGTAACTTAAAACTGGCACATTTTTGGAAGTTTTTTTTAACGGTGTTATAGTCAAGCAATGGTCTGGTTAAAAAAAATAAAACAAGTGACGTCATAAAAGTCAAGAGCACCCTCAAGCGGCAGGTTGAAAACAGTTAAAAATACACTTTTACTAGATGTCTGTGGCGAAGTTTAGGATAATTGTTTCAAAATTGGTACACATAATGACCTTTATGCAGACAACATATGTGTGAAGTTTTAGATTGATGACGTCATCATGTGTCACGTGGTATCACCTTAAAGATTTACTTTTTGAAGCCGTGTATCTACAAAACCACAAGTTTGACTAAGTTGAAACTTGGCATGTTGATAGACAGTGATAATGACCACATAATACTAAAGAAACAACATGACGACGTTATTTCTTTTTTGTTACAAATATTTGAAATCTTGACCAATTATTACGGGTATTTATTGACCCGCTGTCAAACCACCGGATACACACACACACTACGCGATCTAAATCAGTTAAACGGTGGGCAAATCAACCACAAGGTTCAAAGTCCATATCACATGCTTGTACTCTAGTTCAAGGTTCACGCAACCTGATTTTGTTAGTCTCTAAAACAGCCGTCCATGCAATCCTCGCTAACAATTAAATGTCAGGCTTTTGATCGCGTGCTTTTTTAGACTTTTGCTAAAGTGTGTAGCTTGTAAGGCACATCAGAAAAAAAATTAATAATAGCACCAAATTTCAAATTAGTGAAATAGCTCACGCGTTGACACAACATTGACTCCATCAGCGATACCCGAACACCTAGTGTTTGTTTCTACAAACACTTAAGGTCTAGTTTTTAATGCATTTCTTTGCCCTAATTGTTTAGCTTTGCTAGCAAATTCTGCATTGTTAAGGAATGCAAGAAGTCTGCAGCCTGGACGGTTTTTGTACACTCTGACTTCTTGCATGTGCCAAGTGCTTTTGTTGGTTTCTACAATACCTTTAACAACAGACTTGAAGTAATGAATATTGCCAGATAAGACGCATACTGTCTGTTGTTGGGAGGCTTGACTCAAAATAATGTGTCCAAGTATTCACTGATTCCAGTTTTAAAGATTCAGATACACTACAAAACTGTATACATCTATAACTAAGGCAAACAAAGTACTAATTGTTCTGCTTCCTAATTTTACGGCACAGCCCTAACCCTACTTCTTTTTTCTGCATTTTAAGAAATGTAAAAACAAAATCACTGTTTGTTTAAACAACAAGTTAAGACCTTCATGCTTGTGGTATGTACGTGATTCCTGTTTAATGTATACAATCATTCACAATTTAATACATTTTTTTTTACTATTTTAGGCACTATAGTAGGCCTACTCCCACTAATGGTCATTCCGTCTAAATCTATTGAGATCCCATTTTTTAATATTAATTTTGAGATCGAAGAGGGGTCAAAGGTCAAAGTGTAAGCATGGTGACCGCACACTATTATCTTTCACCAAGACTACCTTTCTCCATGTTTCAACCAAGCCTGAACAATATTGCTGAGTCTCTGAGTTCTGTTTTATTGAAACTAATACATAGTTATTTATTAAACTTCTGATTAGGCAAGTCTGGAGTACATTGATGCAAGTTTCAACAAGTTATACACACTGGATTCTTTCAGAGTATGTATATTTTTAACAGTTATTGAAACAGGGTGGCTGTGATGCTGTCTGAAAAACAATGTTTCCTTTTTTCTGATCTTATAGAACTAAACTGTAAGGCAAATAGTTTAACTTGTAATTTTTCCCAATGTAATTTCAATGAATGCATTTTGTATTATAAGGAACAACTTTAAGCAATACAATTATTTACTTATTGCTATCTCATGGTGTACTTGGAGAGAGTATACAAATATAACATGGTTTGAGGGTGAACAGTCGATATTGGGTCCCCGAGGCATTGGAAGTTGACAAACTAGTTCCTAGTTTGTCAACTTCCAATACCGAGGGAGCTATTATCGACTGATCAATCGAAATAAACCATGTTATATTTGTTTTACTATACCTCATACATATTCAGTCACCGGTACAATATTAGGGCCAAAGGGAAAATGACGACTGTGAAATGATAAATTGCATCCAGGATAAGTTTTTCATGTGTCGGATGTCGCTAGAGCGATGTTCGCGCATGCGGACAACACCCGGTGAACAGTTCCACGATCGTAAAGCGCATGACAAGTAGACTGTCGCCCGGGCTGTCCGGGCGACAGTCTACTTGTCATGTGCATTTACTATTACTGCTAATTGTAATAGTCTTTGACCAGGAGACAAGCTTTGAAGAAAGACGCAGCACTTGCATTCTACTTAATCTGTGTACTTATGTTTATTTGTAATTGTTTGTTTACAGGGCATGAGTAAACTGAAGACTCTTGATTTGAGCTGGAATGAGTTGACCAATACAAAAGATGATTTATCTATTCTACGTAAACATGCACCGGGATTGACATGTTTAGACCTGAGATACAACAGCTGGCAGAAGGTGAGTAACCAAAACATCAAATAGTCTATTCATTACACTAATATGCGAACCATTTGGTCTCTTTATTACAATTATGTACAAACCTGTATTGAGACGCACGCTTTCCCCTTTCATTTCGACGTGTTCATTGAGGCTGCGTACGGAGGTCAGTGGGCCGTTGTGAGTTAAACCGGATGTTGTAATTTTTACTCCACACGCAGTGTTAAAAGAAAATTCCGAAGCGGTCTAAAGATAAACCCTCCAGCTTGGCGGTCTAACTTTTGGGGGTTCAACCCGATTCGGTCTAACTTTAGATCCGTTCAGACACATAGAGTTGAACTCGATCGGGTTGAACCATGAGTTAAACTGACTTTAGTACTGTGTCTGAACGACCTCTTTATTACAATTATGTACAAACCTGTATTGACTTTGATGATTGGACTAATTTTCTTCCTCTACATTGAGCCACACTATGAGCTTCTGTCTAAAATCAATGTTGTAGTTGACTTAATTGGTTTGATTTCCTGTCTGAGTCACAGAAACTAGAGCTGACTCCGAGTCACCTTTTTAAATCATTACAAAAATAGTTAAACAATACAAGATTAGTTAAATCAATCTGTGATGTTGGTGATGGAACACTCTTTATTAGAAATCATATTGAAAAAAAGTTCAATATTTGATTATGTGTAATGAACTTCATGAATACTTGTAATGTATAGACTTTGTCAGTTTTATTCATCGCCATAATGATCGATGAATTGCATCTGAGTTATTTTTAATTGTAAACAGTTAATCATGAATCATGATAGTGGAGTCGGTAAGTATTTCATCATTTACTCAATTAAACATTAAAAGTAAAACAAGTTAAAATCCATTTTAAACTTTAAATGTAACTGAAATGTCAAAACTTGTATCAAGCTTCTTCTTTTTTAAATGATACAAATGCCCAGCCAGAATAATATAGAGGGCTTTTTTTGTTGGTCAGATCTTGCCTTATCTTAATCCCTTTAAAATTGTAATACATTTTTTACTTGTACGCCAACACTCAAGGGGCACTAAAACTCTCAGAGATAGCATTGGCAGTTGAATAGGGCCGTGTCGTTTGTGAAAGATGTCTTTTTTACAGAGGACTTACAGTATTCTTTAACCCCGATGCAAAATAAACATCTATTAAATCAGTGCGGTACCTGCTGCTAAAAGGATTTGAACTGCCCCTAGCCACTGGGTTAGCTCAGTGGTCTTGTGGTAAAACATCTGCTCTAGCATGGCAAAGGTCATGGGTGTCGCAGAGCAGACCCTTTCACCACTCAACTCAAACCAATTCCGACAGACAACTCAAACATACGAACAGTACCCAGATTAGAAATGCAAACGGAGCTTAATAGCAGTGCCCCATCATTTTCCTTTAACAGTCTTAAACTTTTGCACCTTTCAATCTATCTCGACGGGCCAATAGTTACCTTTACAGTATTGATTTAATATAAAAAAGTAAACGTCAAGGCTTTAGTATAAAGAAGCATACAATAAACGGATTTAATATAAACAAGGTGACATAAACTTGTGTGGAACAGCTCCTTATAAGGTGGCCCTTTTGTTCCACAATCCACTGAAGAAAAAAGTAACGCATCAGAACAGTAGACCCGCACCCCAGTCACAATCGGTAGACCCGGTAGTCACCCTATTGAACGTTGGGTAACCTTGACCACACCCTAGGACGGTTTGTCTTAGTAGGGTCAATGTTGCGGGAACTCAACGGCTTTGACAATGCTTATATCCTCAAGTCCAAGATTCCTGCAAGAATTTGCATTGCTTGATGGACCTCAAACACCCGCCGGACCACTGTCAGTGCTATGGGTTGACAGGACAGCCTTAACCCTTGCCTCTGTCCACTGGTCCACACCAACCCGAAACAGTGTACACTCTCTTCAGCACCTACGTTGCAAATCTCCACCCAGAACAGAATTTCTTTGGTTTTATACGGCGCCATACAAAACCCATTATAATCATTACCCATTAGCCCAAATACCTGTGACATAACAACCGCTTGTTCAATTATCGGTCCTCTCCCATGTTTGGCCTATATATATAACAAAAGTACACACACAAAAACAGCATCTTTCTCCAACCTTGTTCAATGAGTTCGAATCCTACCCTAGTTAGTAGTAATATGCCTGTGTATTTTTTTGCAGGACTGAGTACTGTTTTGTCAATATCAAAGCAAGCCTGTGGCTGTACATGAAATTATAAACTCTCACACAGTTAGTGTATGCGCACGCACTCACTCCGTATCAATTCTATGGAGAGCGCGCACACGTATCTGAGTTAGAGTTCATAATTACATGTACAGCCTGCTTTGAACATGATGACACAGCCCTTTTAATGCACATCGGCAAAAGCCAAACAATATGTGGACTAACACATGTCCGCACAGTGTTTTCACTTATTGTTAGATAACTGACGATAGCTATGAAGTTAATCCTTATCAAATTATGGTTTTGTAGTGTAGGAATGACTTAGTTTGGAAAGAGCCATATAAAAAGGAAGCATTGACAAGGTGGAGTAGCAGTGGTAGATGGGCAGAAATCCTTCTGGACTTGTTGGAATGAAGTCTAGTTAGCAGGATTTTGGTTGGCTTTTGTTGATGACAGCAAGAGTCTGGTAGGGTTGGTTGGCGGAAGTTCAGTGAGGGTATTCAAGCAGTGACAAGAAGTAACAGGACTATCATCAAGATGCCTGAATGAAGCTTGAAGATCAAGCTGAGAACAAAGGTCATAAACTTGATTGCTGAAAGTTTAGCAAATTATAATAATAATAATATTATAACACTTGTAAAGCGCAAACATATCCACCTAACAAGTAGGCGCTCAAGGCCCGACAAAGAAGAACGATAAAAACAGAAACAAGATATTTAAATTACACTGTGCTGTTGTAGGCAATTATCATGAGGTGGGTTTTGAGGGAAGTTTTGAAGGAGTTGAGGGATGAAATAGAGCGAATGTTATGAGGAAGATTGTTCCAAAGACGAGGGGTAGCAGTACGGAAAGATCTATCTCCCCAGGAGCGATAAGATATCTCCATTCAGTCAGAAGATGTTGACTTGCTGAACGAAGACCAGATCGACTGGGGTTATAAGGCGTGATGAGTTGAGATAAATATGATGGTGCTGTACCATGTATTGAGCGGTAGGTTAAGATCATGAGTTTGTAAATGATTCTAAATTTAATTGGAAGCCAGTGAAGATTGCATAAAATTGAGGTAACATGTGAAAAGCGTTGAGAACTTGTAATTAGGCGTGCTGCAGTGTTTTGTTTTAACTGAAGACGGTCGAGTTGTTTTTGATGAATACCATAAAGAAGCGAGTTGCACATGTCCAAACGAGAAGTGATGAAAGCATGAACCAACTGTTTTGTTGCTTGTTGCGAAAGATATTTTCGGATCTTGCTTAAATTTCTGAGGTTGTTGGATGTGGATTGTACTATTTGAGAGATATGTTGATGAAGAGACATAGTAGAATCAATCGTAAAACCTAGATTACGGGCACGTTTTACAGGAGTGATGTTAGAGCCGCCAACAGTGATGTGATCAACATGAATTTTGTCAAGCTGTTTTTTTGACCCAATCAACATAAATTCAGTTTTTTCAGCATTCAGTTTAAGATAATTCATTTCCATCCAATGACGAATCTCAGTTATACAAGCCTCAATTTGTTTCAGTTTCTCATCTACCACTCGCTGTGAAGGAATGAAAGATAGGTACAGCTGGGTATCATCGGCATGTATGTGGTATTGAAGCTGGAAACGTTCAATAATGTGAGACGTATAAATTACATACAATTGCGGGCCTAGAACTGAGCCCTGAGGCACTGAATAATTGAGTAACGATGTTTTAGAAAATGAATTCCCTATACAAGAACACTGCATCTGATTATTAAGATAAGACTTGCACCACTCGAGAGCCATTCCAGACATGCCGAAGGATTCCAGCCTTTTGAGCAAGATGGTGTGGTCTACCGTGTCAAATGCAGCGCTCAAATCTAGTAAAACCAGGGCAACAATTTGACCATTGTCCATAGCGGTTAAAATGTCATTTTCGACACGCAACAACGCAGTTTCAACGCTATGATTTACCCTGTAGGCTGACTGAAATGGATCTTGTGAGTTGCAAGTGGTAAACGATGATAATATTTGAGGAGAAACAATATGTTCAACTATCTTTCCAACAAAGTTTAAATTGGAAACAGGCCTGTAATTTTTAAGATCCTCTTTATCCAGGGTTGTCTTTTTCAGGAGAGGTCTGATATGTGCTAGTTTGAGGCTGTCAGGAAAAGAACCTGAGGATAGAGACTTATTGACAATGTCAGTAATAAATGGAGTAATAGCATCAATGCATTCCTTTAGTAATAAAGTAGGTATTGGATCAAGTTCACAGTGTTTAGTGGGAGCCCTCATTATGTTTTTTTTTTTACCTCATTAACAGTAGCCAACTTGAAAGAACTTAAATTAGCAGGAACAGAGTGTGAGTCTAGATCACCAGAATTTTCAGACATGATATTTTGAGCCACAATACTAGTAGGAATGTTTGCAATTTTATTAATAAAATAGTCCTGAAAAGCATCTGCAAGAGCTTGGTCAGATTCATAACTTGGAAGTTCCGGAGTTCTATTTTTGTGGAGTAAAGTTTTTGCAACATGGAAGAGGCGTTTTTGATTTCCTGAGCACTCAACTGTGTTTTTGCATTCTCTATTAGTTTCTTTACAAGATGCTGCTGCTGTTGATACAGATTACGGTCTGTCTCCAACTTTGATCTGCGCCATTTTCTCTCAACCGCCTTCGTTCACACCTTGCATCATGGATGTCACTGTTGTGCCACTGAGTATTCGGCCGTATTGTGATCTTACGTGATTTTACCGGGGCATGTTTATCAAGAAGCTTTCTCATAACTAGTTCATAGTTCTGCACCAAGGTATCCATCATCATCATCGGCATTTGTTTCAGACAACGACAAGTTGATATCATGGCTAAAGGCATTTGTGTCAATATTTCTGAGTCTGCGAGTGTTAACTATTTTTTGAACAAGTGGTGGTTTCTCGAGCATTAATCTGCCACAAATGGCAAAGTGGTCAGACAGTCCTGGTCGAATGCAGATATTTGTCATAAGCTGTTCATTTCCACGTGTAATTATGAGGTCGAGGATGTGGCCACGACAGTGGGTTGGTTCAGATATATGTTGCTGAAGTCCATGTGGCACTAGAAGATTTTCAAATGATTTGTTATCCAAGTTCAAGTTATCATCAACCCAAATGTTAAAATCGCCGACATATATCACGCCAGAAGGGTGTAATGAATAGTGTCTACCATGGTATTAAATTCGTCAAGAAAAACACTAAAAGGCAACCGATGACCATGATTATCCTTACTGTCTGGACGATATAACACTACAAGGCGTATTGAACGAGAGTTACTAGAAATCTCAGCATGTATAGATTCAAATGGTCTATGCGGGTCCATGTTGTGGATCTTTACAGAAAGGTTGGATTTATATAAGATACCAACCCCTCCACCAGTCTTACCCATACGTGGGACGTGCCTGAAAGTATATCCATGGGGTAATATATTTGGGGTAAGATCCCCAATTACCATTTCGTCACAAGGTTTTAACCAAGTCTCACAGACTGCAACTATATCATAGTTACGTTCAGCAACGATATCAACGAACTCTGTGGTTTTGTTTCTGATGGACTGCATATTCATAAAACAAAATTTCATCTGTATATGGATTGATTGTATATGTACAAGGTTGTCGTAGCAAACCGGTCGGCCAGTTCTGGTCTTGGACAAATTCGTTGCAGAGTGTCCTTTGGTTGGTGGGGAAATTTATATGTTTTGATGCAAAGAAAACTGTTAACCACCTTGAGTAGACTCTTCCAGCTGGCTGCATCCGGGTTGTCATGTTACGATTGGGTTTTATGATGTCAAGAGACCAAGCAGGAGACAAACAACAAGCAGTTAAGGTTGAGAGCTCTTCTCTTCCAGATTAGCCTTTCATCGAAGCCTTTGTGGCCTAGACAGCTGTAGCCACAAAGTGACTGGAACCGTAGACCATGCGCGCGAGTGGCGAGGTCACAAAGCCTTTTCCAACTAGTCAGGAATTTCAAATGTTTTGCTTGATTCCTTGATTTTTGCTACCCTCCAAAGGGAGCAAAATTCTGAACCAATCATAAACGATGGCGTCAGCATACATTAACCTATTATGCATATGTGACTTTTCTTATTTGCATAATTTGTTTTATTAATAGTTAGGTGTTCATGCAGCTACATTGTACACCTCTTGTTATTGTTCTGGTTTTTTTAAATCTTTTTTTCTCTTCTTCTTGCCCTCAACTCTTCTCTTCATCATAACTTGTCAAGATTACAATTTAATTGAACATTGAAACTCATCAGACAATTGAACCTCATTATCAAGACAGCACGAACTTGATACCTGATGATGTCATGATGACATCATCAGGTATCGAACTACATTAAATCAAAGTTTATTAATTGGAAAAATATTAATAATAACACATGGGAAAAACACAGGATTTTTACATTCTATACAACATCCGAAAGGTCTTTACAAACTGATTAAACGCTACACAGAGTGTGACACCAGTTCAAACAGGGAGATCAAAATTTCAAAAATTCATATCTCAAGAACCATAAAAACACTTTTTGGGTTGTTGTTCGGCTTTATGCTTTGCTTGGTTTCATATGCATACCAGCTACCTTAAATGGATACATTTTCTGCCCTTTCACACGTACAAAAGGTTTGCCAGTGCAGATTAACAATTTTGGGGTGAAAATAAACTCTTTCTCCAAAACATACTGCAATTTGGACCGTTTCTCACAATGTTTTCTAATATCAACAGCTCTTCAGTTTTTCTTACCAAGTAAATTTTGGTGTTCATTAACTTTTAGAGTAATTACCAAAAGTATACCCTGTCTTTAACTAAGAAAAAGTGAGCAGGATACTAGTCACAAATGGTTTATGGGAAATGGTATTTTTGGCCAGTTACCTTGTTCTGATTTTTGTCTTTAAGCAGCTCAATGAAGTTGGGCCCTGACCTTTTAATTTTCATTTAGTTTTAACTTGTGGATTTAATTGATGTGTTTTCTTCAGGTATTCACATCTGGAAATAGATCCTACACTCTGTTGATGGCATAGAGCCATCTTGTCATACTGCTGCTTACCATGGAATTCTGTGTTTACTGCCCATAGAAATACAATGCAATGGATTTGTGCAGAATTCTGTGGTAAGCACGGCAGTGGAATTGGCTTATTCAATGATTATTTGTCAATCAACATGAACAGTTTGACTATAGAACTAAAATGACTGTTTGACAAAAAAGATTTGTAACTTTGATTTGTTTGAGCAGCCTGATGGTTTAAGACTGCGTACCGTAGGAAGACTGAAATCCTTATCAATGTTAGATGGCCAAGCAGTGACTGAGAGTGAAGCAACTGCAGCATTACGTATGGCAGCTGGCTCTCGTATATCTCAAGTATCGTTACTAGCTCATACCAAGACTGATGTAGTTCGGCCAAGAAGCTTGAGTCTTGCATCATGTGCACAGCTACTTACACTTATTAGTCGCAATAAACCAGACCGATTGAGTGAGAATGACAGCAACTGGTACAGCAAGGTATGTAGGATTTTTAGTATTCTAACTTTTGATTCTAGAATGACGGAATGTTTTTAATTCATCTGGGAGTATGTTTGAGTTATTGAGCATTATTGAGGATCAAAACAAAATTCTTATAGAGCAGTTTTAATCAGCAAGTAATCTGCATGTGAAATATTTTGTTCTTACAAAATGAGGAACGTGTATAACAAAAATAAGTCATTAAACTGAAAGTGAACCCAATTTCCCATCATGTTGATTCTTTAATCAAAAAGGGACAAAGGTTAAAGCTATTTACACTCATTATAGCACTGTTACTGGTATGCTAACAGCTGCACAATAGACTGTGCTATTCTTGCATGTCTTTAAATGTGGGTACCTGTTAAAGTATAAAAACTTGTTTATTTTGCATCTTGAACATGTTGAAGCAGTGTATATGAGAACCCATAAGTTGTCTATGGTCTGTAAATACGTTTGTCTGCTATTTTTATTCAATATTAAACAAATATTGGATGCATACATGAGTGAATTGTCACAGAATATAATTTCGAGGTGAAATCTGGGCTATTACCTTACACAAGGTAAAGTCAAGTGAATTGCAAAAGCCAGATTTCATCGAGTGTATCTGCGACAAGGCACGAACAAAATGCATTCAATATTTGTTTTAAATATATCACACATAGATCCTTGTCATTCTTGGCTACTCAGACAACAAACTTGTCGGTGTGGAACACTATACAAATATTGACAGCTTGATCATGCTATAGTTGAGACTATGACTCCTGAGGTGACCCCTGAGCAATATTTTATTTTTTCAAGACGAATCGAGATTGAAGCCTTGGGAAAATAGAACGGTCTGGGGAACGAACTTTGGATGAAAAACAATACCTTAATGATGTTTGGCAAATCATAATAAATTTAACATGTAAGACAAAAATTAAACATGTAAGAAAGAGGAACTTTCTATCTGAAAAAAAATCCCCCAACGTTCAATGGATTGCCCAATGACACATACTGTAGTGTTATAGCGTATTGCTGATAAATAGTTCAATGCTCTTTGGGGGGTTTGTGGTTTGCAATGGTACACGATTTACACACAGTGCAGGGCCATAAGTATAACAATACTTTTACATTTTCGCTTTGTACGCCGCCCAGAGCACAGAGCAGTGGCACTCAGTTTTATTCATGGTAGGGGGCCACACTGTCAACTTGTCAAGTGTCAATCGCGCATGGTCCAATGGCTCGGTGAACCTGCATTCTTCAATTCTTACCACATCAGCACTATTGTTCACTGAATTTGGTAAGCCGCTCCTGGGACTGGCTCCACAGAGCAGTTTGGACTCGGTCTTGGTGATTGGGACTCAGTTATTTGAAGTCGGAACCGACAAAAGCAAGTCTTTACTGTTCGTGTATTTTAGAACAAATTCACTTGCCGCCGACAAACGTTTAAACGGTTACCTGTTCAGAAAAGTTTTGGCTAAACGGATAGTAAATTAAACATAGGGTCACAGGCATGTGGGTATAGAACATTGGTTGCTAAGGGTACATGTATATAGTAAGATTATGTAGTGGCCGGGTGGTAAAGCGCACTGGACTCGAGCTCTGCTGTTTCTAATAGCAGAGTGTGGGTTCGTGTCCTGGTCTTGACACTTGTGTCCTTAAAAAAGACACTTGACCATTATAGCTTCTGATGAGACGTAAAACTGTAGGTCTCATGTGTTGTGTAGTACATGTATAAGAACCTTTTGTTGCAAAGAGAAGGGGTTTGTCCCGATGCTTCTGGCAGTGGCTGCTGTATGCATATCAGCATCTTGTAAATCATTAGAAGGAGCTACTTAATTGGGCCTTATAATTCAAAACATCACTCTGCTTTATCCTGTTGAAAAACAGATAATGATATGTCCCTCTGGGTGTGATAAAGCGCTGTATATTATTATCGTTAGTTGTATACTAGTTGCTACTGGTTGTGCGTCGCGCTTGCTCAGCTTTCCAGTAAATAAGCATATTGAGTGACGCGCTCAAAACCAATTACAAGGCAAAATTTAACATGGGGTGTTATAATATACAAATGTTGGAGTGCTCGAGTGAGTCCTGCATTCCGACCATGGTGTCAAGGTCGAGATGAAAGCAAAGCTGGCTGGCAAGGGGAAAGTTCCCTGCACCGTATGGCTCCCACGCGCGGCGCGTACACACAACCGTTAAGAATGGCATGCATATCCTTCGCAAAACAGGGCCTGAGGACGTGACGGGAATTGAAAGTATAGTTTTTCCAACAATATTACGCTTTTTAATAAAAAGGGCATTTATGAATGGGAATAAAAGAATAGTGACTCGGTCTTAACCGGCCATTTAAAACCTCGTAGGGTCATGGCCGTGCGCTAAAGGATGCCAACTCTTTTATTCCCTTAATATACATGTAGGCCTCCTAAATTAAATTGTTGAGTGTCGCGAAAAGTATACATAGCAAAATAAAGAATGACATGTGATGCATGTTCCACTAATCAAATGATAAGGATCTATAAGTGCGGTATATAATACATACCTCACCCATGGCTGCCTAGTCAACCTGTGGCAATGGGTTATGCTCATCTGGATTTGAATCTTATTTTATATAATCCACAAGGTTTGTGTTGTATTTAAATGTCACTTTAACATATCTGTAGTATAAATGAATTGAAATGACTATTTTTCAGATTGGTCAACCCAAATAAGCATACCACAACTCACACAACACCAAAATACTGGAATATTTAGCCATTTGTGAGTTATATTTGAATAATGTATGTTACAATGAATTGTTTTGTGACAAGTATGTGTAGATGGAAGCATTCATATGTGAGGGTAGACAGTGTTGTCACATCACATGATTCTTTACAAGCTTTTAAACTAAGGCAGTTTTGCATATCGGGAGGTTGCTATGCAAAAAGCTTACCATGCAATGCTATGGTCACTCAAGACCAAGTTGAGTTGTGTGTACATCTTTGTTCTGAAATAAATTGGTTATGATAAAGAATATATATGATTACTTACATGTATGGCTTGTTTGCAGGTGACTACACTCTACCTTGATGGACAACACATCAGTAAACTATCTAACCTAGAGAGATTAGAGAACTTACGCTGGGCTTCATTCAGTGATAATGACTTGACAAAGATTGAAGGATTGGATCAATGTAGTCAACTGGAGGAACTGTCTCTGGAAGATAACTGCATTTATAAGCTAGAAGGTTGGTTCTGCAGTGCTTGTATAACATTTATTAAGCCTGTTCACAGCACAGTTTACCATAAAGCATGTTCATTATATATATTCGGTTTGCGGTAACACCATGTGTATAAATATCTACTTTGCTGTGTAGATTTTGTTCTTTAGAGAACTTGTCTTGCTATTTATTCTACTACCGCGGAGTAGATTTAAATTATTATCTCTAGCCCGGTCATGGGGGTTCCAGTATTTTTTAAGTAATTTTATTTAATTACGATTACGTGCGTATTACAATGCACTATAAATTAATTAAATATTTGACTGACCGGGCTAGGCATAATAATTTTGTAAAGTTTGGAACCTCCCTCACATCTTCTGACCCAGTGGTGCCCAGTCCAAGGCGTCAAACATCATTTAAAGGAGCAGTCAATATTGCATTTCTTGTTAGTGCATAATACGCACGTAACTTTAATTAATCACATTCAATTAAAATATATTGGCACCTTTGATACTTTGAATATTTTTGAAACTTTGTTTGGAAGGGTTTCCTGGTTTCAAGAGACATTTGCATGAGAATTTGATAGGACATTGATATCAATTCTAAAACTATCAGGGCGTCTGCACACATACATGTACAAATAGAGGCGAAAACAGCAATTTTTAATTTATGCAAAATATGCATATTTTCCGTGATTCCTTTTTTCTACTTTTTTGATACCTTGTTTTGGAGGGTTTCAAGAGACATTTGCATGCAAATTTGAGGTGAAAATCATATAAATTTTACTACTATCAGGGCATATGTATACATAAATAGAGGCAAAAACACCATTTTTTAGATTATGCAAATTATGCATATTTCCCTGCTTACTTTTTTCTACTTTTTTGGTATGTTGTTTTGGAGGGTTTTAAGAGACTGTTGCAAAAAAAATCATTTCTGTTGCAATTTTGTCTAGGTCAAGCCATTTTTTTGCTTAGATTGACTAGACTAGTGTAGCAGTGCGCGCTCGCCGTCAAAATGTCAAAATGTGGTCCCGAGAATGGGACTTGACGAGGTCGTTTCTTACTCTGCACATTATATCGAGAAATCTCCCCGAATGGGGAGATGTACAAAACCAATGGTAATGGTAAAATAATATTCATTATACTATGTGACATCACATTGCAAGACACTGTAAGTGCACGCGTCTAAACGCGGTGACACGTGGGGGCGGGAAAACTAATCAGCAGGCAGGGGGGTGTCGGTATTATAAGTCGTTGAATTGCACTTCCAAAAATTAAAATTTTGCAAACAAAACCGACCCCAATGTATGTTACAACGTATTAACTTAAATTCAAATGAACAATTAGTTGTGCTTTCTTTTTATAATAATTGGTTATTCAATAATGTATTTCAATCCTCAAGTACTTAACCCCCACAAATAAATGAACAAGTCTTCTTGTTGAATGCGTTTGATTGGACAACACGTATCACGCAGCAATGTTTACATATTCATAAGTGAATACAATTACATATCAGGCAACTGCGGCATCGTCAAGTCCCTGTCCCGCGTGCAGAACAGGTTGGGGAATGCAGAGCATCACAAAACAATAGTTTTCTGGGGATGGCACGGGATTGGGACTTGAGTCAATCTAGGCTCAGGGGAACATGAGTGACATACCCCCACAGGTACATTACCTTGAATGTGCCCACGGTCGGTTGTTTCCACTGCGTGGTACAGTATCAGAAATAGCTCTAGTTATGAGACTGAAATTGCACAGAAAATATTGAAGGTAAATTGGTTTATATTTGTGTGTGATGTGCATAGGGAACAGTGAAGCATTATTTTGTCTGCTTTTTTAATTGTGCCAATCGTAATAACCTTGGAAGATGCAGGTCGCCTCCAAAGAAAAGGTTTTTGTCCTTAAGCTTCGCCCTTAGTTTTTAAAATTAAATTAGGTACATTCCGTTAAAGTGTTTGAATTTGTTCATAATTTGGGGTGGACAAAGAAAAATTGACTAGAGTGAAATTTGAGCCAACGACCTGCGTATTAAGTTGCCAGCCTTTGGGGATGTGACTTTTTTCCCCAAATATCAAGTAATAAACTACAAGGGCCACAAGGAAAACTGACCGGGTAAATTTCAGTTAATTTGGGGTTGAACAAAGAAAAATTAACTGGGGGCGGAAATTGAAGCAACGACCTCCGAATTAACGTGCCAGCATTCTACCACTTGAATTTGTTCAATAAAGGAAATTTGATTTATTTTACTATTTAACGTTTGTTTCCTCCTCCTGCCATCTATTATCATGGTATAAATGGTATAACAAAACAATTGTTGCACGCTGTGATGGGGTCAATGGGCTTTGTACACTGGAGGGGGCAAATGGCACCCAAGGCAAAGCAGATGTCTCAATGCACAATAATTGTACAATGTATTCCTTTCAGGTATTAGTAAACTGAGCAAGCTGCACACTCTGAACCTAAGCTGTAATAACATCAGCTCTTTAGAAGCAGCAGGGTTGGACAGATTGACTCAGCTACAGTGTCTGGCACTCAGTAATAACAGGATTTCATCTCTGACTGGTATTGCACAAGTCTTTTCACTGCTGGAGTTGTACATTGGTAATAATTACATCAAGAACATGAGAGAGATCTTTAATCTGAAGGTAATTAGAAGTGTTTGCATCAAATTCAAATTCAAGATATTCAGAACAACAAAACAAGTCGGTATACATGTATAACAAATGTCCAGTTAAGAGAGTAGAGGTCTGGTTGGGGCCCAATTTCATAAAGCTCTTGTGCAGGGAACTAGTCAAAACGTCGTATACAAAAAAATGAATGTTTATGAGTGCAATGGTGCGAATATTTTCATGAGTTGAAAGATGGAATGTTCTTTTCAACGAGGCGGAGCCGAGTTGAATGGAACATTCCATCTTTCAACGAATATTCTCACTATTGCACGAATGAAAAACATTCATTATTTGTTTTATATAACATCCAAGTAGATATTTGTCATTTTGATTGGAGGATACAACTTCCAAAACAAACAAAGCATACAATATTTAATTGTGGCATTTCACCCATTTCTTTTGGTTCTGTTTGTTTGGATTCAACAGTGACTAAGCCCGTTCTGTACTGCTCAGATTTTGAGACACGCGAGCGCCGTAATGTAGTATGTGCCTTGCAGTATTACTGTACTGCTGCATTATCAAAGACACGCGCGCACAATGATGTGGTACACACCGTGCAATAGAACAAATCAGATGGAACGAAAAATGCACGGTGAATGGAACAAAAAATGTACAGTTAACCCTTTCCATACCATAGGCGAGTTTAGTCTACTGCACTAATACCCCCTCTTCCTTACCATTGACGACTTTACTCGACCAAGCTTACACAAACAAAGCTATCAAGTCTGACCACAAAGGCCATTTGTAATAAAGCTGTAATTTTGTTCATGATCACCCTCCATACCCAAGCTTACCATCATTGGAAAGAGAAAGATCAGATCTTTCCAATGATGGTAAAATAAAATAAGGTTGTTAATATGCAATGTCTTCAAATTGGAGTTGAAAGATCCGAAATACCAAACAGCTACGGAGCGCCATATGATTGTGTACAAAAAAAAGTGTTTGAGATTACAGATCACACTGAAGAAAGAAAGACAAAGAACTTTGGCATTTATTAGCTGATCTCAATGATTTTTTGATTATATGAAAGGGAATTTAATAAGTAAGAACTTTTTTATTACTTATTTTGCTTTACAACAATATCTTTAAGGAGATAAAAGAGTTTGTAAAAATGGCCTTTGAACAAAAGCTTTCTGTTGTATAAGAATGTGTGCTTGAACAAAAGCTTTCTGTTGTGTAAGAATGTGTCCTGTTTTAGAAGTATAACCCTTTCTTCAGCATACGTATTACATCTGAAAATTTGGGGGAAATATAATGTAATGTCATTCAACAAAAATGTCACTTCACTACTCAGAATTTTAAGCATACAAGTTTGACCCTAAACTGACCGACGGACGTGTTTTGCTAAGCAGAGAAACAGGTTACCAGCTAAAATACATTTACAATACTGCAACCGACACTTTGCTAGTTTCTTGCTTAGCCACGAAATCTGCTATGACAGCTTGAAGAATTTAGACCTTGTTGGTGTCTGGTTGTGTTTGTTAGTACCAATAGTATACCAAAAGTCTCAATCGTATTGAAAAGAAAGGAGAAAACAACTCGAATGAAGACTATACTTTTCTATGAAATCAAATCACTTCCCCCCCTTTTTTCCCCCATTTATTCTTCAAAATCAAAATGCCCATAGCAATGTGCCCCTCCCCCACAATTTTCCAGTGCATGCAGCACTGTACATGCATATTTGTGTATTTATATAACATAGTTTATAATCAACACCTTGACAGGGTAAAGGTTCAAGGCCCATAGGCTGGTTTGAAAATGAGGAGAGATTTGTTTTTGTAAAAGACTGACATGTACTGACATGTACTGACACCGATTCATACACTGATTTGAATGCACAAAATTTCATCATCATAAGCCACTCTGAAACTCATGTGGTTGTACATGATATGCAAATAAGTTGCAAACCAAACTCTCTTGACCAGATGGAGTCTGATCGCACCCTTAATTTCCCCCCTTTTTCTATCGGCCTGATTAATCAAATCAGTTTGCTAATAATTATAACAAACACTCATCCAGTCTGTTGGTGATTGGAAACCAAACCAAGGATGTGATGAGTTAAACCGGTTATTTAATTCTCCTTTTTTTCAGAATCTGCCAAACTTTGTCATCTTAGATCTGTGTGGTAATCCTATAGCCTCAGTGGATAACTACAGGTTGTTTGTTGTGTATCATCTCAAGACAATAAAGGCATTGGATGGAATTGCAGTGGTAAACATCTTTCAATCTTTGATATACATCTTCTTGTTTGATGACCAGCAGAATGATGTAGTGCTTGCTTAGAACAACATCCATCATACACTTTGGCTTAGAGGTTTCTTCCCTGATCCTTTTGACCTATGTGGACCCTGGTTCAAATCCCGCTTTGAACTGGAAACATGTACATGTATATGAATTGGGTCCCTGATTGGGTGTGATTAGGGTTTTTCCTCCCTCATCTAAAACTCAGATTTCTTTAACATCTACTCTGCACATTTATCATCAGGCCTTTTTAGGGGTTTCGGTCTTAAAGCCAAAACGCCTATTGTTTTTGTCAAGGTTTTTGCTTATTTTGGGGGTTAAACCCCATAGGTTTTGTACATGGATTTTGTTATGAGATAATCTTATACTTAACAATTTTTGATTGGTACAAGTTACATATCATATTGAAGCTTATACTTAACTTAGTTATGTGTATATTTGACGTCACTATTGCGTCAGTCTTACCTGTTTTATTTATTTTTTTAATTTGTGGCAAGCATTTTAAATGGCGACCTGCCATGTGACTCCTTCTGTACAGTTTAAAATGCCTGTGACCTGGTACGGAATTCTCATAATTTCCAATCCACGTGACAGGTGAATAAAAACTCAAACCTGGAAATAAGTCTTTCATTGCACCCTTTCCCATTAAACAGTGGTTTTATCCAGTGTTTTTTGCCTTTTGTTTAATTATTATTATTTAATTATTTCTTTTTACTCTCGGTTACGTGATAACTTGAGCAATCCCGCATCCAGATGTATGGAATGTCCAAGTCGACTCATGTCAGCCCAGACAGAAATGTTAAAACACATTTGACACTCTACAAGTTTACCATCAAATAATATTCACAGATTTCTCATCGTGCGAACTACTACAAAAGTGTAAAAGGGATATTAAGAGAAATCAAAAATAATAAAATACGGAAGCGTTAAAGGGATATTTAGGGGGTTTTGCTGCCACAATTCATGTCATGGTCCATGTTTTGTGTTATCTATCTTGTGTTATTGTTTGAAAACTCTGTGAAACCCAAGCTTTTAATTACTAATTATTATGATGTCATCACAGGTTTCAGCACCCTCTATGAACGTTGTAAAATCTAAACCAAAAGGTCGATCGTATTTTCAGGATTTCCGTTCACTTCCAGTACAAACAGGAAATTAAAAAAATATTGCCTTTCCCAAATTACATGTCATTAAATCCTAAGCTTTGACATGTTTGACACTTTTATCAAAATATGACACCACTTTGGCCTTTCCTTTCGTCCAAACAGGAAGTTCAAATGGAGAAAAACAATTGTCAGAGGTCTAATTGGTTCGGAAATTCGATGTGGTTTTCTTTGAGTAGAATCATAAGTATAATGAACTCTTTCAGAATGCACGTTTGATGATGTCATCGAATGAAAGAGCGTCCTCTATTGACGGGTTTTGAATTACTTTAGATTACGATATCCATATCGTAATTATTTCCTGAACTACGCAGGATAAACTTATAATCTTTGTTTAATTTTGGAAGTAATTTATAAACAGTGTCACATGTTTCTTATATCCATGACCCTAGTTGACATTTTTGTCCGGTTCAAACAGGATGTTCGAATACCAAACAGTTCTTTTCAGAACTGAGAGGTAGTACAACAAATAGCAAGACAAGTTCTCTAAAGAAAAAAAAATCTACACAACAAAGTAGATAATAATACACATGGTGTTAATATACATTGATACCTCACCATGCAATGCCTCAAAAACCATATACAAAACATTTATACAGAATTCTTTTAGGTTTTTACCAAACTTACCCATAATTTGGGTATCATATGTAATTTTCAGGGTGAAATCATGACATCAGAGCAACCCAAACCCCTCTGTGTTGGTTTTACAAGCTATCAACAATCTTTTCATCGATTTAATGAAATAGTTAACACATTAACACAACACTGGCCCCAATGATACTCGAACAACTAGTGTTTGTCAGTGTGACAAACACTAAATTCTAGTTTTTAAAAATTTTTCTTCTTTTTCTTCTGTGTGGCGATTATCTGCAGTCAAATGCACATTCTATTACAGAAAATACATCACCTCCGATATCAACAAATGCATTTACAATGCGCATGCGCAAGCAACTCCGCTGAACAAAAACAAAGCACCTCCCCTCGCACTGCACGTCCCAAGTGTACACATGAAATACGCCCTTCTTTTTACAGCGCGCCATAGTGTCAGGTCGTATTTCTCTCGACTCTTAGTACAACATAGCGTTACACTATAGTGCAAGCAGTTTTGTCAAGTTTCCGGACACCTCCGACAACGATGTCAGATTCATCCAAGGCAAAGAAAAGATCTTACAGGAAAGTGAAATGTAGATCCTGCGGCAGTCCCCCATCGACCCTAGAATTCGACGTTCACTCTACGTGCCAGAGGTGTCGTATGTATGTGCTTAAAAGGATAAACCCTGCGGGGTCTGCTTCACCTGGTCTGCCGCGGAAGGGAAAGTTTTTACAGCATGGCAGGATAGTCTGGCACACAAGACACCTTCGCAGAAGGAAAATTTCCAAGATTCCACCAAGAATCCTCAAGATACTAGTTCTACTTCAAACCAAACGATGTCTTCACCGGGTCCCCCACCCGAGGTCAACGTGTCAACAGTTAACAGTGGTGCTTCGGATGATTTGCTATCCTCTAGCTGCGGATATGATCGTCTGATTCCCGCCTCTTTGGAACAACCAAGCCTGCACCGGTTTCATGGGGGAGTTCCGGGCTTACCCTCAGCGCCCCGCCAGTTTCCAAGCCTCTCCATGGTCTTATTTCCAAGACGATCCTTGCCAATTTGAGTCGGCACATCCTTCCATGGGTCCTTACACCAGCTTTATGCCTCCCATCAGACATTTTACCGGTTACTATCCTCAGGAACGGCCACCAGACAACGGAAGTTTTTCTCGCTCCGGTGTTCGCCCACTACTGCGAAAGATTTTTCTCAGCGACACTTCAAAGGTGACAGCATCGGGACCGCTCCGAGTTCCAGCGCTCTCGCTCTTGACGTTCCCGTTCCCATTCCCGCTCACCAATTAGACCTGGTTCACCTGCCATCGATCCTCGATCTCTTGGATATTACTCCCCAGGTTGTTACTCCCGTTCCGGATCGTCTCCAAGGAGCTCTGTTGGGTCAAATTTTGATTTGGTGGAGCCTGGGATTACTTCCATGTTCCACAGAGGGAAGGCAGTCATACCTGAAGTGAGTAGTAATTTACAGTTTCCCCCTCCTTCACCAAAAGAGGCCTCCTACTTGTCATTTTCGCAGGGATTCCGCCCAACCCACTCCCCCACCAAAGTTTAACATTCCTGTTGACAGCTTCTGCTCTGAGAATATTGAAGAAACTTTCTCAATCTTTCAAAAGAAAAAGCATCTGAGAATTCCTGCTCATGAATCATCTCTTTTCAAAACAATTCCTGGTAGATTTTTCACGCTCGCAACAATCTCATCAACGGTTAAAGAGGTTGGGCCACGCTAGAGGTTACTCTTAAAATTTTTTTTTACATCCCTAAATACACCTATATCTACAAGAAAACACTGTGACAGAGTTATAGAATGAATGGGTATTTGTTTACAACGCAGTTTCCAAGCCTCTTTTCACCCCCGCCTTTAAGCAAAATCGGAACAACAGCAGTCGGTGCCAGAAAGCTGTCTCCAAAAATTCAAAAGAATAGTGACGTCGCAGTACGTACCCCTCTGTCAAACGGCTGTTTGTTGTTACTCATTGAGCATTGCTCAGTACAGACCATCCGGGCATTCAGTACGTATAGTACGTCATGTTTGTTTGCTGCCCTCATTTACGGGATTTTGATAAAATAATTTAGGCGCAGGCCAGTGAAAATAGTGAAAAAGGAGGCTGGTCGGTTGGTTGAGCAGATATTTCCCCGGCAGTTGCGGCGGCCGCTCGTCGATCGTATCACATCAACACATTGTTTGTTTTCTGTTCGTGTTCGTTTTTCAGTCCATTGATTATTTGTGTGAGGAAAATGTAAGATCAAAATTAAAAAGAGGGGTACAATCCACACGTATTGCACAATTCTTGGATATCTATAAAGTTACGGAAAGAGTTTTAATGTTGATGTTGGGCACAAACAATAAATCCTCGCACAAACTTCAGCCTCCGCTGAGCGCGCAAACTTGATGGCCCGATTTAAATTTGCGAACACAGAAAGCCTACGGAACAGAAATTCTGCACGCACAAATTTGCCACACGTAATTAATTCATCATATTTCTTGTACTCACCACCACCAGCACCGGAATTACCCGCACGGTCAGCCATTTTTGTTCAACTCCAAGTACACTTATAGGAACCTGCAAGTTTTCGTCGGGTCGCGTGCAGTTGTGTCAGCACAACATGGGCTCATTTTCTCAATTGGGACACGACGCCCGGTCCTGCGAAACGTTCTTTTAGGAACGTTCCGACATGAGATTGTACGCGGTCACGCTTTTGGAACGATCCAAAGGATCGCTCTGGCGGTCCAAAGGACCGGTCCAAGTACAGCGGCGGGGATACTCTTGCGATCCAAAAAGAACGTTCCTACCGTTCCGACTTTTGAGACGCTCCCTAAATATAAGCTTCGATCTGATAAACCAACCGGGAAAAACATCTTCCCAGATAAATGCACAAAGGACCTCAACAGTTCCCTTGAGAAGCTAGGCCGCCAATTACGCTATGGTGCACAAGTTTCCAACCTGTCCATTCTACTATCGAATACTCTTGCTCGGGCTTCAGAAGATCCCGCAACAGTGGGTCCGGAACTACTTCCAGTCATGTTCAAATTTCTTGATGACTGCCTAGGTTCCTGTCTACGGACCATCGCTACCAGTTCGGCTATAACAACCTCCCTGCGTAGGTCCCTTATTCTTGACCAGCTCTTCTGGCCATCCCAGGGCTCCAGAGAACGCATGGAAGAACTACCCCCATCTCGGGAGTGACCTCTTCGCCAATAAATTTGACGAAGTCATGCTTCAAGAGGCAAGACGTCTGAAGACTGATGAAAAGATTAATCTACGCCGACCCTCGAGTAAATCCTCTTCACAGTCCTCTCGTACTACAGACAGGGGCAGAAAAAGCAACCAGGGGTCTTTTGGTCGCTCCTACACTTCCAATTTTCGTCGACCAAAGGCCACCTTTCCTCGCCCAACTGCCAAACCCAGCTACCGTTCTCAACCCTCGGCACCCAACGCAACACCCTCTAGCTCGATCCACTCTTTCAAGACACAGTGGCCTAGAGGGCCCAAGAGGCAATGACACCACGTACCTCATACCTCATATTCCACCTGCTTCGGGACCGGTAGGGGGTCGGTTGCTAGACTTCTCTCAAAGATGGACTTCAATCACAACAGATTCTGTGGTCCTTCAAACCCTTTCCTCGGGTTATCAACTAGAGTTTACAAGTACTCTTCCTCAACCTCTCAGTTTTCCCAACCGACCCACTCTGGTCCCAAAAGACCCTGCTCGTCGAAGTGCTTTAGAGAAGGAGATCACTTCCCTGCTGGAAAAGAATGCATAAGTCCTTCTTCCTCACAAAACTGGACCAGGTTTCATCTCTACCTTTTTCCTGGCTTCCAAGAAATCCACCCAGTGGCGACCAAGCATTTCAGAATGGAAATGCTAAAAATTGTCCTACAATCTCTCCCTCAGGGCTGGTGGGCCACTTCCCTCGACTTGAGAGATGCTTACCTACATGTACCCATTCATACAAATCACCAGGGGTACCTCCAGTTCTCTTACCGACACAAGACAATACCAGTTTCGATGCCTCCCGTTTGATCTCTCGACTGCCCCAAGGGTCTCTACCAGAATTACCAAAGTGGTTGCTGCAGCTCTACGTCGACAACAGATCCACATTTTTATGTACCTAGACAACTGGTTAACTGTGGGCCCCTCTTACTCAGACACTCTCCAAAGTTTATCGAGAACCATACAGCTTACGCAAGAACTAGGGTTCATCATCAACACAGAGAAGTCTTCCCTAGTTCCATCCCAAAACCCAGTGTTCCTAGGAGCATCCCTCAACATGACGGCTGGGAAAGCCTCCCCCACGATGGAACGCTGCCTTGCTTTGGAAGAATGCATTCAACTCTTCCTTACCTCTTCAACACTGCCGGCCAGGGCCTGGCTTCGTCTATTGGGGTTCATGGCCAGTCTCTTAGACTTAGTACCATGGTGCATAATGCATATGCGTCCTCTTCAGCTTCATCTGCTTTTTCATTATCGACCCCGAAGGAACATAGTAAGCAAACCAGTTCCAGTCAGCTCCCTCATCCAATCCCATCTCAAATGGTGGCTTCGTCGTCAGAACCTTCTCTGCGGCACAACATACCCACGACCAACTCCATCAGTGACTCTGACAACAGATGCCTCACAGTCAGGTTGGGGTGCTCACCTGGACGATCTCTTGGTGGCCAGAACTTGGTCACCCACAGAAAAGCTACTTCACATCAGTCTGCTGGAACTTCTAGCAGTTCAGAAGGCTCTTTAACATATGACAAGCAGAGTCATATACTGTACAGTCTTAATAAAGACAGACAATTCCACAGTAATTTTCTACATAAATTGCCAAGGGGTACCCACTCACCTTCCCTTTGCATGCATACATGGAAACTCCTCAACTGGTGCATTCCCCGTCAGATCTCGCTACAAGCACTCCACCTGTCTGGGAAAGAGAACGTCATCGCAGATGCACTCTCGCGGGGTCAGGCAGTGCCCACAGAGTGGTCCCTTCACCGCCCCACAGTCCAACAAATTTTCAATATCCTGGACACACCTCACATAGACCTCTTTGCGTCCCATCTCAACCATCAACTTCCAACCTTTTGAACCCATTATGCTCATCCTCTAGCTTGAGCAACGGACTCCCCGAGCCTCAGCTGGTCAGGCCTCTTGGGATATGCATTTCCGCTGATCTCCCTGCTACCTCGAGTACTGCAAAAGATCAAACAAGAGAGTTTCAAAACAATTTTGGTGGCCCCTCTGTGGCCGAGGCAAGCTTGGTTTCCTCGGCTCCTCGACCTTCTAATCCGACCACCAATCGTCCTACCGAAACGTCCAGACCTGTTGTCACAGCCAGTCACAAAGATTCTACACCCAGATCCGGACAGCCTCCATCTTTGTGCCTGGATGCTTTCAAATCTTACTTCTGAACAGCTGGCCTTTCAGAGGACGCTGCTACCTTGGCAGCCAAGAGCAGACGCCCTTCAACCAGAAGAACATATGACAATCGCTTACAACATTACAGCAAATGGTGCAACAAGAAAGGCTGCAGTCCCCATTCTGCATCTTTGACCGAGGTTGGGGATTTTCTTCTTTACCTGTTTAATTCAGGTCTCCAAATTGCAACCGTTCGTGGCTACAGATCTGCAATTGGCGTAATACATAGAGGGTTCACAATAGCTCCAATCTTTCAAACAACACTGCCATCTCACACCTCTTGAAGGGTATGTTCGTAGACAGACCACCCATCAAAAAGCTTGCCCCTTCATGGGACCTTGGCAGTGTCCTTCTTAAGCTGGCAAAGCCTCCCTTTGAACCAGCTGGATCCTCATCCCTTCATTTACTGACGGTCAAAACAGTCTTTCTGCTAGCAGCATCCACGGCCCGTCAAAGAAGTGAACTCCACGCCCTGTCCATAGAACCAGGCCACATGCGCTTGGAACCAGGGGGTGATCGACTAATCCCACATTGGCTTCCTGACCAAGAACCAGTCGCCAAATTTTTCACCTCCGGATATCTTTGTCCCAAGTCTAGCATCCTTTTCAAGTATCCAGGAGGACAAGTTATGGTGCCCTGTCCGCATTCTTAAATTCTACATTGATCAGACAAAAGGGCTGCGTGGTAATACAAGACAGCTATTCATCATGACGGTTCAGCCGTACCGTGCAGCTTCTGCAACAACTATTGCTCGGTGGATCGTTGAAGCCATAAGTTTAGCATCAACAGCAACACCTGAGCCTGCTCCTACTCAGCCATTTGGGTCAATGCCTGGTCCTCCAAGTCAACCATTACCAGGCGAACTGCTAACAGCGCGAAAAGCGGCTCAGGTTCACAAACAGTCACCACAGATGCGAATAGCATCTCCTTTGGCTATACCCACTCTACCTACTCTGGAGGAAACGTTAATGACGCGAATAGCGCCCCAGAATCACAATCAGCCACCACAGATGCGAATAGCATCTCCTTTGTTTATGGGTACACCCACTCTGCAAGCCTTGGATGAGTCAAACTTAATGCGAGTAGCATCAAAGTCTCGGAACCAAGCTCCAAAGGCAAACCAGGTTCCAATCCGAGCTCACCAAACAAGGAGCATGACCACCTTGTTAGCTCTTTTTCAGGGAGTGGCTATAACAGAGATTATGCAGGCATCCTGCTGGAAAAATCTCTCCATCTTGCTACCTGCGAGATGTTTTACAGTCAGACAGCTGCATGGGCAGACGAGTTCTACATTCAGCAGCACAGTCAACAGCCCGGAAACACAGTAAGACTGCAGACTTGACCTCTCAAGAGCACATCAAGCACAGTTGAGTTGAGGGTATCTGAGGTGAGTATTTTCTTATTAGAATAGAAAATCCCTGCTGATTTAGGGAGAGTTTTAAAGCTTGTATCAACTCTAAAGCTGACATGCAGTTAGACTGTAACTTAAAGTTTCCGGAGAAGGTGTGACGTCATGATGACGTCATGAGTTTCATTAAATTTAAAAAACATAACCTCACAATGGATTTTTACAATCTATACATCATCATTGGAGAGTCTCTAAAAACAAATGCTACCGGTTCAAAACGGAAGTTGAAAACTTTAAAACTTTATATCTCAAGAATATATCAAAATATTTAACACTGGATTGTAGGTCATTGAGTCTTCTCAAACTTTTGCGCTAAGATGACACCAATTTTACCTTACCTTAACCAGTTGAAATCTGACGTTAAAGCCCGCGTATGTGTTGATCCACATTCAACTTTATAATGTGAAAGCATTGTGGCTGGCTGTTTTGCTCCACGGATCAGAAAGTTCAAAGTCCACAAAGCATGGTTTGGTATTAGGCTGTGTCTAATCCATGCAAATGCCAAATGTGAGCATTTAATTTCTGTCAGCCAACAAAGACAAACTTTCCAAGCTCACACAATCTTCAAACTTCCCACATAGTTAGCTAGCTCTTCGCTAGTAGAAGATACTGCTTTAATGATGTCATAATGACGTCATCAGGTTTTCATCACGTCACTCATGAACCTTAATTGCAATGGTTTTTTACAATCCATACATCATTAGAACAAATGCTACACAGTGTGTGACCTCATCGTCCTTGTCTTCCGGTCAAAACCGGAAGTTGAAGTGAAGAAAATATTCTCACGCCTTGTTTTGAGGTCTACAAGCAATATCATCTGAAATGAATATGTGTTTGTGGTCATTGTGTGTACTGCCATGGAACACACAGTCTGATCTCAGCCATACAAAAATGGACCTTACCACTATTTTAAAAGGAAAGCTCAGAATTAAAGAAACAGAAATCACCAAACAAACCACATGAGTGCAGAAAAGAAACCAAGTAAACAAATTCAAAAAAATACTTACACATGTAATAGTACAATTTTTTGGTTAATAGGTTGTTAATTTACATCCAAATATAAAAAGTTGACAGACTTTGTGACTTCCTCTCCCTCCTCACTGAAATGGTATTGGCTAGTGTAGAGATCCAGATGTGCACGTTTTGTATGCGTGTGTATATTTCTTTGAACATATTCTGGCGTGTGGAAAAAGTGGTGTTACAAAACACATGGAACGTTGATCCATAATGAAGATCAATGACATGCTTTACCCAGGTGATTTGCATTCATAGAGTTATTTAATAGAGCTACACATAACCGTGCTGTCTCGGCATGGGCACCAATCCTTAAGGGAGATATCCACTTACAAAACGTTGGTTGTGTGAAGTATAACTATATGATGGGCGAGCACCATTGTCTCAATGTCACATGGTTTTGAACACCCCGGCTCTACTTCTGTTATATAACTCTGTTTTTGCAATACAGTTGCTCCCTCTACAGTTTGCCGAGGCCGAGATGCCATTTTGGCACTGCATTGTTAGAAAAGGTGAACAAGTTTTAGGACACCTTTCATACGCGCCCGTCACAAGACCCGATTGTTTAAGTTCATTCGTGGTTTGCAAAGCAGCAAGGTTAAACTTGTCTGTGTTTATGGAATTTAAAAAAAATATTGTATTTTTGAGAGGCTGGTGAATGTTTTTTACAATCGTGTCAGCCATTTAAAGGTCCCAACTTCCAGTGTTGTGCCAAGGTGTGAGTTTGATTGTTTTAAGTCGACTGCTTTTGGGGAAAGGCTTTTCCGGTGGCAGATCAATAGGCAAACTCGTAATCATGGCCTTTGGAAAAAATCTGGAAGAGAAAAGAGGAAGCAGGAGTCAATGTTTAAGATACAAAGGTCTGCCTTGCACCCCAAAGCAGCACTAGCTGTGTAAGACAGACAATTTTGTACAATTGCAGGGAAGTGCACGGTAGTGATTTGAATGACAATATATCCGACACGATTAACAAACCGTTGCACTATGGAAGGTTGCATATATTATCAATGTCTCTTTGCTTGACAAAAAAACACAATGATACCAATGCCAAGACAGAATGTTTGACAGCCAGAATGTCCCTTGTTCCTTTAAAATTTGTGATACATAGTTACCTTTGTACACTGAAAATCCAAGGGGCACTAAAGTTTCAATGATGGCATTGGCAGTTTAATGGGGCGTGTCGTCAGAATAATGGTTGAAATAGCAACTATAGTTTACTTTTTGTTCAATGAATAAGATGGCCCATTTGTCCGACAGCTCATTTATTTTGTCCATTTTCAGGACCTGACCTTTATGAGTTAAGAACCATCGGATTAATGGGTTTTTGGACTGATATCTACTTGGATAATAAGTAATATTTTACTTGGATAACAGAACCACCTCAACCCCGAAAATACATACAAAAATGAGAAAGGTTTTTTTTTCTTGCTCTTGAACTCCTATAAAAATTAGCAAAAATTCATTTTCATAATATCGAACAAGAATTTTCACACAGTGCGCAAAATTCCATAATGCTTGATGTTTTTATTCTCCCCATAATAAAAAAAGATAGCTGCCTCAAAAGATACTTATATATATAATATATATTAAAAAAATTATAAATAGCCATTTTGGGGAAGAAAAAGAACAATCGTCCTCACACAGTACGCTTGTGAGTGACATTTATTCCTGCCTGCCCGATTCCATAAGCCCGAAATTCCCTAATGCTTGATGCTTTTTTCTCCTCCTTTAAAAAAACCCAATAAAAAGTAGCCGCCGCAAAAATACCTTTTTTAGGGGGAGAAGATGATGACTGTTTCCAATATTCACTTTTGAGATAAGAAATCATACGTAACCATTAGTCTACAGACAATGAATTCAAAAAGAATTTTTAGATAGTAGACTACCAAAATTCCTCTTCAAGTTAATGTCACGTTATACATGATGATGTGATTATGACATCAGCTCAATTTTCACATAAAACAGTGTTCGGTATGTACACATACCACGTTGCAGCCAGATCAAGTGTGAGGTCTCAATATTAGATTTTCAAAAACACAAACAGGGTGACGTGGAGATGACAGCAGATATCTTTGTGAATATAACACATCCAGGTTTGTATACATGCCAATTTTGGGTCGAATCAGATATTACTTGTTGTTTAGACTGTCAAAAATGCACCTTTAGTATGAAGTCACATGTGGATGCACACCTTTAGTATGACGTCATTGTGTGTGCCAACTTTCAATAGGACTTGAGTCTTAGAAATTGCCAAAGTGCCATTAACAATAGTTCAAAGAACATGAACAAACAAAATAAAATACATAGCGTCCTCTTGCTTTCACATCGTGTTTCGAGGAATCCCTGAAGTTGTACACATTGCTTTTGACGTACATGTAGTACGTCATTTCCAGCAGCCAGTTGAGTATGTTGCATATGTCACATCTTACCAGAAATGTACAGTTAACCTCATTACTTCCTAATGGACATATTACATCTGAAAGAGCAACACAAGCGAGCACAAAAAATATGTTTTCTGTTTAAATTTATGTTTGCTGGGGTGTGATAAAGACGTACGATAAAGACGCACCTTTCACTTAACCAAAGGTTAGAAATTTAGATGTGTAAACAAAAAGACAATATTTGGACACAAGTCTGTTCCAGACTGGACGTCGTTTTGCAAAAGGAGCTTGTTGTTATCACTTCATTAACATGTCATGAATAATAAATTTCACCGGTTTTGATAATGTAGAGACATGGAAATGTTTGGATCCCTGCCTGCCGTCTGGCTAGATACAAGTGACTATGTGTATACAATGACACAACGTATGCACATGTACAGTATGTGAGTTTGTTACACATCCATTCATGCGAGTGTATTTTGAAACAGAAATAATAATCAATAGTGTCGAGCCCTTAGTCATGCTAAGAAAAGGCATACTAATCACACATGCTCCGTTCCAATTATACAATTTTTGGGCTTTACTTACTACCCATGGTGTGTTATTTTGAAGTGCTGACCAATGTGATACAACATAAGCATGAGAACAATGAGAGTATGATTCATGAAGTGCAGCCCAATCAGCTGCTGAGAACGATTTTCTACACAGCCAAATACACATTCCTCAAAAGAGAGCTCCAAATTGCGAGGTAGAGATTGCGTCTACAGACATGAAAAACTCATTCGCGTTACTTCATTTTAGCGTCAAAAGGTTGAGATGTATTGGAACTTTGCCGTTTTTGATATACATCTGGAATGTTTTTGAAAGTTTGTAAAGTCTTCTAACTGACTAACATGCTAGGTCAAAGTGCAATCGTCAGTCGCTTCCTCAGCCTGATGTCATTCTTAAAGCTTTTTTAAACAGCGCCACCAGTGGTCAATATGTGGGAAGTTCTTAGAAATTGCAGAAATTTTGTCAAGTAAGACACATTTTTATTTCCAAAGTAGTAATCATTCCAAACTTCCAATACTATTTTTAGGTGTTCGGGGCAATAGCCCGAACAACTCATTGTTATTGTTCGTTTTTTAAAGGTGTTTGGGGCAATAGCCCGAACAACTCATTGTTATTGTTTGTTTTTTAAAAGGTGTTCGGGGCAATAGCCCGAACAACTCATTGTTATTGTTCGTTTTTTAAAAGGTGTTCGGGGCAATAGCCCGAACAACTCATTGTTATTGTTCGTTTTTTAAATATTTTTTATAGTTTTTATTCTTCTTCTCAGAGAGGTATGTCCGCAAGCAAATGCATAGTTGACAAACTTTTATCAACTTGAAACTTTACACTTTCAGAAGTTTCAGGAGAAGTTATGACATCATGATGATGAAATCAGGTGTCGAGTTACATTAAATCAAAGTTTACTATTTCAAAAAAATCATAACTCATAAACCACACAATGGATTATTACAATCATTACATCATCAGAGAGGTCTTCTATAACTTAACAAACGCTACATAAAATAGTGTGACACCATTTGACCTCAACTTCCGGTTCAAAACGGAAGTTGAAAATTTCAAAAAATTTTCTACTTCAATCAAATTTTTTTACATCAGATTGTAGGTTATTGATACTCCTCAAACTTTTGCACAGAGATGATATCAATTGGACCTTAACTTCTAATTGAAATGGATGTTAAAGCCCCCGTAAGTGTTGACCTGCATTTAAACTGTGTACATGTATAATGCAAAAGCACTGAGGTTGGCTGTTCCCCTCTACTGACCACAAAGTACAAAGTCCGTTAGCCTGATTTGGCAATAGGCTGTGCATAGCAAGGCTCTATGGGCTGTGTTAGTCTTATCCAAATGTGAGCATTTTTGTCAGCCAACAAAAGACACACTTCTCAAGATCACACAACCTTCAAACTTCGCACATAGTTATCCCTTCACTTGTAGAATACACCGCTTTCGGTGTTGAATGAATATAAAATAAAGTTTAGTATTTAAAAAAATCATAATTTGTGAACCAGGCATTGGATTTTGACAACCTATACATCATCAGAGAGGTCTTTCAAAAGTAAACAAATGCTACACAGTGTGTGACCTCAATTGACCTTGTCTTCTGGTTGAAAGCGGAAGTTAAGTAGTAACCTTAGCATTTATTTCTTGTGTAATAAATGTACTTTCCGCGAAATAGTTTATACATTAACACAATACTGACCTCATTGATACCCGAACACCTACATGTAGTGTTTGTTTCTACAAACAATAATTTCTAGGTTTTTTAAAAATTTATTACATAGGTACATTATAAAGAAGGCAAAATGTTTCTTGCTGCTTAAAATACCTCGTTCATGTTGCTCTTTAATAGATTCAAAATGTTTTTACCTTGGCAAAGTATTCTGTCTTTTTTTACTAATTTTTTTCTTTGATTTTGTGTGATGAATGTTATAGGAATCTTCTGAAGGGGGTACTGCTAAGGATAAATTTGGTGGTCGTTTGACTCAAGACTTTGTTGCAGAGAAGTTAGGTCATTCTAACTTTCATGAGGTGCGGGAGCTGGACTTTCCCCAGAGTGTCCTGAGACAAGTAGACCTAGGAACTGGAGAACACTTCATTAATCTGAGAAGGTAGTAGTGTATGGCAGTTAATCGTTAATGCTAGGTTCCCACTATCGCGATTCGCACCACGAATGAAATCGTGGTCTTAATCGTGGTGATCATATCAGATCTTATCAGATCTTGAGGTAAGTCGTGGCAATCGTGTTGATTGTAGAACTTTTTCGTGATGAATGTATCGGAAGGTATCTGAACATATCTGCACGTACTTGATCATCCCAAATCGAAGACCCCGATCGTGATGATCGTGTCACCTGAAATTGACCAATCTTGACCATATCGCATCCAAGCGCACCAAATCGTACCAGAACGCATCGACTTGCATCACCTCATATCCAAACCTGACATTTCAGAGAAGTTCGACGATCAGCTATGAATGGCCAGTTGTGGTGTTTGTAACGGATCGCACGACAGTGGGAACCTAGCATCAGTCCACTTTTATGATTCTATTCTTCATTGTTACAGTTTTTGACGCTGCTTTTTTTCTAAGATATTTTATTCCAATAACCATGCCATTGGATGTACAAGTCTTGTCCGAATCGGTCCCAACGTGTATCCAGCGTGTACAAAAACTGAATCTTGAATTATCTCAGGCAATTCCGGTGTGGTCTATTGTTCCCAATCTGTTCCCTATCATATTATCTAATAATTTCAAAATACTTTGAAGGGACTGGCAATTAGTCTAAGTGTTGCGCATAATCTGTGCAAGCATGTGGTGTATAATCTGTGCAAGCATGTGGTGTGAGTTTCATAGGTTACTATGATGCTGCATCCATACAAAAGCTGGCCATTTTGCTTGGATGAACACAATTTTTTTACATTCTGACTATTTCTGAGTATTTTCTAAAACCCTCTTCCCCCTTCCCCCAAGAAAACCCAAACAAAACATTTGTTATTTTTGACTTTCCAGTTCTGACAGGATTTGACAATAGGCCTACCTTTCTCTGAGCACAATGACTTCTGGCATTTCTGAAATTTGAATATTGGGAGCTCTGCTATGTTCTACTAGGCATAGTGTAACTCAGCACAGTTCTTACTTCCCCTCAAGATAAGGCAAATGTTTTTGCTGACAGCTTTGTATCCAACCCCATACCCAATAATGAGGAGCATCCACTTCCCGCCTTTCCTGTCCGTACGACCACTGTAGCATCTGATCCTCTAGTATCACTCCAAAGAAGATTGCCCAGATTATTCATTCCTTATGGATGCCTCCAAGGCTACTGGCTCTGATGGAATCCCTGCAATTGATTTGAAAATCTGCCGAGCAGTAAAGAAAAGGGTCGCCTGTAACTGCCGGGACATAAATAAATTCATTATGTTTATGTACAAGACGCTGCTCATAGACTTCCAGGATTTATTTAATTAAACTAACGTAGTCTCAGGTTACCTAGACCTCTTTGCTGTTAGGGGCAAACACCAATGAGCCTGTTTCAGGGTCCACGTAGCCTATGCGTACAAAAGATTACTTCTAGAAGATTTAGATCGTAAGCAAGTGTTGTGGATGAACCTCACACGTTGATAGAATGATGGAAAATGGTTCTGGTGGAGCCCAGCATGGTACCTTTTGTTACAATGTGTTTTGCACCATGAGTTTAGATGAATAGGAGAGTCTTTTGAATGCTATTAAAGAATCTTTATTGATGTACATCTGACTACGTCTTTGGGCTGTTCATCAAAAGATAAGGAAGAATTCACTACAAACTGACTGCCAGCTCGGGTTTCACCATTCTTGCTCAACCTATGATCTACTTTTCCTAAATACCGGTTATTTTAGTAGGGCCTTAGATCACAGGGGTGAGGCCCAAGTTATAGCATTGGACATCTCCAAGCCTTCGAAACGTACGGCATACTGGCCTGCTTCACAAACTTCAGCCATGTGTTGTGTCAGGCAGAATGTTACCCATAATCTCTGCTTTCCTTCCCAAGTTGAAGGTTGTCCTTGAGGGTCAATTGTCTCCTACTTGTCTATCAATTCTGGTGTACCACAGAGCTCAGTATTTGGTCGTACTCTCTTTTTTGTTTACATTGACAATATGCCTGACAAAGTTTCATCTCAGTTTGCCATGTATGCTGGCGATGCAACCCTCTACTGTGTTTCCCCTAACTCTTCCAACATTTCTCGGTGTGAGGTGGGTGTCTCACTGAATAATGATTTAAGGAGCATGCTGAAGTAAGGGAAAGATTGGCTAGTAACCTTTAACGCAAACAAAACTAAACTGCTGTCTCTGTCTCGCTCTATAGATTATATATTTCAGTCCATTCATGTGGGTCCATCGACTTTGCCTGAGGTATCAGAATTTTGCCTTTTTGGACTAATGCCAGTTGGGAGAGGTATATCTATGGCATTGCAAAGAGTGCTTCCATGCAAGTTGGTTGTCTTGTTCGAGCTTGGAAGTTCTTACCTCCTGGTGCTACTCTCTACCTGTATAAGACATCTTTTCGTCCCCTATTTGAGTACTGTGTCATATTTGGGCCAGAGCTTCTGCCTGTCATTTATCATTATTAGGCAGAGTGCAGAAGCTTATCGTTAACCTTGTTTGTTGATGAAGAGTTGGAGTCCACTTCAGGGACTCCCTTACCTGTTAAGCCTACAAATGCACAATTCCCTAGCCAATGGCTTTCCTCGCTAGAATTTTTTTTTTTAACACACCACCTGCAATAGCGCCCTCAAGCGTCCGACCCCTCCACCATGCCGCCGCATGTGAGACAACTCGTCCTCTTTTTCTCTGGCGTCCGTGAAGTTACAACGTTTTTCCGAAGAGCTCCGTTCAGGTTTTTATGAAACCGTTCCTTGCTTTATATTTTACTATTTTTGTTTCGGATGAGTTTTCCGACGATGAACCTACCCCTGTTGGGGTCCCGTCATCTGCCAGTCGGGCCCTCGACTGACGATTCCGGGCTTCAAAATCCGTCTTGTCAGTCTGACGTTATGACCGATGTTGGTGCAGCAGCCTTTAATCCCTTGCACTGCACCCATGGGGCACGGCCTTTACCCAAGGGCGACTCTTCTGATGAGTCTGAGGCAGTCTCTGCCCATTCCTCTTCTGATCGTCGACTCCGTCTGGTAATGAAGGACATGACACGAGTCCTTCATATCCCCTCCACTGATGAACCAGTGGCTTCTGATGGAGGTTCGCCGCACAGCTCCTGCAACCTCTAAAGACAACAATTTCCCAATTCTACCTATCAACTGGATTTGTGCAGACCATAGGAAGATGCTCTCCGAGGTTAAACAGGTCCGTCTTCTGTCACGTCAGGACTTGCGACCCTTCAAAGTCCCTCATGCGGACTATGAAAGGTTCTTATCCCTATGCTGCCCTCTGCTTCCAGAGATAAGATTGCAGCCGATGCTGGAACCCGCACATCAGTCAAGGCTCCGTTCCCAGGGAAAGAAAAGAATACATTGGAGGATGTCCTGGTAAAGGTGACACTGCTTCACGTGCTGGTCTCTGTGTCTCCTGTTTCCTTCAATTGTTATCAGAGTATTTGGTCTGTTCTTGTGAGACAGATTCTCCGGTCTCAGCTGAAGCCACCGAGATGGCATTTCGCTGTCTGGATGACTGGGTACTTGGTATTGTCAGACACGGTTACGTTCTCGAATTCACAAGTACTCCCCCGTCGTCGCCTCCAAAGAGCAATCACCAGCGTGGGCAGCCTCCCACGACTTGAAGGACGCCTATTTGCATGTACCCATTGCAAAAGACCACCGGCCCTTCTTGCGGTTCGGTTACTTAAACATAACCTTCCAATTTCGATCGCTTCCCTTCGGCCTATCAACAGCTCCAAGAGTGTTCACACGACTGGTGAAGATCGTAGCTGCCACTCTACGAAAACGCCATGTTCGTCTGTTTGTTTATCTAGACGATTGGCTGATCGTGGGAAACACACGGGCACAGGCAGTGGCCGCTGTGGCTCTCTCACGCCAGATTGCCACGGACCTGGGCTTCCTCTTCAATGAGGAGAAATGCAAGCCCGTTCCTTCGCAAAAAACCAATTTTTTTTTGAGCCGTATTAGATCTCCGACTAGGACTTGTCACCCCCACCCGTGAACGGATCGAGAATCTTCGGGCGTGTGCGACTTTGTTCATGTCTGCCCAGTCTGCACCAGCAGCGGCATGGTTGTGCCACTTGGGTCTCATGGCAAGTATGGTGGATCTCATACCTTGGTGCCGGATGCGACTTCGTCAAATACAACTGTACCTTTTGTTGCAGTTCAAGCCTCATTGGGACCCAATTTACCTATCGATCCCAGTCCTTCCTTCAGTTATCCCCACGTTCATTGGTGGGCTCAGGAAGAGAACTTGAGCCAGGTGCTTATTTTTCCACGCCCTCCTCCTTCTCGGGTACTAACAACGGACACCTCCAACATGGGTTGGGGTGCCCACTTGGGGGCGGAGACATGTGCAGGGACTTGGTCTCAGCTGGAAAGTACCCTTCACATCAATATCCTTGAACTGTTAGCCGTTCATCATGCCCTGATCAGGTTCAGCCAGAAGGTATCTCACCATCATGTCCTGGTCAGATTCGACAATTCGACAGTAGTCTCATACATCAACCGTCAGAGGGCACTCGGTCTCCTCATCTCTGCATGTTTGTATGGGATGTTCTAAGTTGGTGCATAGCACACGATGTTTCCCTGACAGCGGTTCATTTACCGGGGGAACTGAACACAGTAGCCGATGCTCTTTTCAGGGGAAAGATCCTCCCAACAGAATGGACCCTACACCCACTGGTGGTTCAGGCAGTTTTTCAGAGATTCGATCGCCCTCATATCGACCTGTTCGCCTCGGCTCTAAACAACCAGTTACCGGTATATTGCGCAAGATGTCACGATCCTCGGGCATGGGCTTGGGACGCCCTGTTCATCGAATGGACAAACATGTTTGCATATGCATACCCGCCAATATCCCTCCTTCCAAGGGTCTTGACGAAGATCGAGGCGACTCACTGTCGGGTCCTTCTCGTGGCCCTGTTTTGGCCACGTCAACCGTGGTTCCAAAACCTAATCCGTCTCCTCATACATCCCCTTGTGGTTCTCCCTCAACGGGAAGATCTGATCACTCAACCTCACTCCCTCATCAGTCATGCTCAGTCGGGGACACTACATTTAACGTGCTGGTTGCTGTTGAGCGATTTCTCTGCTCAGCTGGCCTTTCAACAGATGCTGCAGCCTTGGCAGCCAGGGGTTCGGATCGTCAACCCGGCGTACGTATAACAGCCGATTACGACATTATCACAAGTGGTGAGACAGATCTATTGATCCCTGCTCAGCATCTGTTCGACATATCGGTGATTTTCTTCTCGAACTTTTCCGACAAGGCCTCTCTGTTGCTACTGTTCGGGGATATCGAGCAGCTTTTGGGGGCCGTTCATGATGGTTTCCAGGGTGGGTCAACCATTTCTAACAGTAAGGCCTTGGCCCAGCTACTGCGAGGTATGTTCATAGAACGTCCTCCCCGCAGGAAACTCCTTCCCTCTTGGGATCTCGGTCAGGTCTTACAAACACTTTCACAAGTGCCCTTTGAGCCTATGACGCACAGTTCTTTGCTTAACCTTTCTATTAAGACAGTTTTTCTGGTGGCCATAGCTACAGCAAGACGTCGTAGTGAGCTCAGGGCATTAACTCTTGACCAAGGACACATCAGGTGGGAACCGAATGGGGTACGTCTGATCCCTCATGTTTTCTTTCTTACGAAAAACCAATCGCCATCCTGTCAGCCACCAGATATTTTTATCCCTGACATCAAATCAGTCTCTACAGTGTCAGAGGGTAAATTGTGGTGCCAAGTTCAGGCACTCAAATGGTATCTTGCTCAGACAAGGTCACTCCGGGGGGAGGTTTATCAGATCTTCATATTGACTACCAAACCCCATGGGGCTGTCTCGCCAGACACCATCTCACGCTGGATTGTGAAAGCAATCAAGTCATATAACTCTGAGTGGCCCACCACTCCTGGCGGTAGTATCCATGCCCATGACACTAGGGCTGTATCAACCTCTTGGGCCTTCATAAAAGGAGTCCCACTGCAGGACATTCTTCAAGCAGCAGCCTGGGAGACTCCCTCAACCTCCACGTCTTGCTATCTGCGCGATGTCATGCGAACACATGGGCGGGTTGCTCAGGCCTCCCTTAGTTCAGGTACGCCTTCTGGTTCTACCCCTCAACAGGATAAGATATCGGACCTCAAGGCCCTTGGAACTCTGTCCTTTGGGATGAGTACCAACTTTTTGTTCCTTTTGATGTTTTCATTTTCATGGTATGGGAGGACACAAAGGGACGACTTTACTTGGTTTTTTCAGTTGATCCCTTTAATGTCTCCTCCTTAGCTTGCCTCGCCCTGCCCTCCTCCGTGTTTTGGTGCTAATCTGTGCATTTGTAGGTTTAACAGGTAAGGGAGTCCCGAAGTGGACTCCCCCAAATCAAGGGTGATTTGGGAGTCCGCGAAGGGACGATACTTACCTGTTAAGCCTCCCACCCTCCTACCCCACTCGGGCTCGGTTTCTCTTTTTATACTCACACTTGAGAAAAAGAGGATGAGTTGTCTTACATGCGGCGGCATGGTGGAGGGGTTGAACGCTTGTGGGCGCTATTGTAGGCGGTGTGGTAAAAAACGATTCTAGCGAGGAAAGCCTTCGGATAGGGAGTTGTGCATTTGTAGGCTTAACAGCCAAATCACTCTTGATTTGGGGTACTCATCATTACAACCTCTTTCCCACCGTAGGTTTATAAGCAGCCTCTGTCTTTTCTAAAGATATTTTCAAGTTAAATGTGCCACCAGTGTGTCCTGGGTTCCTCCAGTCATCAAAGAGATCATCAATGTAAGTCTAGATACTAGGGTTGTCCCTGAAGTCCTCAAGACAGTGATTGTACGACCAACAATGAAACCTGGAATGGACACAGATTCCTTACAAAGTTACCGTCCAATATCCAACCTACCGGATCTCTCCAAAGTTTTGGAACATGTGGCTTTTTCTCGTCTCTCAATCACTTGCCTGAACATTCGCTTCTTGATGGCCATCAGTCGGCATACCGCCAAAATCACAGTGTAGAAACCCTTCTAACAAATTTGACTGATGATGTACTCCAACAAATGGATAATGGAAACATCACAGACCTTGTTCTACTCTACATGTCCTCAGCATTTGACACCGTTGACCATCGCATTTTGATTGATCAACTACACTCATTGGGAGTCAGTGGAACAGCTCTGCAATGGTTCATATCATATCTGTAAAATCCCTCTCAGTGTGTAGGCAATGGTCATGCAAAGTCCCAAGCCAGCCATCTTGCTTCTGGTGTTCCTCAAGGCTCTGTTGGTGGGCCCCTCCTGTTTTCCTTGTACCTTTAGCCCGTAGGTACTATCATTAATGCGCACAATATCAAATACCATTGTTATGCTGATGACATACAGTTGTATGTTTCTTTTTCACCATCCTGTGCTGCAATGTCTTCCTCAGCTAAACAAATGGAGGCCTGCATGAGAGACATCAATACGTGGCTGGACTCGCATGGCCTATATAAGAAGCCACTATTATTATTATTTATTATCAGGGTATTCGAGTGTTAAACCAGGCTTTCTGCTTTCAAACACTCTTGCATTGCTGAGATGTAGAACAAAGAGCCATACCAACATTTTTCCCACGTACTGCATCTCTTTGGAACTCCTTGCCTGGTGCATGTTTCCCTCCATCCTACAATCTAGACTGTTTAAGAGGAATATTAATTCCTACCTTCAGCTTCCCAGAGTTATTTTATCTTAAATGGTTTCTTCTTGTAGCCTCCCTTACCAACGGGACTTTTATCATTGTTAGGGGCAAACTTGCATAGAAGAAAAAAATGGGGGAAAAAGCCACTGATAATAAATAAATGAAATTCTCAGTGGTAGAGGACAGATTCTGGTGCCCACTTTGAGCACTCAAGTCATATCTGGCCTGCAAAAAGTCCATTTAAGATGTTTCATATCCAACTCTTTATTACCACCAATAGCCCTCATGTAGGGCAGTTTCATCAGACATTTTATTTTGATGGATAGTGAGAACAAACCGCTTGTCTTTACCCAGCTTTCACCTAAAGCAATGAACAGGACTGTACAGAGTATTTTTGATATGAGTTGATTATTGGTAGAGTCATAGACTCTGGAATTAGTGCACAGGAAATGAAACATTCAGTAAATAGCTGAAACAAGCCTTTCCTATTTTACCATGTTGTCATGGCGTGTCATGGCCGAGCAGATGAGCACCGGACTCAAGCTCTGGTGTTTTCTGATCAGCAGAGTGTGGGTTTGAGTCCCTGTCGTGACACTTGTGTCCTTTAGCAAGACACTTAACCATTGTTGCTGCATCCTTCGGATGGGACGTAAAGCTGTAAGTTCCCTTATGTTGTGTAATGCACGTAAAAGAACCCAGTTGCACTTATCGGTGTTCCCGGTTTGATCGGCAGCATATTGCGCCACAGCACCGTGTAAACCATTACATGGTGCTATGTAAAGGAACAGGTCTCATACTTCAAAACCTAGGCTCCGCATATCCTGCAGGAAAAATACTGAGCGCTTTGAGACACCAATTGGTGTGATAAAGCGCTATATAAGTCAGTATTACTACTACTATATGTGCAATTGAATGCAGTGAAGGCACTTTTGAGGAATCTTGCTTTTACTTTTAGAAACACAAACTTATAATGATACTGCTGAGTGACATGATGAGTGTTTTATTTAAATCCATCCCTCCTCAAAAACATTTTAAGACCTACTCTTTGTGAGTGAACATAAAATACCAAACAAATTGGTAATAAAAGTGGGTCAGAACAGCATACAATACATTGATTGTAGGTAGATAACTCCAATGTTCTGAATGTCTGTTTGCCTTTTTCTGTAGTGTGAATCTAGAGCACAACAACTTACAATCCTTCAGTGGTCTTGTGTATTTGGTGAACCTTAGGGTAAGTTAATCCCTTTAGCTATTTAAAATATCTCAGACAGCAAATGAAACAGTATTTTAGTTGTTAGTTGTGCAGTGGCAAAAAGTTTCATCCATAAATAATAGTAATCACTGAAGCAAGTAGTTTAAAGTAGAGGAATCTAGGCTTACAAGTATTTTAATAAATTATACTGATGTCAGAAAGGGTCTTCTAATATTCAACAATGATGTATTTTTGAAACAGCTACAGTAGATGCTATACAAATCTGCATATCAGTCACTTGTTTCCAAGAATGTTTTTACCAATAAAAATGTTTCGTTGCAATGACATAACATCATTGAATAAATATTCAACATAAGTGAGGTTATAGTTTATCATCTAAACTGGCTGGTATAGATAATCCTTGGTGTCAATTGGATATTGCAATAAAAAATCAGCCTTATTGTGACATTACTATTGATGTTTGTATGTGATTAGGTTTTGTGCTTGAACCACAATCATGTTGAATGTATTGTACCACGCCTGAAGGGAACTGGACCTAAGAGTAATCATAAAGGATTCAAAGAAGACCAGGCTGATCTCTATAGTCCAGGAAACTTCACTCCTATCCTGGAAAATTTGGAAGTTCTTCATTTAGGGTGAGATTAAATATCAATGAAATGTATGCATTTTTAAAATGTGCTTCTGATGTTAGTCACAAAAACAATCCTGAACAAGCATTAGGTGCGTTATGAAACGTGTTAGTATAAATTTGTGCATTGCTTTACAATAGTATGATACCAAGGTCAAAGAAAAGGTATCATATGAGAGTGGTAACAAGAATTAAAGTGTTCATTGCAACAAAGTTGGTGAGTCAGTTACTCTAATAATGCGTAATCCATAGTTTCCCAGTAACCCTGCTGCATCTACAATTATGTGTACACAAATTATGTCAACTCTCGGTTGAAACTTGTGTAACCCAGTATTTTCCAAGGTACAATGTGGTTACTCGAGCTTGAACCTGAGTTACTGATTGTTTAATTGTGCATTCTTCCCTAATAAATAGTAAACAGTGATAATGTTGTGTTGCCTTGTTATTTGTACAAATGATTCTATACGGATATTGATTTCAAATTAACCAGGTACAATGGAATCAGTGATCTTATCAAGTTGCAGATCAGTCGCTTACCATCCCTCAAGGCATTATTCCTTCAAGGTAAGATGAGTCTTGGAGACAATAGCTGGCATCAAAGACAGAGGGCCATTTCCTATTGTTAACATAATAAACCATATGCAAGTTGAAATTAAATGTTGTCTCGTACAAATTACAATGACTTGCTCGGTCAGAAGTGTAAACTTGAATTTGAATTGTCCAGACTTAAGACAGTGTTTCTATTTGCTGTGAATAAATACAGACCTCCAGACATGTCAGATCAGCAAAGACTGATACTCGGCACTCTAGCCAGGCACAATAGCATGTCAGATCAGCAAAGACTGATACTCGGCACTCTAGCCAGGCACAATAGCATGTCAGATCAGCAAAGACTGATACTTTAATTAGCACTCTAGCCAGGCACAATAGCTTGTCAGATCAGCAAAGACTGATACTCGGCACTCTAGCCAGGCACAATAGCATGTCAGATCAGCAAAGACTGATACTCGGCACTCTAGCCAGGCACAATAGCATGTCAGATCAGCAAAGACTGATACTCAGCACTCTAGCCAGGCACAATAGCATGTCAGATCAGCAAAGACTGATACTCAGCACTCTAGCCAGGCACAATAGCATGTCAGATCAGCAAAGACTGATACTCAGCACTCTAGCCAGGCACAATAGCATGTCAGATCAGCAAAGACTGATACTCGGCACTCTAGCCAGGCACAATAGCATGTCAGATCAGCAAAGACTGATACTCAGCACTCTAGCCAGGCACAATAGCATGTCAGATCAGCAAAGACTGATACTCAGCACTCTAGCCAGGCACAATAGCATGTCAGATCAGCAAAGACTGATACTCAGCACTCTAGCCAGGCACAATAGCATGTCAGATCAGCAAAGACTGATACTCAGCACTCTAGCCAGGCACAATAGCATGTCAGATCAGCAAAGACTGATACTCAGCACTCTAGCCAGGCACAATAGCATGTCAGATCAGCAAAGACTGATACTCGGCACTCTAGCCAGGCACAATAGCATGTCAGATCAGCAAAGACTGATACTCAGCACTCTAGCCAGGCACAATAGCATGTCAGATCAGCAAAGACTGATACTCAGCACTCTAGCCAGGCACAATAGCATGTCAGATCAGCAAAGACTGATACTCAGTACTCTAGCCAGGCACAATAGCATGTCAGACGGACACACTTGCAAACATTTCCGATAGGCATTTATATTGCTCAATCACTTTCATTGCTATAACAGAGAGGATCTGAAAAAATATCCTCTTGGTCTACCCCCTAAAAATCAATTCTTTGACACATTTGTCAACCTGTTCTTCTCGTCCTCTTTATGATCGTCAAATCACCCAGTCAATTTGACAAAAATACAAATTTAATGCCCAGATGCAAGCCTTACCAATAAAACATGTAAAAACACATTTACGGTTTTATGTAAATCTCAAGTCAACAGAGTTTGAGTGTCACTGAATGGGACAGCGCTATCATTTCTTTATCATTATTATTATCAATGGAAGCCAGCCGAGTGTGCAAGGAATCTCTGGCAGTCAGCAGAAAATAGTCCTTTTGAATTGCCAAAAGATTAGTGCTTAATACTGTGTTTTCAAAATAAGAACAGCTGATATTTTAAAAGTTGTTTTCAAAATCAATGAATTAGTCACTGACCGTAACAGCAAATTAAGCCATTGGTAATGTGGTAATGAGATTGTGTCATTCACATGTGTCATTTTCATTGGTTTAAAAACCCTAGTGACGTCATCCAATTTGTATGGCCTTTGAAAGAATATTGCATATACCGAACATTTGTTGCCAGGTTAAGTATATTTATTGTAACTTGCATTTCCACTGAACTTATCTTTGGATTAGTCAACATATTCTACCAATTCTAGTAAGTTGACCAATGATTGCAGAGATTTGTAATCTTGCAAACCCTCAAAATTTCACAAACGACATAGATCACTTTTACACAAGTTCTTATCTGAGCTGTTCCATATAAAAGCATTGGTGATTAAAAATTAAGAAGTAAATAATAGTGCACTGAAAGTTTAAATCATATTTACTGGGCATTTATGAGTTGGATCAACTCGGGTTTTTAAAAAGGTGAGGGATTTGTAATCAAACATATGTAAACTTAACAACAGGGAATGATAATCTTCTAATCTTAAATGATAAATTTCAGGTTTAATAGATGTTAAACTTGCATCAGGATAAAGAACATAACTTTTGTTTTACTCATACACCAATGTGTGTTAAGCACTTATTTTATTCTGGTTTTGAAGCCAGGGACTCTCAGAAAGTGAACTTAATCACTACACTAGCCAAGAACCCTGTGGAGAGAAGACAATGAAGGAACTTTCAGTTTTAGGTGTGGGAGGAAAACCCCCGAGAAATATTCTAGGGAAAACCCACGCAATCAGGCAGGGACTGAACAACCCAATCCACGTAGTGCCCCGGTGTGATTTGAACCGGGGTCCCCAGAGGTTGAAGGCAAGGCAAGATACCACTACGCCAACCTGACTGACCAGGGACCTATACCATTCTAGAGCAGATGTCTTAACAATAGACCACTGAGCTTGCCTAGTAGCTAGAGGCAGTTCACTTCTAAATGGTCAGCCTATTAATTGTTCTGCCATTTCACTGGGAGGTGCACAACATTAGCCCTCCCATGAAAAATGCTCATGATATTTGCACATGGACATCACTGGTTGCCAAACACCATATAGAGTTATGCAGTTTGCAAATTTGCAAATTTTGATGGAAAGGGCAAAATTAGTGTGCCATAGGTCTTTAAGGTGGCTCTGTACCTAACATTTCTTTATATGTCACCAGGTAATGAAATCAGCAAGGTAGAAGGTCTGGAGAGCTTACAAGATCTAAGGGAGCTTGTTTTCGACCGCAACAAGATTAAAGGACTTTCTGAATATTCATTCATGAATCAATGGAACCTTGTTGAGCTTCATATGGAAGAAAACAGACTACGTGAACTGTCTTACTTTCAGTATCTGGAGAACCTTCAAAGACTCTACCTTGGAAGTAATAGATTACAGGTACTACTCAATAAGCCATTTAACTTAATGTTTGTACACTGGAACTCCTTTGCCACACGTATTAATTGAACATTATGTACGACTATGTTACCATACAAAAAAAATTCCTGACCCGTGTGATGTACTAACACTCTCTGTCTGAGGAAGTCAAACTGAGCATTGTAACCAAGCAAGTATGTGTACTACATGTTCATAAAATACAAGTCACGCTGGAAGACCGGTATCCTCACAAAATTAACATGGACTTGCAAAGAGAAACCAGAAAAACCTGTTTGAAAAATGTCCAGGGGTCAACAGACGTGTATGTATACACAACATAACAATTTTTTCTGGTATGGCGAAATTGAAGGGGTGGACATTTCATTGTGTAGCATGCAGAGTGCATGCACTCACTATGTTATGCTTTGTTTGCCTCATACAAAGAGGGAGAAAAGGTACAGGAATTCATATTGAAATCTAACCATTACCGTTGAGTATCTTCCATTTTTTCCTTCCGGCCTGACGGAATTATTTTAGCAGAATTGTCAGAAACCTTTTTCTTTGAGAGTACTAACTACTCACGCAAAGAAACCATGACTTCTGTTTGAAGCATCAGGATTTGTTGTTGCTCATGGTTGAGACACAATATCAATTGGCCCCATTACCAAAACCAAGGCTGGAATTTCTGTCTGCTGGGACTTACCTCCATTGAGCTATAATACAATAAAATACATCGGTGGCAGCTTCTTGATGAAAAGGACAAAGGCCTGGAACTAAGGATTAGACAATAAACCCAGCACAAAGGCAGAATTTTACAATTTTTCTCACTAACTGTCCTCTTTGTGTGGGTGAACTAAAGTGTTGCACAAGGAGTGCCTGCTCTGACTACTCTCCATAGTGTAAAGCATGGATGGCTTTTGTCCCAGTCATCTGATATGACACGGAAAATACAAAATGCACGTCACCCTAATTCTAGCAGGGACAATGTTGGCATGTCAACACGACATCAAGCATCAACTGGTTAATTGGCCAGATTGAGATGCTCAGCTCATAAACTGCTGGTGAAAACTGGAAGACACATTTGTTAAGAATTTAGTCAACGTAAATGTAAATGTAAATGTAAAGGACTTTAACAAAAGGGATTCAGGTGTTTTGACAGCGAGGACGTCCTCGCTTCGCTTTCATGTACAAACCAATGAGGGCGTCGCTATCAAATGTTCTTGTCATTATGGCTAAAACAAAAACATGTTGTCTGAGCGATAACTGAAGTAGGACTCATACTTGGTTTGGGGATTGGTCTTGGGATCCCCAAAAGCCTATTATTTTTGGACCACCTGGGTCAAATGTTGAGAAACGTACTGGCTTCCGGGGCATTGGTGTTTACCAAACACAACTTTGCTTCTGAAGTAAAGTTTGAGGACATTCATTTGATTACTTTTATAATGAATGCTCAAAGCCAACTCCTCTGTTGTGATGTTAACACTATTAACATTATTTAAATTGGGGTAATTTCTCATTGTGGAATATAACACAAAATCAGTCAATCATCTTTAGGTGGAAAAACAATGTTCTTCCCTGTAATGCTCATACAGCATAATATACATTTATGTAGAGGTTGCATTAACATATATTATATGTATGGGGGTTGAACAAAGAAAAATTGACTAGAGCGGGATTTGAACCAACGACCTCCGGATTAACGTACCGGCGCTCTACCAACTGAGCTATCTAGCCCTATATTGGCGGTCTCCCTATTTTGTCAATATCTCCGGTACGTTAATCCGGAGGTCGTTGGTTCAAATCCCGCTCTAGTCAATTTTTCTTTGTTCAACCCCCATACTATTTGAAATTTACCCAGTCAGTTTCCCTTGTGGTTTATTACTTGACATTTAAATTTAAAAAGTCGCATCCCTCAAGGTGATCCCGTGGCTGCTGCTTCCCAGGTTGTATCGTAAACTTGGGTGTGATCCCTGGCTAAACGGCAGTTAACGGTTGTATGGCTTCTGACTGGCACCCCCGTACAAAGATATTGACAAAATAGGGAGACCGCCAATATAGGGCTAGATAGCTCAGTTGGTAGAGCGCCGGTACGTTAATCCGGAGGTCGTTGGTTCAAATCCCGCTCTAGTCAATTTTTCTTTGTTCAACCCCCATACTATTTGAAATTTACCCAGTCAGTTTCCCTTGTGGTTTATTACTTGACATTTAAATTTAAAAAGTCGCATCCCCTCAAGGTGATCCCGTGGCTGCTGCTTCCCAGGTTGTATCGTAAACTTGGGTGTGATCCCTGGCTAAACGGCAGTTAACGGTTGTATGGCTTCTGACTGGCACCCCCGTACAAAGATATTGACAAAATAGGGAGACCGCCAATATAGGGCTAGATAGCTCAGTTGGTAGAGCGCCGGTACGTTAATCCGGAGGTCGTTGGTTCAAATCCCGCTCTAGTCAATTTTTCTTTGTTCAACCCCCATACTATTTGAAATTTACCCAGTCAGTTTCCCTTGTGGTTTATTACTTGACATATATTATATGTGTACACACTTTGTAAGTTAGACATCAATTTAGTATAGTATAAAAATTACTTGCCTTCTTGGTACTTTTATCAAAGAGAAAGTAATTAATAAGTTGGAACATTTTGGGGAATTGTAGGTTTCATTATTCAGAATTAACCAGAATTTATTTCTGCATTGTTTTGACCCCCTTACAGGATGTATGCGAGTTGGAGAAACTTGAGGCATTACCTAATCTGATTGAACTTTCTGTAATCAGTAATCCAGTGAGTATAAGATCCAAACATCTCAGTGTTGGCATATTTGGCAACAATTTTGTTTAGTTGTTAAACGATTGGAAAATTTCTATTACTCAGTTAGTTGGTAACTTTTTAAGCCAAGTTAGACCCCATTGAGTGTGATCAGTTATTGTTTGGAAGGTAATTCCATGTATTGGCATGGTTAGGTGCCTAGTGAGTCTTGGGCTTGAATAGTTTAGCACCATTGACTCTGGGCAGTAATTGGATGGGGTCCTTTTGTGTGTTGTCATGGTTTGCGTGGCTAAAGTCTACACCATGATATTACCATGCTTTTTGATGTGACACAAACTAATTTATGTACTGTTAAAGTCAAGGAAATATCACTGAAAGACCCCAACGATCACTACTGCTTTGTCAGATCATTGAAATCAAAATTTGACAAATTTGAAGCCTACACAAAATTCATGACAAAACATAAACCAGTTTTTGTTGTTTTCACTCAAACATGACCACCAACTTGGATGTTTTTTTTGTTTTTTTTCAATTGTTGTTTATATTGGTAGTACTGTGTGTTTATTGAAAACTAGAAGTTTGGCAAGAAAATACTCTTCCAACATCAAATGGTATACCGTCCTGCTAAAATTGTTCATTTCATACTATAAAAAGAAAAGGTCTTGACGGGTTTTTAAATGTTGTCAATGTAGTGCTGATTTATAGGCTAAAACCGTGATGTGGACCTATGAGGTCATTGAACAGCAATTGTGCAGGGGACTAAGTTGAAACCTGCGCAAATTTAAAACTAGCCTGAGCATGTTTTGTGGGGGTGCAAGTTTTAATTTTGTTCAGGTTTCTACTATTCAAACGTGTTCAACCTATAGCATACTGCATGAAAACTTTGATATCGTGGTGGAATTTGACTCCTTGAATTGGGAAGAAAATGTTGTGTCTGAAGATATAGCATTTTCTATAAATTCTCGTCAAATGACACAGGTTATAGTAGTTGAGCGAGAGGTTGTCTTCAGCCGACGCCTTCTCGGGAAACTCTGATGGTCGTCTTCCACGCATCCCGGTCCAGCATCAGCGTCCTAAGCTCAGTTGTTTCTTGTTGTGTTGCGTCCCTCTTCAGCTGATCTACGAAAGTTAGTCTCCTCCTGCCCTTGCTCCTGTTTCCATCAATGGGTTCCCAAAGAACTAAGGGGCTCACAGCTAGCTCTGGATGACGGACACAGTGGCCAGCCAGCCTCATCCTTCGTTCCCTGATCTTGACAGATACTCTTGGTAGGGAATCGTAGAGCTGGGAGTTGGGCATAATGGTCTTCCCAGTGTACATCAAGGGCCATCCGTAGCATTTTTGTATAGACGCCGTCTAGTGCTCTTTCTTGATTGGCTGTCAGAGTCCATGTCTCGGCTCCATATAGAAGTACAGACTCAACTGTAGCAACCAACAGACATCTCTTGATGTCATCGTTGAGATCAGCCCTCCAAACTCGCCTCATGCCATGAAGGGCCTTCCATGCCAAAGCTCTCCTCACTCTTATCTCACTCTCAGTTGATCCTATGAGGACGCCAAGGTATTTAAACTCTTCAATAAGAATAGTTGTCATTACTTACTGAGGCTTGGCCTCCTCCTCCACCTGTCTGTTTGACATAGGCTGGTGGGCGGCCCACAGAGTACTTGAGGCTGTACCCCGCCTGTACATATTACTAACCATAGTTTGAATATTGGAGCAAAGTTTCACAGCCAGATGCCCTTCCTGACGCCAACCACAAGACAACTTCTACGCCATGCTGTGGGGAGCGATGGTCATATCATCATACTGCTCGGGTTTGAAATCAGAGTTTTCCTTCTCCTAGGTGGGCTGCCTTCCATGGCTAACGAGCCCCACCAACCCGGGTTTGAAATCAGAGTTGTCCTTCTCCAAGGCAGACATGCCAACTAGTACGTTTTTCCCGTATTTCATACGGGTTTTTGTTAAAAATACGTGTGTACGGGTTTTGCAAAAATAATACGGTTTTCAGCACCGCCACCGCAAAAATAATCCCATTCAAAATAAAACAAAAAACGACTGCGAGTAAAGACTAAGCTAGCGCTATAAGCCATGTGATACAACCTCGTTTCCAATGGTGTACAATCTCGCCGCGCAATTTTGTTCTTTCCCAGTATAATCGATACGGCGCGCGCTACCCATGTTAGCGAGGTTGTCTGTGGGCACATGGCAGAGCTAGCAGAGGCTCGTTCATCACGAATTCGTAAGCGCGTCCGTAATTGGTGCATGGTATGTAAATAAACCTGTATTAACTAATCGGAACACTGCATACAAAGCTTTAGGTTACGATTGTTCACCTTTCGATCGTCGTAGTAGAACTGTCACTGTCAGTGTCAGTTCACGCTGTTTTCCAGACATTTTTTTAGAACTCCTGCATGAAATTGTAATATAAATATCTGATCATGGCTTCGACCTCGTCGAATAAAAGAAAGCAGTTATTTAAAGGAGAGTATTCAGTGGGACTTCATAAAAGCGTAAAAAAGTGAGAAAATCATGCAAGATGCACAGTGTGTAGTGCTGATTTTAAAAATACAGGTTTTTAATGAAAAATACAGGTTTTTAATGAAAAATACAGGTTTTTAATGAAAAATACAGGTTTTGGGGTTTCAGAGATTGGCATGTCTGCCAAGGCAGTCGACCGCCGACCTAGGCTAATGAGCTCCAACTACCCTGGTTTGGAATCAGAGTTGTCCTTCTCCTAAAACCAATTGCTCTGGCTGATGATCCTGTTATTGAAGAGGCAGAAGCACAGCAATCTGTTCCGCTGCGTCATACTGACATAAATTCAGATCATCTTATGTCGATGATTTGTAAATAATGTAAATAATTGCTCGATCTCTCTTCGCCTTTGACACAATTGACCACAAATTACTGTTTCATAGATTGTACAATTATTTTGGCATCCAAGACTCTGCCCTCTCCTGGTTTAAGTCTTACTTACACGACTGTTCTCAGGTAATCCACATACAAGACGAGGCTTCGGCTGTGGCCAAGGTTCCTTACGGATTACCTCAGGGCTCTGTCCTCGGCCTGGTACTTTTCACACTATACACTTCGCCTCTTGGTCACATTGCTCGTAATCATGGTTTACAATATCACTTTTACGCAGACGACTCTCAATTATATACTACATTTTGCCCCACTATCACAGGCGCTGATTCCAACGTGCTTGATGTACTCACTAACTGCCTCACTGAAATCCAAACATGGATGTCGGTTAATTTTCTCAAATTCAATCCTCACAAAACCAAGTTTCTGGTCATATCTTCCCCTCACTTCAGACACAAAGTACAAATACAAGACATACAGGTTGGCGATGCTCATGTTCAACCAAGCTCAGAAACTCTTTTTGACCAAAGTATGGACCTCAAGAAGCACGTCTCTGATACCTGTGGGACCTCATACATGTACCTCAGGCGTATAGCAGCAATTCGGCACTTGCTCACTACTAATGCAGCAAAACAGCTTATTCATTCTTTCATCACTAGTAGGCTTGACTTCTGCAATAGTCTCCTGGCTGGGCTTCCTCAAAACACACTTCATCGCCTACAATCTGTTCAAAATGCCGCAGCAAGATTACTGACAGACCAAAATATCTTCACACATCTCTCCCATTCTACATAATCTCCACTGGTTACCCAGTCATTTCAGAATTCAAAACAAGATCATCCTTCTGACATTCAAGAGTCTCCATGGACTAGCCCCTATCTATCTACAGAGCATGCTTCAGCCCCGTAGTGTCAGGCCGGGTCTGAGGTCATCGGGCAGCAGGCTCTATGTTCCTCTGACCCGTTTATCCAGCTATGGGGATAGGGCCTTTAGTAACATTTCACCCCACCTCTGGAACTCTCTGCCTCAAATGCAGAAATTTTCTTCTTGTTCTTGACCAGCGCCTTTGAATGTCACACAGATAAAGTGCGCTTTACAAATGCTGTATTATTATTATTATTATTATTATTATTATTATTAATATTATTATTATTATTATTATTATTATAGTTTAGCCCCTAGATAATATAGACAGCTGAGGTATTTATAATTTACAGTTAGTTCCGTCATAGATGTGTTTAGAAACATTGTGGTCCTGCTGATGGCGCTATCAAAAGTTTTAAGAATGAGACTTTAAACAGTGAGATGGTGCTGACCTCTATTATTATTCTCCAAATTGTGCATGGCATTAATATTTTTAATTTTCACAACTTGGTTGAATGATGTGTTTAATGACAAGTAGAGTATGGGAATTGTATAACAAAATATGCACTTTCCCTTTTTGAGTTTGGGCAGAAAAAGTGTTGCAAAATGTTGAAATTTGAGCAGTCTTCTCCAGTGAATAAGCTTTTTAAGTAACGTAAAGATATTATTCTATGATATCTGTGATGTCTGACAGCCCATAAAAATGCAGTAACTTAACAATAACCATTAAAGATACAATAAAAGTCACCTGTTAAAAGTTTTCTACTGATTTCAGTGTCTTCTTGTTGAGAAAACAGCAAAAACACTACATCACAGTATTTTCATGAGGTAAATTTTTCATTAAGTAAATAGAATCCATTGACGTTTTCTTGCTGAAGCATTCACAATCGGACACTGCAGAAATTTGAATCTCCAAAAATCACCTCTAGGCAATCTTTGAAGATTCAAATTTTGGACATACTTTTATTAATTTCTCATAAAGGGAGTCATTTGAAATGAAATAACTGCGCAGGATGCTTACTACCATTACCATTTTTATAACAAGTAGGCTTTCAGGTACGAATTACACAATTTTTTTTTCAGGATCATTACCAAAGTATGACCAAATTTGCTACTAGTATTTGACTGATGTGTTTTTTCCTTAATTGTTAGGTATCCAGAAGGTTAATGCATCGTCCAATGCTGGTATTTAGACAGCCCAATCTGTTATGTATTGATGGAATTCCAGTCGGCCCAGAGGAACGTACTAAAGCAGAGATGTACTTTCTGGAACAACAGGTCTGTACTAGTTTTTTATCAAATTTCAGCAATTTTTACCCAATAGCTCTCCATGTTTTTTGTCTAAACAATACATGAAGGTCATGAAACCATTTTGTTTTTTAATATCTTTGTTACATGTAGGGTACTTAAAAAGCTCATAGGAATTGAACCAGTGTATCTATTTATGCTCAAAGTGCTATTCATTGAATGTTTTCGTTCAGAATGCTTTAGAAGGCATGTTCGCCATAATGATAGTTTGATAATAACACTGTTTTTATTGTGTAATATTTGTTTACTTTCAATAAAGCAACAAACAGCTCATAGTCAGGTTATCAGGGGTGGATCCACAATTTTCAGACATGAGGCATGAACTTTGATTGCTAATTTCAATATTTACCATCTTCTAATTAAGACTATTTCATTCATTTTAACTTCAGGGAATTTGTGGGCCCAGCAAAATAATGAGATGCATCTTGTGAAGTTTCAGACACGGTACATTAGTGTGAAAATAACATGTTTATCAATTTGGGGGTTTATTGTCAAGGGCGATCAGAGGTATGGTAAAGGGGCAGATATGCATAACAAGTGAACATTTTCTACAGGGAACCCACAAACATGTATCTTGAAGGGTGGGGTTTGGGCCCACTAAAGATTGGGGGCCCACTAAATGACCCAAGGAAAATTGTGCATGTTGAGGTACTACATTGGTGCATTGCGATCCTATTTGTTTATGATTTGAGGAAAAGTTTATTTCATTAGGCCCCCAGGAAAATGTTTTTAACATCAGATGATCTCTGGTGTAATCTAGGACATTTCAGAAGCGTTTTATCATTTATTTTGTACTCATTTTGAAATTAGAAATTTTGCTTTAATTTCCTTTTAACTGTCGAAATTAAGTGGGTGAACACAGGCTGCACCCACCCCTAAATCCGTCTCTGGTTATCATGGTGGATTTCTTCAAAGCCAAAGAAGAAGCTGGAGCTCATATTTTTTAAACCAATGGTGCACCTTTTAAATTAAACATTGTTGTTATTACCTGCAGCCAGCATCAACTGTGACTACTACACAAGAAACTACTCTACCAGGTATCTCTCCATATAAGAACCAAGCTGCACCTGTTAAGATTACTAATGTCCAGTTGCAAGGAGCACCAACAGAGAGACATAACTGGGGTCAAACTGTCCAGTATTCTACTGTTGAGGATCCTATGGGATACCAGCAAGATAACATCAGAGGTAGGATGTTTATTATGGGATGACTTAGTGCTTTCCCAGACTGTCCTATGTATAACCTAGTGGTTATTACCATTAACATTACTGTTGTGGGATCATTCAATACACTGTGTTAATTGTCAATTTTCTTTGAGCTGTGAATCAGAGTGAGCCTATGTAATGACAATTTCTGTCCATCCGTCAGTACGTCTGTGCGCTCATACAAGACCCATATTGTGGGGTGACAAATCCATCCTGGCCACACTTGCAGGTTATTTTTCTACTAATAGGGTGAATTTTATTAAAAGTGTCCCACACTTCTTATCCACAAGAAAAATTATCAAGTAAAAAACCACATCACAAAAAACGGAACATATATTTTTCTTCCTCCGTTCACTTATCAGACTACACAACTCTACCAGCTGACCAATATTATTTATGACATTCATTGGAAACGTATGCAATTCTAGTTCATACATACAAGTCTCTTAACAACCGATGATCATCCACTATCCATTCACAGGGCCAATAAGCTAGTTAATGTTCAGCTGCTTTTTTGCTTGCTGTGGGCAATGGGGTTGACATTTCTTGTCGGCGCATTGCGGTTGAGGCACTACACAACACTGTTTTGGAAAGTCTTTTGACTTCAGAGCTGATAATCTGAATCCTTTGTACAAACTTGGTACTGTTTGGAGTTGGTACTGGCAATTAGTACCAATGATCGCTGGTATACCGGTACTGAAGAAATGTGGAACTGTGGTACCAGTTCCAATTTTGAACCGCCCAAGCCAAATTATGCCCCACAGTTGGCGAAGCCACCGAAGTGGCATACTGTTTCTGAAATGTCCTTCTGTGTGTTTAAGTGTTACATAGGAAGTGTGGATCTAAGAACAAAAGAGTTCCACACAATGTAGGAGCTTAAAACACTATGGGGACTTACACTCGTCCACACACACAACCTGATGGATTCCTCTGTGGGGTCCAAGTTGAACTAGTAAAGAAAAACTTTGTGGGGTCTAATAGAACAACAACAAGAAGATGTCTCCACATTGTAGGGACTTGGGACTTGGAACACCACGTCCCACAAAGTGTTTTTTACCGTGTTGAAGAATATGTTTTTTCTTAAGTGTACAGAAAAAAGGAATGGCCGCAGAGTGAATGTGTGGTCTTTTACACAATGGAACAATGGACCCCACAAAGTTTTTCTTTCTTTAACTTGGACCCACACAGAGGAATTTCTTCAGAAAAGGGAATAATAGAACAACAATAGCAGGACCCCACAAACCTGATCCGTAAGGTTGTGTGTGTGTGCTTTAATATAAACTACCTTATGGAGACTGAGAACAAAACAAAAAAGGGAAAAGAAACGGTCTCCATAGGGGAATTCTAAAGACTGGGGTGCTCCACAAAAAATGTGGTTTACAAAAGATGCCTCCACAGGGATGTAAAAAGTAGAATGTGTGATGTGCGTGCGGATGATAACTCAAGAAGAACTTGGCATATTAACTCAAAATCTTGTTTTTGGACCCAAAGACCAAATGTCAAGGCCATTATGGCTAAAACAAAGAAAATTGTGTCCTGTTGATAACTCAAGGAGTTAGCTTACTGCTGTCAGGTTTTTAAAAGAACATAATAAACTGAAGATGATAGAAAACATATGTCAAATACCCAACACATGCATTGTTTGAGTAAAGTAGTTTTCAGCTGAGTACCAAGTACTGCTGAGTACAGGGGTGGCCTAGTAGTACTCCAGTACAAGTATTTGGGACATCGAGTACGAGTACAAGTACAAGTATCCGAACAGTGTCTAAGCAAATATGCTGTTTAAAATGGCTGCCAGCAGTTTTATTTTCTGCAACAAGTGTTTTTAAATCTTTGAAAAATCTTCTGGTTGTACCATCTGTTTTGTAAACGAATTATTAATTTTTGGTCTGTGGAGTGTACTGGTGATGTTATTAGCTGTTCCGACCTGTTAGGGTGGAACAGCTATTGTAATCGTCGAGATTTTTATTCTTTTTATTATTATTATTAGCTGTTCCGACCTGTTAGGGCGGAACAGCTATTGTAATCGTCGAGATTTTTATTCTTTTTATTATTATTCTTATTAGCTGTTCCGACCTGTTAGGGCGGAACAGCTATTGTAATCGTCGAGATTTTTATTATTTTTATTATTATTATTATTATTATTAGCTGTTCCGACCTGTTAGGGCGGAACAGCTATTGTAATCGTCGAGATTTTTATTCTTTTTATTATTATTCTTATTAGCTGTTCCGACCTGTTAGGGCGGAACAGCTATTGTAATCGTCGAGATTTTTATTCTTTTTATTATTATTCTTATTAGCTGTTCCGACCTGTTAGGGCGGAACAGCTATTGTAATCGTCGAGATTTTTATTTTTTTTTCTTCATATTATTCTTTCTTTCCCAAAACCCCATTGACTTAACCTGTGACTTTTTCGAACGCCATAACTCATTTTTAGGAAAACAAAACACCAGTCAAATTGTAAACCATATTAAAGGTTATGCTCTGACTTAAATTTTAGATGTGATTAGATTAAAATTGTTAATTAATTATTCACGTGACAGCTGTGTGAATATTTAATTAGCCAATCTTGTTATCACCATATCTCTAGAAGTAAACATCCGATCCTCAAACTTTTTTCAGTCATGGACTTGTCTCGTAGTGTAGATGTCAATTCTTGCCTAAACTTTGCCATCACGTCATCATGACGTCACTTTTTTGCACGTTTTCTATTTGTGTACAAAAACCAATGGCTCTGAAAAATAGTGTTTATAACACAACTTTTCAGAATAGGTTACATTTTAGTTACTTATAATACACAAATCATGTTTAAAACAGAAATGCTTTTACTAAGAGTTATTCCAGGCCATTAAAAATAATCAAATACAACGTAGTTTTACGATAATTAGCGATTTAAGATTGATAAATCTGAACCCCATGAAACAAACTCTGTGTTGCGCAATCACGGCAATGCGTCCGAGATTGCCTCGCTGTTTATTCCTATTCGAAGGTGGACCTTTGGTTTCTACATACCCCATTGGATTTGTGCTTGAGCAACATGTTATTCCTAGGTAAGTTAAGGTGGTTTTTTTTAAAGGCATTTGATTGGGATAAGTTACATACCATCTTGTACCTTATCAAATTTATTAGTATGAAAAACACAATTTTGTTACTGTGACGTCATCAGGTGTCAAATTACAGTAATTAAAAGCTTTAATTAGTTCATCTTTGCAGCACCTCACTCAAGAAGTACACAGCCGATTTTCAAACTTTTTTCAGTTATAGACCCCTTGGGCACTGGAGATTAACCATGGGTTACCGTGACCCCTGTTGACATTTAGTTCCGGGTCAACCGGAAGTGGGACCATATCTCAAGAAGTACACAACCAATTTTCAATTTCTTTTCAGTTATAGATCCTTTGAGCATTAAATATTGAACTTGGATTACCGTGACCCAATGCTGACCTTTACTTCCGGGTCAACCGGAAGTGGGACCATATCTCAAGAAGTACACACCCGATTTTCAATTTCTTTTCAGTTATAGACCCTTTGAGCATTACATATTGAACTTGGATTACCGTGACCCCATGTTGACCTTTACTTCCGGGTCAACCGGAAGTGGGACAATATCTCAAGAAGTAGACAGCCAAATTTCAAACTTTTTTCAGTTACAGACTCCTTGGGCATTGGAGAATAGCCTTCGGTAACCGTGACCTCATGATGACCTTTGACCATGGGTCAACCGGAAGTAGGACCATATCTCAAGAACTACACAACTGATTTTCAATCTGTTTTTCAGTTATAGACTCCTTGGGCATTGGAGATTAGCCTTGGATAACCGTGACCCCATTTTGACCTTTACCTATTGGTCAACCGGAAGTAGGACCATATCTCAAGAACTACACAACTGATTTTCAATCTGTTTTCAGTTATAGACTCCTTGGGCATTGGAGATTAGCCTTGGATAACCGTGACCCCATTTTGACCTTTACCTATGGGTCAACTGGAAGTGGGACCATTTCTCAAGAACTACAAAGCCTATTTTATAACTGTTTTCAGTTATAGACTCATTGGGCATTGGAGATTAGCCTTGGGTAACCGTGACCCTATGTTGACCTTGACTTCCGGGTCATACGGAAGTGCGACCATTTCTCAAGAACTACACAGCCGTTTTTCAAACTTTTTTCAGTCACAGACTCCTTGAGCATTGGAGAAAAACCTCCGTTAACCGTGACCTCATGTTGACCTTTACCTATTGGTCAACCGGAAGTGGGACCACATCTCAAGAACTACAAAGCGGATTTCCGATTTTTTCCAGTTACAGACACCTTGGGCATTGGAGAATAGCAACATATTACCGTGACCCCATGTTGACCTTTGGCCATGGGTCAACCGAAGTGGGACCATTTCTCAAGAACTACACAACCGTTTTTCAAACTTTTTTCAGTTACAGACTCCTTGGGCATTGGAGAAAAACCTCCGGTAACTTTGACCTTATGTTGACCTAAAGTGGGACCATATCCCCAAAACTTTTCAACCTATTTTCAAACATTTTTCAGTTATATAACCCTTGGGCATGGGGTCATCAATTTGTAATGTTTGTGGTGTATTATAGCTTACTTTTACCTTTGCTTTCGGTTTCAAACAAGATCCGATATTGTTTGATTTTCTTACACTGCGATGATCATTCGTGATTACCTGCATTTATTTCAAACACGATCACAGGATTTACACAAAATACATAATTAGTTCAATCCCGAGCTACGAAAAAACTTCTTATGGTCAACAGAACGGAACAGCTCTGTGATTGTAAGTTACAATCACATTAGATCTAGTTTTCATTCTTTGTGATTTGAAATATTGGATTTTTGATACACTTTGACTGACTGGAGCAGGGTGCTGCTTCTGACTTTAACAAATGCTCATCAAGGGCTTATTTGTTACATTGTGTGATCTAGCTAATACCCCCCTGGTTCCAACTAAGCTGAGTAAATACTTCAGCATATTTTCCACACAGTTGATGGCATCTGTACAATGGATTCCTGTGCTATTTTCATCATTGTGGGAGATTTTAACCATCTTCAAATAACCACCATGGAAACTGACCTTGGTATGACTCAGATCAGCTTGTATCATTTCCTACCCATAACAATGCTATTCTGGACAAGATCTATACAAACTCTCTGGTATCATTTGTTGAACCTGAGCGGTTACCGCCTTTGGGAAGAAGTGATCATCACTGGTGCATCCTTGTCAAACCTTCTGCTGAACTCTTACTCCATACTCCAAATAAGCTGTAAATACCGAGACTCGGCATTGTGGTCCTTTGTCCAATGGATTACCAACCATAGCTGGTACGTTGTTTCCTCTAATCACTTAACTGATGGCATTATTAGCAATTTCTTGATGGAAGATCAATGGTGTCTACAAGCAGCACTTTCCTGTCATTAGCTCAAGGCTACGTTGTTCTAACAAACCTTGGATGACTCCTCCAAATAAGAAAGTTTTTTCATTTCTTCTCACCACAATTTCAATTATTATTTAATCCAAATAAATTGTTAAAGAGGAAGGGAAATTACCGATTCAATTTTGCGATGTACTCATTTTCCAATAGATTTTCCAAACCTCATGTGAGTGGGGAAAAAATTACAAGTCTCTAACCTCACGTTAAAATGGTGTAAATTGACATTGTATTTGATACCCTTCCCAGTGTAAAATTTGTCAACATCCAAAATATCTGATGAGGAAATTGGGTCTTTACATTTTTGCACAGGAATGTTTTTGTTCATAACTGACTTTTTCAGAGCAAAATTTGAAACATTACGTCATTGGAATTCAACAACTAATGAATCTTTAAATTCCAAGGAGGAATTTTTCAGCAGTCAAAAGGTCAAAATTCCTCAACGCTACTTCTTTGCCCTTGATATTGACGTGTTTCACAACACGCAGCCCACTTATCTGTACCTATCCTGTCTGCCATTTTGGGAGTCAAATTGAAGTTACTCCCAGAATGGCAGAAATGGGAGATATGCATTGTGCAGAGGTTTGCTCCACATCGTGAAACGTGTCAATAGACAAGTCTGTAGACCAAGATACTGCAAGCTGTTATCATTGTGCGCCATTACATAATACGCCCCACACTTTCATTATGCAGTCTGCAGGTGAGCCCCCTGATTCAATCAGAATCTTTTTTGCATACATAGTACGAGATCAAGCGCAACCATCAATTTATTTGTTATTTTGAGAGAATGCTCTACCTCCTACACCACATCATGCATTATTGACAATCAATGCCACAACACACTCCCCACAGCCCTTTTAAAGCTAGGCCTTACAACATGCTCCACAAATTGGGCGGCCCCTTGCAGTCATCCGTACAGACTGAGCTTTACACACTTTGTTTATGACAAGCTCCTCAAAAACCCCATCACAGAGAAAACAGTGCAATATTTAGAAGAAAAGCTTTTAACACTTGATAAACAGAAAGAATGTTTTACTGTATAATGTAATAGTAGACCAGCCGTACTTGAAAAAGTCCTCTAGTAAAAAATTCCAAGACATAGTTTGTTAATGGCTGGCATCCATGCTAGATCTATTGTTCATGGGATCAGGAAGACGATTAGGGTGGATGCCACACTCAATTTTGAATTTTAAGGTCATTTTGAGGTCAAAAAGGTCAAATAAGGTCAAAATGTGGATTTCGGATTTTGCACCAAATTTGACCCCAAGTGGTAGCTGTATCTATAAAATGTATTTTTATCATCATATTGACATACCAAGCCTGTAAAACTGAGGGTTAATCTTTTATCTTGTACACAAATGTATAATAAAATGAAAACTAAAAGTGTGATTTTCTCAAAAAGTGCACATCTTCAGTATACCAAATAAGTTTGCACTCCCTAATCTCAAGGGTGCATATATTTGTTTAAAACAACTTTTTTTTCTGAAGGTTTATATACCCAGCCAATTTTTAATCCAAAAATTTTTTCAATTTCACACCTTTTTGTATGGTATGAGACAAGAAGGTATGTTCTTCACTCAGTACATTTGAATGCATTCACTGTAGTGGGTTTATAGTTTGACATGGTGCTTAAAAACTGTATGTGTCTGATACCAAAGTTGTTTGTACTCCCAATCTTTCCAAGTGAACATTTTCAGACTCCTACACAGTCATCCAACTCAAAGGACAATGAAGAATTAAAATGTTGAACATTTTTTGCAATAAACAGTGGCTTTATCCCATGTTACAGCTGTTTCATACACCATGGGGTATCATGCATTTGAAACATTTTAGGCTTTTAAGCTACATGTTGTAACATAGTGTGGCTTGCCATGATTCGAAGCCAGCTCAAGAGTTAGTGACCATCAGGCACTCAGAGGCCACTTCTCTTACATAAACTGGACAACCTTAGTACTTCTGTTGCCTAGCAACTGCCCAGACCAGTCACCTTTGAGTGTCCGATTAGCACAGACATTAAGGGCCACATTGCCACATACAAATCCATTCTTTTGATCAGAGTACTATACTGAACACCCTCTGACAAATGTGCATGGCTAAATCTGAAGACATCAGCCCTCAGATTATTTGATGAAAGAATTCTCACATCTGTTAGAGTAAGTAGACTCAAGTTGTTAAATTACATTTACTATATAGTAACTATGGAGACACTATACAGTAAAAGAAAGGAACTGATATGGGCAAATCCAAAGTTTGAGAACGTAATTTTTCTCAAGGGAGGACTCCATGTCTGCTTCAACTTCCTGAAGGCTGGTGGCCAACACATGGAAATTGCTTGGCTTGATGACCTGTGGACAGAGACCGCGTTCCCACTGGATCCACAATTACAAGATCCTGACCCCGCAAAGGATTAGTCGCAGACGTGAATCGCGGTCGCGTTCCCACTTGAGTATGATCGCGCATTGATCCACCTTTTGTAAACGGAAGCAGATCAAAAGTTCACCAACGCAGGTCACTTTCGCCCATCTTCCTCACAATTACCTGAAATACTGTGCTATTTCTCACGGTGCCGTCCAGTTTGTTTGGAATTTCTTGACTGGCCCAGATGTCTAAAAAGTTCCCAGCTCCTCGTCCGACCATAGCTTGCCACGCTTCTCATCTTTTTGGGGTTTTTTTTGGACGAATTTATGGAACGTTTATTGCTGGGCGCTGCCATCTTTAAAGAACGTACAATGCATCCAAAAATTGGCATGGGTTTGGGTTTAGTGTGGATGCGTTGTACAGAACGTGTAGTTGGTATCGTCACGTGACGTCAATACTGCTTTATGCTTTACTTGCAATTCTTTTATGTCACCAAATGCGTGGTGCGTGCTGGGAATAGAAAAAAAAAGAACACCGTTTTCGCGCCATTCGGTCCTACCGGACCGGATGTTCGCCCTCAAATTGCGGGGTCTGATCGCCCTTTGCGTTCCCACTAGACTTTTGATCGCCCATTAATCCAAAAGGGCGATCAGATCCCGCTTTAATCCTACTTCCGAGGTGGATCAAATTTGCGGGGTCTGATCCTGATTGCCCTCGCGTTCCCACTTACGCTTGATCGCCCTTTGATCGCCCTTTTCGAGAAATTGCGGGGTCTGATCGCCCTTTTCTCGAATTGTGCGATCAATGCGGGGTCCAGTGGGAACGGGGTCTATGTCAGGTGTTTATGCAAACAACAGGACTGAGACCATGCTTCCAGTCAAAGCCTATTATCTATGTCAGGTGTTTATGCAAACAACAGGACTGAGACCATGCTTCCAGTCAAAGCCTGCTTCCAGTCAAAGCCTATTATCACGCTGTTAGAGTACACTAATTTCCGACCTACCAGGCTCTGTGGCACATCAAATGGTCTATGCTTAAATCTTGGCTGGTTGAAAATGATAAACAAAAAGATGTGGAAGTTGACAAACTTGCCCAAAGTGTGGTTGTGCAGTTCAAAAAGAGGGATGGCAATCACAGAGCAGAACTTTACGAAGCAGTTGGCCAACTGTAAGATTTCAGAAGCTTTTTCAGCAATACAGCCGTGGCTCACCATCGCACCATCGACAACCACAGCAACCATGACCGGTTGGGACTTGCTTATCTCGCAGATATGATACTCCTTGAGAAGACAGCGCCAGAGGTTTATGCAGTATTCAGTAAAGGATTTTTTTTTGTGTGAAGCGAACAAAGTGGTTCAACCAGGTTCCCACTGATCACGCAACTGAGTGGATGAACCTGGGACATGCAAAATGAAGAATGGCATAAATGGAATTACGAGAAATAATCAAGCCAGGGACAAATTTTGTATTACATGGTCCGAGCGATCACGCATCACACAAAACATAAGATCTCTCTTCAATTTAGAAGATGATGAAGAAGAAACCACTGACTTTCACCCGCTCTATTAGCCTTCCATCCTGCACAAATCAAGTTGTTGATGACGTTAGGAAGCTTACCACACAGCTTACAAGATTTGATGTGTTCCGAGTAAACCCCACCTTGGCTGAAGTAGACGACGACACCGACTCTGATAATGTTAGAGAGATACCACTGGTATCATTGGCAACCAGAGACATTGCACCAATTGAGATGGTCAGTGACTTGATCTCAGTCCTGTTGGCTGCATAAACACATGCCTCTGTCCACAGGTCATCAAGCCTAGCAATTTCCATGTGTTGGCCACCAGCCTTCAGGAAGTTGAAGCAGACATGAAGTCCTCCCTTGAGAAAAATTACGTTCTCAAACTTTGGATTTGCCCATATCAGTTCCTTTCTTTTGTTGTATAGTGTCTCCATAGTTACTATATAGTTAAAATGTAATTAAACAACTTGAGTCTACTCACAGATGTGAGAATTCTTTCATCAAAGAAACTGAGGGCTGGTGTCTTCAGATTTAGCCGTGCACATTTGTCAGAGGGTGTTCAGTATAGTACTCTGATCAAAAGAACGGATTTGTATGTGGCAATGTGGCCCTTAATTTCTGCGCTAATCGGACACTCAAAGGTGACTGGTCTGGGCAGTTGCTAGGCAACAGAAGTACTAAGGTTGTCCAGTTTATGTAAGAGAAGTGGCCTCTGAGTGCCTGGTCACTAACTCTTAAGCTGGCTTCGAATCATGGCAAGCCACATTATGTTACAACATGTAGCTTAAAAGCCTAAAATGTTTAACTACACGATACCCCATGGTGTATGAAACAGCTATAACATGGGATGAAGCCACTGTTTATTGCAAAAAATGTTCAACATTTTAATTCATCATTGTCCTTTGAGTTGGATGACTGTGTAGGAGTCTGAAAATGTTCACTTGGAAAGATTGGGAGTACAAACAACTTTGGTATCAGACATACAGTTTTTGAGCACCATGTCAAACTATAAACCCACTACAGTGAATGCATTCAATTGTACTGCGTGAAGAACATACCTTCTTGTCTCATTACACCATACAAAAAGGTGTGAAATTTAAATTTTGTTTGGATTAAAAACTGCCTGGGTATATAAACCTTCAGAAAAAAAGTTGTTTAAACAAATATATGCACCCTTGAGATAGGGAGTGCAAACTTATTCAGTATACTCAAGATATGCACTTTTTGGGAAAATCACACTTTTAGTTTTCATTTTACTGTACATTTGTGTACAAGATAAAAGGTTAACCCTCAGTTTTACAGGCTTGTTATGTCAATATGATGATAAAAATACATTTTATAGATAAAGCTACCACTTGGGGGCAAATTTGGTGCAAAATCCAAAAATCCCCATTTTGACCTTTTTGACCTCAAAATGACCTTAAAATTCGAAATTGAGGGTGGCCTCCACCCTAATCGTCTCCCCTTACTATTAACAATAGATCTAGCATGGATGCAGGCCATTAACAAACTATGCCATTCAAAGTGTAATTTTAGTGGCTTCATCTCTGATTTGTTTTGTTTTGTTGTTTGGTTGTTTTGGGGTTTTTTTTAATTTTTTTATAATTTGTTAAAGTAGTCAGATATTGCGTGAGATCGCACCACAGAGCATCTAGAATCCACCTTTTTTTCTGGGGCCCTTAAAGACACTGGACACCTTTGGTAATTGTCAAAGACCAGTCTTCTCACTTGGTGTATCTCAACATATGCACAAAACAACAAACCTGTGAAAATTTGAACTTATTTGGTCGTAGAAGTTGCGACATAATAATGGAAGAAAAAACACCCTTGTAACACGAAGTGGTGTGCTTTCAGATGCTTGATTTCGAGACCTCACACGTGAGGTCTCAAAATCAATTCAAATATTTTACTGAGAAATTACTTCTTTTTCAAAAACTACGTTACTTCAGAGGGAGCCGTTTCTCACAATGTTTTATACTATCAACAGCTCTCCATTGCTCGTTACCAAGTAAGTTTTTATGCTAAAAATTATTTTGAGTAATTACCAATAGTGTCCAGTGCCTTTAAGCCCCCATGCTGTTAGGGCTTCACGCTACGCACTCGCAGGTGTCCATGCCCCCTGTTTCAGAAATCCTGGATCCGCCCCTGATCATAATATGGAAACTAAGAGGCCTAAAATCTGTATTTGGATACTTACATGTAAGTTTGCAGTGTCTAAGACTAAGAGGGTTGTAAAAAGCATTTTCAAAGGGCAGCCATATTTGATCAAAATGGTGGCCATGCATTTGCATGATAAGACATAACTCATAGAGTTTAAGAATCTTCATTTTGGTGTCTATAAATAAGTTTGAAGACTTCAAAGGAAGTATTTTGGATAGTTTCAGACTACAAGGTCTCCCGTTTTCAAAATGGTGGCCATATTTTGATATAAATGACGACCATTTTGCATAATTATACTACACAGTGGGTGAGTTTGATTAACTTCCCGGGTTGACCCATGTTTGACCCCAGTAGGTTGGAGTAGCTTTGGTGTCATTGTTGTGGCTCAGACCCAAAATGAACTGCATGTGGAGCAGGTTACTTGGGGCTGACCCAGGTGCATGACATCACGACGATAAACTTTCTCATGGACCACCAATTTGTTTGTAATTCAGTGGGACACTTTCAGGAAGTTTGACACACATTTCACCCTTAAAACAGCGACTTTGTGAGCATTAAGTATTTTTTTATTCAAAGACGTGTACTTTTGTATCAACGTGGGCATGTAAAATAATTTTACAATTCAGTTTTTCTTTAAGGTTCATTTTTTTTTACAATCTTTTCTTGAATCCATGAAAAGTTTTGAGTTGATGTGATTGCTGGTTGGTGTTTGATTAGCCATGTCAGTGACACACCAGGATAATCACACCTGGGTACACCCAGGGAAGCTCATGGGACGCACCCAGTAACTAAGAGGTCTAGAATTTTCATTTGGTGTCTATAAATAGGTTTGTGTTCCAAATTTGTAGGTCTATTTCAAAATGACATTTATATTTTTATAAAAATGGCTGCCATATTTTTATCAAAGTAAAGGCTCATTTCGCATAATGATACTACACATAACTTAGGAAGTAAGAAATATAGAATCTTCATTTAGGGGTCAAAAATAGGTTTGAAGGATCTAACTGCACCTGTCTATTTTCCCAATTTGTCACTGAATATTTTCGAAATGGCTGCTCTATATTAAAATGGTGTTACTTGGATAAGTATGAGGTAGTGAATCTTAATTTTCAGATATTAGTTTGAATGATCTTTAGCAGTTAATTCTCGAATCATTTTCCAGTGAGTCAGACTTTTCAATTTTAGTAATGCCATTTCCAAAGTGATAGTACCAGACCTCCCAACAATTGGATTTCAAAAATCATACTTTTCAAACAAAAGTTACCTCAGCCTTTTTTTTTACCAGCCCGCATGTTTGTACCTACGCACACAATTTTCGCAAGCTACATAAAAATAATTTTAATAAAAATCAGGGAATCGAAGTTCACCAAATTGCATGTTTGGACAATTTATTTCACTTATGATGGTATTTTCATCAACGACCTTTTCCATGGATTCGTGATTTGAGGATGGGTTTTATTGAACTTAATTTGTACTGACATTTTCGCGATTCAACGATCGGTGTTCGACGACGCACGTATGGAAAAAAACTTAATGAAATTTGCCCTGCATCGCACGCAACAAGCTTGGCCCTCCTATCAGCAAAAGTTGTCAATGTTTTAATAGCCTTACTTCAAGGCTGTTTTATAGTACAGAATCTGCAAACCTGGACCACCTTATGCAGCTATTCTTTACTCAGCTCGTGATTGTGTACTGAGTTGGAGTCTAGCCAAGCATTTTTTTATTATGCTAATTTCCAACGGCCATTCACAGCGTGCGGCCTGTGGTTAGCATGTGGACTTTGGAACCGCTGTACTATGGTGCACGTGTGTTGTGTGTGCATGAACAACCGGCGGGCGGCGGAACATACACGGTCATACCATCGTTATAGATTAAAACTATATTGTACAATGCAACGTTGTATGAGGGTTTGACACCTCTTGGTCTCCATTGGTTTGTAACCCTGATCAATAGAACTTCTATATCCAAGGTCCCATCACCAATCCATTGATATCCGGCTTAGTTAACTTCATTCTGACCAATATCCTATAAAAAATTATCTTCTACATCTGATATCTATGCTTTCTTACTCCTCTCTGTCTTTCTTGACTCTTTCATCCTCACCAATGGATCTTCTATATTTGATACCCACACGTTTTCTATCCCATCATCACATAGTTTCCCTTGGTTCCGTCATCTTGACCAATGACTCTTCTATATTCATGTTGCTATTGTCCACTCCTCAGTCTCCATAACTCCCAAATCAAATCCTGATCAATGAATCTTTCACTTCTACATCAACAGTTAAATCATCTACTTCTCGTCGCCTTTTGCTTCCTCAACCTGGCCAATGTATTTTTTATATCCAGTGTTCATCATCCCCTCCTCAATCTCCCCTGACTCCCTCCTACTGACCACTGAACTCTCAATTTCATAGATTGCAAAAATATCTGGCACTACAAATGCTACAGTACCTATGAAATTCTCATATATTTGAATGCCACTTTTGAGCTGTTAAACCTGCAAACTTACAACTAGACACCAAAATGAAGATTCTAGACCTCTCCCCGAGTTATGGTGAACTATCATTAAATAAAATGGCAACAATTTTGAAATATTTGGCCATCATTTTAGAAATGTCACACTCGAAAGTGTTTTTTTTTTTAAATGGTTGTACAGACCCTTACAATCTATATTGTAGCCATCAAAATAAAGATTCCATAAGGGAATAAAAGAGTAGACGACGAGGTCTTAACCTGCCGTTTAAAACTTGCAGGGTCATGGCCGTGCAATAAAGGCCGAAGGTGAGGTCCTTTATTGCACGGCCATGACCCTGCAAGGTTTTAAACGGCTGGTTAAGACCGAGTCACTACTCTTTTATTCCCTTATGGGCTTTTTTGTGAAAAAGCGCAATATTGTTAGAACTTTTCTGTTAACTTTCAATTCCTGTTACGTCCTCGGGCCCTGTTTTGCCAAGGATGTGCATGCAGCAGTGCCTGCGTATCCTTGCCCACAACAGGTATGTTTAAACTCTTCTAGCCGGGTATTTATGAATACTTCTTAGTTCCCAAGATACGATTAGTTATCACACAACCCAAGATTACGGGAAAAAAATATAGTACTTCGGTCGTGTGGGATATGGGATTCAGACCTACTATATTTTTCTGTATTCCGTTAGTGATAAGTGTGAAGCAATGTTGATTCATAGCTTAAAATAGTGTAATTTGAGTCAGAACATCGCAATGTAATATGGGCTGTTTAATACAGGTTTATATCACACTCTTGTTGCTGTTGATCGACCAATCAGAATCCAGGATTCAAGTTTGCTTGAAAATAAAGCGTATTATAATTATGAAAAATGGCCACCAATAGGGAGAAAATATTTAGCCAGTTCCATTAATTTAGAAATTCGAGAGCTGAAAATCCAACTCACCCCAAAAAAGGCTGTTTTGAGCAATTAGATCCTTGGAACCAGTATTTTAGACACCAAAGCGAAAATTCTAGACCTTTAACTTCCCAAGTTACTTTGTTGTGTCATTATGCAAAATGGCCACTCTTTTTATAGAAATATTGCCGCCGTTTTAAAAATGGAAGACAGACCTACATGTAATAAAATCTTCATTTTTTGTGAGTGTTGCATGAACGTTTTTTTGAAATGTTAATGTCATGATTTGACCTGGCTTCCAGTCCAATCCAAAGTTAAAGAAATTTATATGAAGAAGCTCTTTTTTAATGTTTTTTTTTTCATACTTATTTATTTCATTTAATTTAACTTAAAATATTTACCTGCTATTCACACAATCAGTACACCTAGTGTTTGTAATTCTACAAACACTACATGTCTAGTTCTTCGTCTTCTTCTCCCCTATGCTTGTCCTCTAACCCAAACACACTTCATAAGCTCACACAGCCTTCAAACTTCACACATTAGATCTTTACTAGTAGAAAAAACCACTGTAGTTCATCAGGTGTCGAATTACTTTACAGCTGTGGCTGGCTATTTGTATCTTATCTAACGTGCATTTATCATTTTTTATTATTTATCATGTGCTTTACTCTCAGCACCGAACAGACGACAGCGAAACTACGTCCGCTCTGATACCAATATATCCCCAAGTAACAGTGGAACAAGGGCAGGCCAATCCAACCATACCCAAGCTGGTCATCATAGAGGTCAGTACCAACTCCAACATCAAGTGCCGTATGTACCTCATCAAGGTCATTATCAACGAAGTAGTAATCAAGATGAAGCTCATCAGACTAGATATAATAGCAGTGGAGGTAAAGGTAGACCTCATTAAAACTCATCGTGCATTAACAGTCAATATTATTTTTGTCATAGTTGCTTTCATCAGGGCATGCCATTTCCCTGTCAGCAATGTTAAAAAAAACAAAGTTGGGGGTGTTTTGTAATCTAATAACTCTGACACCTATGTGTGTTATTTTGTTTAAACAGGATACCCCACATGAAAAGCAAATCTTATGGAAACTCAAAATTAATGGTATGTTGTTTAATAGACCTTATGCACATGATGTCATTTGAGTAGGGTGCTCTCGGCTAGAGGTTAAAGAGGGTTTTTCATTGGCCCATCTTGTGTGCAGCGCGTACAAGGATGTGCGATTCTATTGTTTCATTATCGTTTTACCTCTGAGATTGTGGCGTGATGACATCAATGCGTATTGGCTACAAAGCAGTTGTGTTTTGATGTGGCAGATTTGTAATAGATATTGGGTAATAGATATTCACACTTATGGGCAAAAAAGATAACTCAAAAAAGCATGGGAGAGTGAGACTAAAGCAACTATTTTGACCAAGTCTTTTCCTGTACATTCCAAAGCTGTTCATTATTGTACGTACCCCAAAAAATAAATACAAATCTGAAACCTTCAGAAATAACGGGGTCATTTGAAAAAAATTGCGTATGTAACACTTTAAGATTCTAGGCAGTTAACACAGAGATGTTTCTGCTGGTATTAAGGGAATCTTGTAATTTCCCTTAATATGAATAAGGACAGACATTTTGTGACAAAATATCTGTTCCCATTTGTACATAAAATTTGTTTTTTATTTAATATTCCCTATTTTGGCAGGTAACTTTCCCTACTTTGGCAGGTAACTTTCCCCATGGACATATAAATTGTATTTGAACAACTAGTCCATTCATATTGAAGGTTTTCCCAGTCATTTTCGGCAAATAGGCGGCCAAGTTAAACATTGTGTCATTCAATTTCACTTAATGTGCAAGTAAATGTACTCTGCGTCAGGTGTTTCAAAAAGATAACCATTCAATTTAACAATCCACCCAAACTGCATTCAAATTCACAACAGCTTTTTGCAGCGTGCATTGGTCATTCAAATTCAACTTTGGGAAGTCATTTGGGGGAATCAGGCAGCTAAGTAGACGCTTTGTTGATCTGTAATGAACATGGCCTCTCTTTTAGACTTTAAAAGGTAAAAAAAACGGTTCACTTGTTCTATGAGAATCACTTTCCTGATGTTCTCTGACAACAAATTGTATAAATACACTACAAACAGAAAAATAAATAAATTAATTTTGTTTTCTCATTTTGCAAAATCGCTTCTTGCAAAATAAAATCGAAAGTGACAATCTGTTAGAAATCTCTAGTTTTACTCTGCTAAAGTGAATGTCAAAATTGCAAGGCTGAAATGAACATAAGTTAAATTGAGTAAAATGATATATAAATTTGCAAAATAACTGGAAAATTTCTTCTAGTCACTTAAATTCGCTAACGTTGGCCCCTAATTTTTTGTAAAGCTCAATCTTGACGTGCCTTTGAATCCAGACAGACAAAAATACATGACAATATATTTCATGTTTTTACTATTCCACGTTCCCCTCCCATGTCAAACTTAAGTACCCATTTGTCTGGAAATGCCAAAAATTGAAAAAGAACATTGGTGAGGGTTAGATGATGTAACTAAAACTAATCCATCTACTTTGTATTAAGCACACAATATAGGTTTTCCGGCTATTTTTTTTTAAATAAGCAGTCAACTTCGTGCGAATTTGAAAGCTCCTCAAAACATTCATTAAATTTCACTTAATGTAAACGGTTCTTGAAATTGTCCAATCCGATATCATTTGTTTTCTCCAACTTAAGCCAGTTAAGAAAGAAATCAAGAAACCTATGGTTTGCATTTGTTTATACATAATTTTTGTAATGCTCATTGTGATATTGCTTGTTATAAAACGAAACAAACGTAGAAATCTCTAGTTGTGCCTACTCAGCTAAATTAAATGCAGATTTGGCATGGTTAAAAACAATGCCTCATTAGTTTATAGTTTAATTCAAATAGTGTGATCTTAATTTGCATGCCTCAAAGTGAAATTGAATTAGGGTTTCAACTGTAGAGGCAAAATCGCTGTAATGTTTTTTTTGTTCGCTGGAAATTACCAGGAAAACATGTTAGTAGAATGTGCATGATTTTATTTCACCATTGAATTCATGGACTTACAGATACACAGGTAATAGAAGTCCTTGGCTCAATTTCAGAAGATTGATCTTAACTGAGAATCAATCTTATTTGTTAAAGGAACATTATAGAATTAGTTTTTGCTAACAAAACAGTTGCTGGCAGTGTAAGCACTTTATGTAATCCACTATATACATAAACTGACAAACCTGTAGAAGTTTGAGGTCGATCGGCCATCTGGGTCACGAGAAAATAGTGAAAAACCGATTACACATTTGCATGAAATCATACTAGATTCAACAAATGAATAAAACGCTCACTGAGCGATAAATTCCAATCGGAAAATTAGTTTATTCATTTCTCATCAAATATGGCATTTCAGACAGAAATATTTCAAGGGATGTTTTCTACTATCATCATAAGACCGTGTAAGTTTTATGTAAATTTTTGATAAAAAAGTATATTTTAAAGTAAGTTTTTTTCTTACCAATTCTGTAATGTTCCTTTAAGCTAATTGTGATGTCACAAAACAAATCATTATGGCAACACATCTTAAGATGAATCTTACTAATAGTGCTATGTGAAATCGAGCCCTGTGCACATAAACATTGCATATGCACATTGCCAGATGTGAGTCACGGGAGAGTGATTTAAAAGCAAAGGAATGTAGTTTATCCCAGTTTTCCCTGTACATTCCATTGCTGTTGCATTATATGTAAAGAAAGGAACAACAGTTGGGTGAATCAATTTCTTTGTGTTTCCTAACAATTATGTCTCTGTACAATCTTCAAGATGGTCAGTTGCAATTCCTTAACATATTATTAATTTTTCTGAATTTTTATTCAGAATGTACACATTAAAAATACACAACAAAATACTTCACTTATATTGATTATTGCTTCCTCAAATGTCACACTTTTGTAACCATTAGAGAAGACAGATATGCTCTCGTTGCTAGTGGTATCAGATGGAAAACCTAGCAGAATAATATCAAATAAAAGAGAAATGAGTACTCTTTCAAACAATGTACAGTTTTAATATATCAGTAAGTTTATTTGCAACTTTGCAATAAATATTAATTGATATTAGGCAGGAACAGTGTATACTGTGACCTATCATATTCCGTCCATTCATGTTTAAGTCAATTTGCAAGTCATCCTGTTATCATATTTTTTTCAGAAATTGTGTAAATGTATTGTTGATAATTGTTTTATACAAAAAAATGTGTTTAATTTATTTTGGGGAAAGCGCTACTCTTTGATGTAAAAATGAATGTATTTTGGGGGTAAAAATAAATCAACTAGAGCAGTATTTGAACCTGTGACAACATTTGGTGCTTGATTTGGGATATGGCGTTGTAACCAAATTTGTTTTAACATTTTAATATACACAACAATTTCACAAAAAGTACCATTCACAAAATGAAATTATTTCCAAATAAACAAGCCTAAAAATATTTCTAAAAATCTTGAATAGCTTCGCAAGTCTTTTAAACATTATATATAAACTTTTGACTTTGTTTCCATCCCCAGGCTTAATCAGTAAACATGCATATATGCGAGAACCAAAGATTTAAACGAATTAATTATGTGTGGAGACTTCCAGGGTCTATATCACTTATACCCTTAACTAAAATTGACTTGTATGGTCAGTTGAAAGAAATCCGATGCATACACCTAAGTACCAACCACCATGGTTCAACTAGAACATTGGACAATTAACCACTTCACGTCGGATGACGTCTTTAACAACATTTTGTTTTTGACAGACTTACAGGGGGATATTTTTCAGCTTATATACAACTTACGATTTTCTTAATTTTTTTGCTGACGTTTTTAACTACCCAAACTTTCCAGTGTGTAGCACTTTGAAGTAGGCACCTACCGTGATACGCTTTATTTCTTAAAAATAGTGACAACAGGCTCTGGAAAACTGCCTTATAAAATTCCTTTCCGGGGTTGTTGTGTAAGGATTCCAGACCTTTGTCCTGTTGTGAGCAGTTCTGCGAATCACGGTGAGTGCCTAACTCAATTTTCTCACATGACAACATTCAATTCTGAAACTAATTATGAGAACCTTTTCTTTTCTTTTTCAAGTCAGGATTTCATTGTGACAACAATATTTTCAAAGAAAAATGATCACTCAAGAAGCTCCAAAAAATTCTGGAAAATAAAACCACTGGTCGGCACGGACAATTTTTTCCAAATACCAATGTGAAATGGTTAAGAAAATTTGCAGGAAACCTGTGCTTTGTGTGGCTCCCGCCAGTTGAGTTAATTTTATATTGGATAGTTAGTACACATTGATATTTAGACATGAAAATATTATGAATGGCTTATACTATTTCATCCATGGTCTCTTTATTATGCACCATCGACAGTCTGATGATGACTTACACAATGACCATGTGACAACAAAGTTGTGATATTATAGGTCGAACGATATTGTGTCTCATAGTATACAATGCATCACATTTTGAATGGGGGTTTTCATGCATTAAACATGCATTAAAATATACAACTTCTTAAAAGTGAAATAAATTGTCAAGATTGAAGAAGAAATCAAAACCTTTTCTTGTGGAAATTTTTTGCTAGGTTTAATGCAGTCACATACAGACACACACACATCATTCAGAAAATTATAGAGACGTTTCCTGCAATTTTCTCAGGTGAGCTAAACACATCGGCATAAAGGCCATTCAAGTGTTTATTACTCTACATACAAGTAGACTTCAAGAAAAAGAGAGAGCTTTTTTACAGAAACCCCAACAATTTGGTCTTATTTTTCTTACAGCCCTTAGTACCTTAGTATTAACAATTTTGACTTTTAACAAAATTCTTAATTTGTTTTCAAAAGTATTGATTCATATTTGTAAACAAACTAACATTGTATGTAAATTCTTCACCACCAAATAACATTTGAGCACTTTATACAATACATCAAACAGAAGCAGTGTTGTAAGTCCATTTTAAAGATAAACGTAAATATTGTAACAAAATCCAAAGACTGTTGCCTAAGTGAACATGTAGCTATGAGTTACACATTTGAGCAAGTAATACATTGCAGTGTTTCAAAGGATCAGCATTGTTAAGTTTGAATTAATGTGTTGGTTTTTTGTTTTCAGTTTTAACCATCAACATGTTTGCATTAAAAGTTGGAGTCGGGCAGCAAAATTATTTCAAATTTGCCGTTTTAAGTTTTTTTTCTCATTAAATTTGTGGCCTTAAAAACCCAATTGTATGAAACCCTTTTTTCTGGGGGTTGTTGTGTAATCCTGATTTCAGACCTTCGTCCTTTTGTTCAACAAACAAGGAGTATAGAGAGATCAATAGGCTGCCACCATTGTTTATTGTTGTATACGGCAAATAGGAGGCAAGTCTAAGATTCAAGCATACTATGGCAGATTATCAGTTGTGGCTTGCGGCCAATGCTTGGCCAAGTCATGGTGATGACATTCCATAATTTCTCAAAAGAGAACAAATAATCTTGGTATATTTTATGAGAAAGTTTGTTGACTTGACTTTGTTTAGTCAGGGTTTCATTTTGACAACAATATTCCTCCCCAAAATGTTAATGGGAGTTTCAAAAAGTTCTGAAAAAATAATACCACACTGAGGCACAGTTAACATTTTTTAATACTGTTGGGAAAAGGTTAAGTTTGTAAGGAAATTGTTACTTTAATTAACTAAAAGACAATCTTTAATTAAGCCATTGTTTCTGATGCCTTTTTAATTGCTTGGAGTACAGTTACAGCAGCTAAAAGTTCCAGTCCTTCGTCATACAAACCATTGTCTTGACATTTGTGTATAATCTGCATCCAGGATTCATATTCTGTATCAGCATCACATAACACCACGTCTTTAATGCTTGTATTCAATGAACCTAGATATATTCAACAGAGTACACAGATGTTAGGATATCATATTGATTGATAGTGATTGAAAATTCATCATAAAAATACACTACTGTCAAATTTATTGGAAGGCTTAATGGGTCATTCCATGTCAAATCAACCAAATTTCTGTAAAGTTCCCAAGTGACCCTCTCAGATTTAAATTAAACTTTGTCAAACTGTTCCACTATGACCAAAACGAACACACACCAAAAATTAATTTCATACCCCATATTCTTTCCGAGATACGGCCTCTTAAAATTTGCTTTAAAAAAACCTTTTTGGAGCTCCGCCCACCGGCAGAGGCGTGAAAACGCATCGTCCTCTTCCTTTCCAACCCCATAATTTGATAACGATAACATCTATAGAGCTGAAAATTTGTATTCTAACTAAATTTTGGCCCTAGATTCATAATCTGGCCTTAAATAACAGATATCTCATCTTAAAGTTAATTGCCCTCAGAATAGACACTTAATTTGAGCGGGAGTGACTTTTGAAGTGTCACTCGAGCGATTTTTGAGAAAGCAGAAACGATTGTAAACCTTGCAGACATTATATCAGACTACTGTTTAATGAGTTAGTTAAATTATTTGGGTTCACAGTTTGTCTGTAATATTGCATCAAAAAAAGGGTCATTATTGGGGATTTGGCAAAACTTGAAAGCATTTTGCCGTTGAGGGCGTTTGATTGGTTAGAAAGATCATGACTTCACAGGGTGGGCTAGGTTGTTGATGGTGTTGCGCAATCACTGACTACGTGCATGCAAACATGCAACAAAGGCTTGCAGAAGCACAGACATCATGCATGTGAAGTGTAAATAAGACTTAAAAATGCCGAAAACGTGTGCTTTTGGAAGCTGCTCAAGGAACAGCGATAAAAACCCTAACCACAGCTTCCAAAATTGTCCGACTCATTCAGCTATTTAGGAAGGAATGGGTACTTTTTGTAAGCTGAAACGTGATCCAACTTCAGCGTTTCACATTTGATCATGTGTAGTTGACCGATGACTGCCTGGATACTTCGTCCACACTTCTCACGGATAGTCCAGAATAGGGGTGCAGTTCCACGCTGAAGGCCACAAAATAATTGCCATAAGTCAGGGAAAAAAGCCGAAAAACAGACAGCGAAAGGGCCAATCGGACGAACGATAACGAGGAGCTAAATCCCAAGGGTAAGTGTTTAGTAGGAAACAGTGGGAAATAGGGACTGTGCGAGTCGCCATCAATCCGTTTCTGGATACCAGGCATCATCACCGGAAAATCCGTGTCCGGATACCGGGCAAAACCATTAGGCTGTTTGAAGTTTTAATGATGTTCGCCGTCATGTCAATAAATAATGACAATGCTATAAATCCCTCTGTAAAATAGAAGTGGCGAGCTTCCATTATACCCTCATTGATCCTTTCTTTGCCTACATACAAGACATCAATGGAAAATATTTTTAAAATAAAGGAAGGGGTGGGTGTCCAATCCACTTGAAACCTTTTCATTATTATGATGACAAATGATATTTTTTTTATGCTCAAAAGAAAACATTATGTGGTCATCAGAATGACTGAAATAGTGTTGAGTAGATAGTGTTGAGTGGATTCCCCTTTCAAAAAAAAAATCCCAACAGCCCCCCTACAAAAAAAATTAAAATAAATTTAAAAGAAGTAAGGGGGTAAATTTTTAATTTGTTTTAAATGGAATATTTTGCTTTTGATAGATGCTAATGGAAATCTTCAAGACTGGAGAAACAACTGATCCATCAACAGCCGTACTATCAATGACTGGACCTTCACGTTGCTGAACCCTCACCAACAGATAGTTTACCGGAAAACATAAAACAGTTGTTCTTTTTAGTCTGTATCAAAATTTATGATAAAACTAGACATTCAGTTTTTGTTTACTACAAAAACGAGGTGTTCGTGAGTGATGTCATCAAATTGTGACTGAATGAATTGGTGACGAAATTTTACCTTATCAATCCAATTTCTGGTTCAGGAGTTAGATTTGTTCAAGAAAAAACTTCCGGTTTGAACCAGAAGTCAATGTTAAATGAGGTCATATTCTGTGTATCGTTTCTTAAGTTGTTACATATGTTTCCAATGATGTTTAGATTGTAAAAATCAAAAATGTGGTTCAGAAGTTATGAATTTATTAAACATGAAATTTCAACTTCCGGTTTTTACCGGAAGTCAAGGTCAGACGGGTCACAATTTTAATAGAACGTGTCAATTTAATTAAGACTTTTCAGATGACGTGTGGATTGTAAAAATCCAATGTGTGGTTCAGAAGTTAAGATTTTTTGAAATATTAAATTTCAACTTCCGGTTTGAACCGGAAGTTAAGGTCAAGCAGGTCACATTTTGTGTAGCGCGTGTTTAATTTATCAAGGCCGTTCAGACGACGTATTGATTGTAATTATCCAAAGTGTGGTTAAGGAGTTATGAAATTTTCAAATATTTCATGGACTATCGTTATTTGGGTGTGCAATATACAATGAAATAGCGAACGGCACCAACTGTATTCGCACATGAAGATGTAAAGTATTCAATACACGTGCATTATACACGTGCATGGCCGTGTGCAGTGTCGGCGTATGATTGTGTTGGCATACACTACACGCGTTGTCATACAATGTAAGTCAGCAGACACGTGCGTGTTGTCGCCCGGTTTTGACCAGATGTAAAAATTAAAATGCTATAATCTCTGTGCAAAAGTTTCGGTAGAGGAATTCATCTATAATCTGATGCAAAATTCATGTTAGAATATTACGTAGTTTTTGAGACATGAATTTTTCAAATTTTCAACTTCAAATTTGAGCCGGAAGTTAAGGTCAAATGGGGTCAAGTTTTGATTAGGGTTTGTTTAACTTTCAACGACCTGTCCGATGATGTGTCGATTGTAAAAATCCAACATGCGGTTCACGAGTTATGATTTTTTACAAATATTAAACTTTGATTTATTGTAATTCAAAACCTGATGATGCCATCATGACATCATCAAGTTTGTGTCGTCTTGAGATCGAGGTTCAAATATCTGATGAGTTTCAATGTTCAATTCAATTTCAATCTTGAGTTATGCTGTAGATAAGCCCGAAAATGATGTTTTTCAAGAAAAAAAAACCAATGGCAAACTTCGACCCAGGGTAACGACCAAGAAGTAAAGGTCATAAGATTTTGACTATAACTTTTGAAATGTTGCCCCAGTCTTGAACTATCAGATGCCCAATTATGAACATCATAGCTTTTAAATTCATTGAAATACAACAAAAAGCAAATGGTCACTTTTCAACTTTAAAAACCTTGTAATTTGACACCCGATGACGTCATCGTGACGTCATGAAAACTGTGCCGTCTTCATATTGTGGTTCAATTGTCCGATGAGTTTCAAGGTTTAATTCAGTTTAAATTTTGAGTTGTGTTGTAAGAGGAGAGTTGACGTGGAAGAAGAAGATGGAGAAGAAAAGAAAAAAAACAGAACAAAATCAAGGTGTTCGTGCTTGTATTGCACGAACACCTAAAAAGAGACTTTCTCAACTTATGGGATTTAAAAATTGGTTATTGTACAGAAGGCTGAAAAAGACAACCTAAAGGAATATGCAAATTATGAAACAGAGATTCTGTGGCCCTATAAAAAAATTGTATCTACTCTTTTTTTAATCTTTCATTTGTTGATGTTCTAACAAACAGCTGAAAATTAAACGTTGATAACACTTGTATACACGTGTAAAAAGTGTACAAATACAAAATCCCATATTTATTAAATGAGGAATAATTTCAACCTCTTGCCATTTATTCGAATACGCTTTGTAGCCAGTAGGGGTGTAACGCTACATATCGAATGTGATCATTTGATATGATACGATATGATCCAAATACGACATGAACAAAATGTGTGTAAAACAAACACACAACCGTCATAATAAAGTTATCACAATGCTGTATTGCTCATTCCATTATCATGCCCCGCAGCCGATGGCGTGGGCGGGTGCCGACCGGCTGAGACGGCCCTGCAAAAGACCGTCAACGACCGATGTGGGGGAACCCACGAGGCCGGTGAGGGCCAGGTTAGCTGAGCCGTGCGGAGGGGGGAAGCCCTCCGGCTGCAGCGATCCCGAGGCCGGGTCGAGGGTGGGCACGGTGTGCTCCGGATTGGAGCCACCCCTAGCCCTTCCTCTCTTGGTCATCGCCCCAGCACCGGCTGATTTCCCTGCCTTGCCGGGGCGTTTAACCTTTGATTGGTAGACCCACGCACATTGACCAAAGATGGGGAACGGGAAGTCTCCCCTCTTTGGTCGGCGGGTCCGCCAGCCGACACAGCCGACTGAGGCTGCGGGGGTCGGCTGAAGGGCTGCGAGCCCAGTGACGGAGTGTCACCGGTGCCGCCCTCCGAGAGCTCGGACTGACCCGGGGGAACGGATGTACCCCCCACATACGCCAGTCGGAGCCCTCCCCAACTTCTGTGAATTACTCATAAATCTACTCAACTCAAAACAAATACACTCAACTAAGCTACTACTACTTTTCTTATCTTTATTTCTCTTTCTTTTACATTAAGTACAGCAATAAGGTAAGGTTTTATACCGCAAAACTGCGGACACAGAAAAATAACGATCACACCCGCTCTGTGGCTAAGAGAAAAGAGGACGTCTTCGTGGCATGCATGTCACGGGGCACTGTGGGTAGGACGGTGGAGGGCCCTATTGTATGTAAAAGTCTTAGCAATATTGCCTGGCGGCATAGGGAATATGCAAATTAGTATAAGTAAAGTGAAGTAGACTGTAAAATTTCACTATGACGAGTTACATTGTGTATAAAGGCATACAGAACATCTCTAATTCCTTTACAGTACCAAAGAAAACTGGAAAACACTTTTTTTTATATGCACATTTCTGTCTGCTCTGCAATGTTCGTTTTGTTTTCTTCAGATTTGCATGTCCATGTCTAAGGTGAAATTAAACAAGATATTTGTAAAGAAATACATGTTCATGAAAAGTGCAGTCACTTAGTTCAGGATAGCTGAAGACTTTATTCCCTCTGGGTTTGGATACATCTGTCGGATTGTATTTATTACACAGGATGGAAGTGGAGCCCTCGTTGAATCTTCCCAAATATCTCCAACAGTAACACCATCTTTTTACTCGACGATAAGCCACATGTTGATATTTCCTAGAGATTAATAAGAAATAAATATATGGAACAAATCAGCACCAAGTGAGAAGATTCAGTATAATTATACAGTTTGTAGCCATTTATTTTGCGGTCAATCCATAAAAGGTAATTGTATCTACTTGTTCATTACACAAACAATATAATGGATGGATAGTTGTATGTTTCACTCAAATCTGTGTAATGGATATTTTTTTCTGATCAGATTCTATGTTCAATTTAATCTTGTGCTGTGCAGGTTTACAATCATATGAGTGTTTAAACTACATGATGTAGATTGAATGACAAAAAATAATGTTTTTCGTTCAAAGTAGTAATAAAAGTTGAGAATTTTAAGCATACAACCACTTTTGTCTTGAAACACTACTTACTGGTCAAATGTTCCCCAGGCTGTAAACCCCATCTCCCATATTGAGCCTGATACTGCAAAGATGCTGTCTGCAAAACTGCTGGATGCAAAGCATGCTTCAAACCTAGGTCTATCTCAAAGTCAGTCATATTCAGTTTGCTACAAGTTGTTGGATGACGGACTGCCACAAGTACACCTGGATCAGGAGGGAGGGGGGGGGGGAGGAAAAATATAATTTAATGTTGTCTTCCTATGTGTTGTGGGCAAGTGTGGGGTGGTATTATTATTATTTTTTATTGGGGGGGGGGGTCCTTTTTTCTTTAAAGGTTTGTTTTGTGTGTTTTTTGTGGGGGGGGGGGGTGCATGACCCTGATAATTCAAAGATCTCTGAATAATTCATCCATACATAAAAGCCACCTAAGTATTTCTCCCCCACATTGTACACAACTTATATAACCAAAGTTAATGTTGACCTTACGATGGGGAAAGTGGGCATACAGAACTCGATAGGAATGTTTGTACTATTAAGGTTAACGGTAATTCGGGATAAACAAGTTATTTCGTACATTGTGAGGGGGAAATACCAACTTGAAGCCAGAAACTTTCTATCAATCACTTTACACAACAGTACCATAAATTAAGCTGCCAAGAGATATCAAATATTTTCATTTCAGTTTCAAAGTTTTCAACAGATCAAAGCAAAACTAATTGTTGCTCCAACTTGTTTATTTCACAATTTAAATTTCTTATTTGTTAGGCAAAGGAATTACACAATCTTGCATGGAAATTTATGCACAACTAAAGGCTTGTATCTTATTGTACACCCACACAAACGTAGTGTGTAATGCTGGTACTACTAACTGTAGTCAATCGGCAAACTTCGGCGGGGCAAATGTTTTGATGTCACACACGTTAGTTTAAGTTCCAATGGAATCAAGTCAAAATTTCAACTACACTAAATCCTGACCAGGCTGTACATGTATTATGATCCCCTTATTGTTGATAAACAACTCACCAGTCTGTGTTTAAAAGATGATCGTTGTCCTGTTCGGCTTCGTCTTTGCCGGCTGCCTTGGCCTACCGGGGCGTGCGAGCGGCTCCAGCCGGTAGAGTTCTGCACCGCAGACTCCTCGTCGTCATGATGAAATTAAATTGCTAAAATTACCAGCAAATTACTGCCACAGTATCGCTGCTACTATCATAAATGACTTCCTTAGTTATACTATAATCTTCCCAAGAACTGTCTCTTTCAACCATGGTGGAATTTGTCGGAAAAAAAATCGCCGAACAAGTTTGAGTGCGGGGAAGTACATGACGCTGTATAGTGTGACAACACAAGACCTATACCACTCTGTGACGTCATACAGTTGTTCGCGGAAGCTGTGTGTAAAGAGACTCTACGTTGGGGGTCTTTTTGCGATTCGGAGTGGCGAGTGCCAAAAAATGGGTATGTAAAAGTCGTTATTTAGGCATGACTAAAAGGGCCAAAATCTTTGGATGTTTTTTATGTGACATAATGAAGTATCATTCTACAGTTTTATCGGATAAGGGAACCGTAGCAAACATCGTTCTAGTAACACTTTAATGATATTTTGGGTCACCCCATGACCACATCAGGGGTCACATGGATTACAAATCTCAGATAAATCATCTATAGATGTATCTCTACTACCAAAATCAAATATGAGCTAAATAAACTATTTAAAAAGGATTGGCACTCATCTAAAGTTGGGTTCAGGTGAGAAAAAATAAAAAACAGTAGTTAAAGATCAACTCTAAGATGCTCTTAATATTTTAGTTGTTACCTTTTTTGTGTCCGAGTAGACATCGTAGACACCGGTTAATAAGTACTTTACACTTAAAATTTGTATTTAGTAGACAATAATTGAAGTAAAAAATGCACCTCTCCGCGCGGCTTTTTAAGCCGAAAGTCAAAAATTACTTATCTATGATAATGATATGCATTGACCCCTTGACATCACCAGTTGCTAGAAACACACGGTCAGCATTTAACACACACACATAAACAACTCTTTGCTTGGAAAACCAAACAAAATCATGAAGAAGAAAAATCTTACATTATACAGTAAATAATCTTTCTGTTCATCCAGGGTATACTAAATTTTTGTAGTTTTTCGTAAATAACAAGCTAAAGTTTCAAAGGAACTGTGCTCCGCAGACTGGTGCGTGTGGACCAGCGATGACAGTTTTTGTATATGGTTTTTGCGCGCACCAGCGATGGTGATTATTGCAATTTCGGAAACATTTTGCAGACACGTTAAGTCTTTGGTCAAGGCGTTTGTAACTGATTTTGTATGCTATCACATGGACGTTTACTGTAGTAATATCGCATTTTGACCACTCGTATGTTGCAATGGATTGTGCGTTGTGCACACCGTGAGATTGCAATGTGGTCTGCATTTCACGGCATCTTTTTCTCTGGATATATACCCTGTCACCACGGCGATCACGCCACTGACAACATGTCGACCAAGCTAAGTAAATCCTTCAAGCGACGCACCAAAACAAGCCCTCAACCTCCTCCCAGCCAGGACCCACCATCTCCTGCATCCTCCAACTCTAGCGACTTCCAGTGCGGACAACTGCCCCTGATAGACCGCCTAGAGGACTCCCTAATTACATCTCTCGAGGTCAGGGAGGAATTCGCAAACGAAACCCCTGTCCCTCGTATCAGGCTATCAGAAACTGACTTCAACAACGTGAAACTTTTGGCGGAACCAGTCAACAGACTATCGGCCGCCAAAAGCCACATCACTAGTCAACTAGGAGTTTACAACCAAGCCATAACAACAAACAAACCTCCGGTCTACCTAAAATCAACGGCGAAACCACCACACCCGCACCGAGGCCTAACCTTTCAGCCCTCCTTTACGGAGAACTGGAATAGACTCACGTCAAAAGCCTCGTTGCTTCTAGTACAACTAGCACTGGAAGAGTACAAGTTCCAGGAGAAGGAGATCGAACAGAAATTGGGGACGGCGAGGAAAGAGGCAAGAACCAAGCTTGTAGCAGACTTTGAAGGAGCCAACCTGAGAACGGCCACTCAACTCTTCGGGTATTTCACAAGACCAAGACAACCGGCAAGCAAGGGCTCGAAGAGAAAACGGGAGCACCTGTAACTCGTTTACTTTCAAACAAACCGGTCCTTTTCAGGACCACCCCATCTTCCAAAGAGAGATAATATACAGCTTTGTTATTTATTTTTCATTAAATAAATAATCTAATAATAATAATATAATACGACAAATCCAAGTATATATTATTACTGAACACAACTACTGGTATAACTCTTCTTTCATAAGTATGACTAAACGAAAGTTTGATAAACGAGCAAACAGCTCCCAAAGAAAAGCCAATAACTTTTCACACACATGCTCCAAATCTAAACGGTTCAAAAAGAATAATATTCTTAAACAACTGGCAGAAGAAAGTGAACATTTCATAACCAACCTATCCAAGGCAAACCTTTCCACAATTGAGAAAGTTGCTTTAGGAAAAGGTCTCAACTTTGTTCCCACTCCGGCCAAACCCACCCGTAAAAAACTTCTGAGTGATTTCAATATCTTCCAAAGAAGAATGAGAATTGCCTTCCTATTGCACAACAAACCTACCAAGGCTCAACCTTTCAAACCACCCTCAAAATGGCATCCAAATTCAACACAATGTGCGACACTCGAGAATTATTTGGAAGCCACAAAATACCAATTTGCTCATATTCGATTGCGCAATCAGCTCAGAAATATGACCAAACAAGAAATATCAGCCATAACCAAACTAAAAAACAATCCAGACATCGTAATTAAACCTTACGACAAAGGAAGAGGCATTTGCATAATGAACCGCACTGATTACCTTGAAGTAGGCTACCGACATCTTGAATCCAAGCACTACACAAAGCTTGACCAAGATATCACACAACAGACCATTACAATGGTCCACAACCTACTCATCAATATGCATAGAAGCAAATACATCAACAAACAAACCCTGGCTTATCTTGATCCACTCTCACAACCAGGCCACTGCCCTACTATGTATTTTCTGCCGAAGATACACAAAACACCACCCGCGGGCACGCCTTTCGTAGGGAGACCTATAATAAGTGGATGTTCAAGCCCTACAGCCAAAATATCAGAATTTGTGGACTTTTTCCTTCTTCCGATAGTTACCGCCCAACCAACATATGTCCGCGATACCGCAGACATATTGCGCAAACTTGAGGATTCCACATTTCCACCCAATGTTCTGATAACAAGTATTGATGTTGTCTCAATGTACACAAACGTCCGTCAAACGGAAGCAATAAACAGTGTTTGCGATGCCCTAGACCGAACCAACCACCCATACTCTATCACAAAACCACCCTCCAACTGCATCCGTAAGCTATTGGAACTGATATTAGGAAGAAACTGCTTCCATTTCAGTAACAACTACTATCTCCAAAAAATCGGATGCGCCATGGGTTCAACAGCAAGCCCTGAAATCTGTGATATTACACTACATGTTCTGGAAAAACAAATCCTGGAAAAAACTGATCACATCCTAACCTGGTGGCGTTATAGAGACGACATACTTGTCATCTATAACAACACCCTTGACAATTTCAAGAGCCTTATCAACGACATGAATCAAATACACCCAACCCTCAAATTCACTTTTGAGGCCTCTGATACTGCCATCAACTACCTTGACCTAACAATCTTCAAAGGTAAAAGGTTCAGTGAAACTGGTATTTTAGACACAAAAGTATATACCAAACCTACTGAAACCTACCAATACCTACACAAGACATCATCACACCCCCCACATGTGTTCAAAGCATTCATATACGGAGAAACACTCCGATATGCCAGAAACACAAATAACGAAGATGATTTCTTAATTAAAGTCAACAATTTCTCTGAAAAGCTAATAGCAAGAGGCTATAACCTTTCAGAGATAAACAAAATCACGGAAACAGTATCACACAGAGAACGATCTAATTTGATTCATAAACAACAAGAAAAAACGGAAAGCAAAACTCCATTGGTTTTCAGTACGACATACAACCCGTACATCAACCAAAGTGACCTAAACAAATCCATCAAACAAAAACTGGTCTCTAATACGCAATCATGAAACACTTTCGGGGATCTTTCCAGACCCTCCTTTCATTGCGTATAGAAAAGATCAAAACATAAGGGAAAAGATGATCAGAGCAAAACTAAACCGGAGTCCAACCGACTCAACCTCTAAACAGCTCGCTCCACCCCCTGATGTTTCGGGTTTTGAAGACCCGGATGAAACACTAAACATCCTAATATCCTTATTGGAGGAACAGGTCACATATACTGAAAACTCAACTCAGGACTAAAAATCCGCATACGGAAAATATTACATTTTACCTGAACCTAAGCGAACTACACAAATAATATGTCTTTCACAAGACATAAGACCTACAGATTCTATTAGAATCACCCACATGCAACTGATGAGTGCCAAGAAGGCATGAAAACATGTTATTGCTATACACAAAGAGGATCTGAAAAAATATCCTCGCGGTCTACCCTTGAAAACCAATTTGTTGACACTTGTCAACCAGTTCCTCTGGTCCTATTTATGTTTGTCATATCACCCCGTCAATTTGACAAAAATACGAACATATTACCCAGACGCAAACCTCACCCATAAAGCATGTAAAAACACTTTTACAGTTTTATGTAAATCTCAAGTCAACAGTGTTGGAGTGTCACTGAATGGGACAGCGCCATCATTTCTCTATCATTTACTGCTATACTCCTTGCCTTTTTAGGAGGTACTGTGGGTCGATGGCTACACAAGCTACCGGGGTATACCACTCGTTTAGCGAGACTGGTATCTTCAGGTTGCTCCACACTGCACTACAACAGGTATAAGACATACTTTATGCCACTACACGACTTGATACCTACCGGTCCGTCTAAAAACATGACCAAATAACATCATTACCATGATGTCCAAAACCAAAATCCGTTCCGCTCTTCTTAAAAAAGAACGAACCTGACATCCACATAAATACAAATATTGAAAATAAACTCAAAACCTTTTCCTTCCGCAATCCGGTTTTAAAAAGGACACCAAACACCTTTCAATATTTTTCCGAAACTTTCTGCATTCAGATGGAAAACACATAAATGAATGGGTACCCACACTCTTGAATTAATTATTATTTAATAATTAATTACCATATAAGAGATTATAATGTAAACGCAAACAGCAATCCATTATTTTCTTTACAAAACACTACCCACAACCCATAAACCCTTGTCTCGATGTCAAACCCGTTTATACACCTTATAATATAACTAAGGTACCACAATACTACAATTTACCCGCAACCGGGTATATATACCATTTCCTCGGGAAATGAGATTTTCAAAATCAAATCATGGAACATCTTCCAAAATAAAAACAAACACGAGCAAAAAAAAGTATAACCACTCCCGTTCACACACCCGCAGGCGGGACAGAACAGAAATATTTGCTCCAAAACAATAGAAAATCATTACAACCCTTCACACACAAACAACCCGTGATACCTTTCCCAATTCCGCAACCGGAAGGGAACAAATAATCTGGCTCATATACTCAATTAGTACTCCACACATCTGTAGAAATGGTACTACAATTTTATTTCTCATTTTTTCGCATTCGAAAAGGGAAAATTTCGCCATTTCCACAAAAAACAAACACAAACTTGCCACGGAATCCAGAATCCCACATTCAGTATTCCCGCGCATTTTGTGCGAGCCAACCACCGGAACTACTGGACACTAACACCTTCTGAACACAAAGGAACTTCAACCAACCAATCAACTACCCGCAACTCCTGGAAGCATACACCTGAGTGACCTTCGCAGCGTCCACTTTTTCTCTGGATATATACCCTGTCACCACGGCGATCACGCCACTGACAACATGTCGACCAAGCTAAGTAAATCCTTCAAGCGACGCACCAAAACAAGCCCTCAACCTCCTCCCCGCCAGGACCCACCATCTCCTGCATCCTCCAACTCTAGCGACTTCCAGTGCGGACAACTGCCCCTGATAGACCGCCTAGAGGACTCCCTAATTACATCTCTCGAGGTCAGGGAGGAATTCGCAAACGAAACCCCTGTCCCTCGTATCAGGCTATCAGAAACTGACTTCAACAACGTGAAACTTTTGGCGGAACCAGTCAACAGACTATCGGCCGCCAAAAGCCACATCACTAGTCAACTAGGAGTTTACAACCAAGCCATAACAACAAACAAACCTCCGGTCTACCTAAAATCAACGGCGAAACCACCACACCCGCACCGAGGCCTAACCTTTCAGCCCTCCTTTACGGAGAACTGGAATAGACTCACGTCAAAAGCCTCGTTGCTTCTAGTACAACTAGCACTGGAAGAGTACAAGTTCCAGGAGAAGGAGATCGAACAGAAATTGGGGACGGCGAGGAAAGAGGCAAGAACCAAGCTTGTAGCAGACTTTGAAGGAGCCAACCTGAGAACGGCCACTCAACTCTTCGGGTACTTCACAAGACCAAGACAACCGGCAAGCAAGGGCTCGAAGAGAAAACGGGAGCACCTGTAACTCGTTTACTTTCAAACAAACCGGTCCTTTTCAGGACCACCCCATCTTCCAAAGAGAGATAATATACAGCTTTGTTATTTATTTTTCATTAAATAAATAATCTAATAATAATAATATAATACGACAAATCCAAGTATATATTATTACTGAACACAACTACTGGTATAACTCTTCTTTCATAAGTATGACTAAACGAAAGTTTGATAAACGAGCAAACAGCTCCCAAAGAAAAGCCAATAACTTTTCACACACATGCTCCAAATCTAAACGGTTCAAAAAGAATAATATTCTTAAACAACTGGCAGAAGAAAGTGAACATTTCATAACCAACCTATCCAAGGCAAACCTTTCCACAATTGAGAAAGTTGCTTTAGGAAAAGGTCTCAACTTTGTTCCCACTCCGGCCAAACCCACCCGTAAAAAACTTCTGAGTGATTTCAATATCTTCCAAAGAAGAATGAGAATTGCCTTCCTAATGCACAACAAACCTACCAAGGCTCAACCTTTCAAACCACCTCAAAATGGCATCCAAATTCAACACAATGTGCGACACTCGAGAATTATTTGGAAGCCACAAAATACCAATTTGCTCATATTCGATTGCGCAATCAGCTCAGAAATATGACCAAACAAGAAATATCAGCCATAACCAAACTAAAAAACAATCCAGACATCGTAATTAAACCTTACGACAAAGGAAGAGGCATTTGCATAATGAACCGCACTGATTACCTTGAAGTAGGCTACCGACATCTTGAATCCAAGCACTACACAAAGCTTGACCAAGATATCACACAACAGACCATTACAATGGTCCACAACCTACTCATCAATATGCATAGAAGCAAATACATCAACAAACAAACCCTGGCTTATCTTGATCCACTCTCACAACCAGGCCACTGCCCTACTATGTATTTTCTGCCGAAGATACACAAAACACCACCCGCGGGCACGCCTTTCGTAGGGAGACCTATAATAAGTGGATGTTCAAGCCCTACAGCCAAAATATCAGAATTTGTGGACTTTTTCCTTCTTCCGATAGTTACCGCCCAACCAACATATGTCCGCGATACCGCAGACATATTGCGCAAACTTGAGGATTCCACATTTCCACCCAATGTTCTGATAACAAGTATTGATGTTGTCTCAATGTACACAAACGTCCGTCAAACGGAAGCAATAAACAGTGTTTGCGATGCCCTAGACCGAACCAACCACCCATACTCTATCACAAAACCACCCTCCAACTGCATCCGTAAGCTATTGGAACTGATATTAGGAAGAAACTGCTTCCATTTCAGTAACAACTACTATCTCCAAAAAATCGGATGCGCCATGGGTTCAACAGCAAGCCCTGAAATCTGTGATATTACACTACATGTTCTGGAAAAACAAATCCTGGAAAAAGCTGATCACATCCTAACCTGGTGGCGTTATAGAGACGACATACTTGTCATCTATAACAACACCCTTGACAATTTCAAGAGCCTTATCAACGACATGAATCAAATACACCCAACCCTCAAATTCACTTTTGAGGCCTCTGATACTGCCATCAACTACCTTGACCTAACAATCTTCAAAGGTAAAAGGTTCAGTGAAACTGGTATTTTAGACACAAAAGTATATACCAAACCTACTGAAACCTACCAATACCTACACAAGACATCATCACACCCCCCACATGTGTTCAAAGCATTCATATACGGAGAAACACTCCGATATGCCAGAAACACAAATAACGAAGATGATTTCTTAATTAAAGTCAACAATTTCTCTGAAAAGCTAATAGCAAGAGGCTATAACCTTTCAGAGATAAACAAAATCACGGAAACAGTATCACACAGAGAACGATCTAATTTGATTCATAAACAACAAGAAAAAACGGAAAGCAAAACTCCATTGGTTTTCAGTACGACATACAACCCGTACATCAACCAAAGTGACCTAAACAAATCCATCAAACAAAACTGGTCTCTAATACGCAATCATGAAACACTTTCGGGGATCTTTCCAGACCCTCCTTTCATTGCGTATAGAAAAGATCAAAACATAAGGGAAAAGATGATCAGAGCAAAACTAAACCGGAGTCCAACCGACTCAACCTCTAAACAGCTCGCTCCACCCCCTGATGATTCGGGTTTTGAAGACCCGGATGAAACACTAAACATCCTAATATCCTTATTGGAGGAACAGGTCACATATACTGAAAACTCAACTCAGGACTAAAAATCCGCATACGGAAAATATTACATTTTACCTGAACCTAAGCGAACTACACAAATAATATGTCTTTCACAAGACATAAGACCTACAGATTCTATTAGAATCACCCACATGCAACTGATGAGTGCCAAGAAGGCATGAAAACATGTTATTGCTATACACAAAGAGGATCTGAAAAAATATCCTCGCGGTCTACCCCTTGAAAACCAATTTGTTGACACTTGTCAACCAGTTCCTCTGGTCCTATTTATGTTTGTCATATCACCCCCGTCAATTTGACAAAAATACGAACATATTACCCAGACGCAAACCTCACCCATAAAGCATGTAAAAACATTTTTACAGTTTTATGTAAATCTCAAGTCAACAGTGTTGGAGTGTCACTGAATGGGACAGCGCCATCATTTCTCTATCATTTACTGCTATACTCCTTGCCTTTTTAGGAGGTACTGTGGGTCGATGGCTACACAAGCTACCGGGGTATACCACTCGTTTAGCGAGACTGGTATCTTCAGGTTGCTCCACACTGCACTACAACAGGTATAAGACATACTTTATGCCACTACACGACTTGATACCTACCGGTCCGTCTAAAAACATGACCAAATAACATCATTACCATGATGTCCAAAACCAAAATCCGTTCCGCTCTTCTTAAAAAAGAACGAACCTGACATCCACATAAATACAAATATTGAAAATAAACTCAAAACCTTTTCCTTCCGCAATCCGGTTTTAAAAAGGACACCAAACACCTTTCAATATTTTTCCGAAACTTTCTGCATTCAGATGGAAAACACATAAATGAATGGGTACCCACACTCTTGAATTAATTATTATTTAATAATTAATTACCATATAAGAGATTATAATGTAAACGCAAACAGCAATCCATTATTTTCTTTACAAAACACTACCCACAACCCATAAACCCTTGTCTCGATGTCAAACCCGTTTATACACCTTATAATATAACTAAGGTACCACAATACTACAATTTACCCGCAACCGGGTATATATACCATTTCCTCGGGAAATGAGATTTTCAAAATCAAATCATGGAACATCTTCCAAAATAAAAACAAACACGAGCAAAAAAAAAAAAAAGTATAACCACTCCCCGTTCACACACCCGCAGGCGGGACAGAACAGAAATATTTGCTCCAAAACAATAGAAAATCATTACAACCCTTCACACACAAACAACCCGTGATACCTTTCCCAATTCCGCAACCGGAAGGGAACAAATAATCTGGCTCATATACTCAATTAGTACTCCACACATCTGTAGAAATGGTACTACAATTTTATTTCTCATTTTTTCGCATTCGAAAAGGGAAAATCTCGCCATTTCCACAAAAAAACAAACACAAACTTGCCACGGAATCCAGAATCCCACATTCAGTATTCCCGCGCATTTTGTGCGAGCCAACCACCGGAACTACTGGACACTAACACCTTCTGAACACAAAGGAACTTCAACCAACCAATCAACTACCCGCAACTCCTGGAAGCATACACCTGAGTGACCTTCGCAGCGTCCACTTTTTCTCTGGATTTATACCCTGTCACCACGGCGATCACGCCACTGACAACATGTCGACCAAGCTAAGTAAATCCTTCAAGCGACGCACCAAAACAAGCCCTCAACCTCCTCCCAGCCAGGACCCACCATCTCCTGCATCCTCCAACTCTAGCGACTTCCAGTGCGGACAACTGCCCCTGATAGACCGCCTAGAGGACTCCCTAATTACATCTCTCGAGGTCAGGGAGGAATTCGCAAACGAAACCCCTGTCCCTCGTATCAGGCTATCAGAAACTGACTTCAACAACGTGAAACTTTTGGCGGAACCAGTCAACAGACTATCGGCCGCCAAAAGCCACATCACTAGTCAACTAGGAGTTTACAACCAAGCCATAACAACAAACAAACCTCCGGTCTACCTAAAATCAACGGCGAAACCACCACACCCGCACCGAGGCCTAACCTTTCAGCCCTCCTTTACGGAGAACTGGAATAGACTCACGTCAAAAGCCTCGTTGCTTCTAGTACAACTAGCACTGGAAGAGTACAAGTTCCAGGAGAAGGAGATCGAACAGAAATTGGGGACGGCGAGGAAAGAGGCAAGAACCAAGCTTGTAGCAGACTTTGAAGGACCAACCTGAGAACGGCCACTCAACTCTTCGGGTACTTCACAAGACCAAGACAACCGGCAAGCAAGGGCTCGAAGAGAAAACGGGAGCACCTGTAACTCGTTTACTTTCAAACAAACCGGTCCTTTTCAGGACCACCCCATCTTCCAAAGAGAGATAATATACAGCTTTGTTATTTATTTTTCATTAAATAAATAATCTAATAATAATAATATAATACGACAAATCCAAGTATATATTATTACTGAACACAACTACTGGTATAACTCTTCTTTCATAAGTATGACTAAACGAAAGTTTGATAAACGAGCAAACAGCTCCCAAAGAAAAGCCAATAACTTTTCACACACATGCTCCAAATCTAAACGGTTCAAAAAGAATAATATTCTTAAACAACTGGCAGAAGAAAGTGAACATTTCATAACCAACCTATCCAAGGCAAACCTTTCCACAATTGAGAAAGTTGCTTTAGGAAAAGGTCTCAACTTTGTTCCCACTCCGGCCAAACCCACCCGTAAAAAACTTCTGAGTGATTTCAATATCTTCCAAAGAAGAATGAGAATTGCCTTCCTAATGCACAACAAACCTACCAAGGCTCAACCTTTCAAACCACCCTCAAAATGGCATCCAAATTCAACACAATGTGCGACACTCGAGAATTATTTGGAAGCCACAAAATACCAATTTGCTCATATTCGATTGCGCAATCAGCTCAGAAATATGACCAAACAAGAAATATCAGCCATAACCAAACTAAAAAACAATCCAGACATCGTAATTAAACCTTACGACAAAGGAAGAGGCATTTGCATAATGAACCGCACTGATTACCTTGAAGTAGGCTACCGACATCTTGAATCCAAGCACTACACAAAGCTTGACCAAGATATCACACAACAGACCATTACAATGGTCCACAACCTACTCATCAATATGCATAGAAGCAAATACATCAACAAACAAACCCTGGCTTATCTTGATCCACTCTCACAACCAGGCCACTGCCCTACTATGTATTTTCTGCCGAAGATACACAAAACACCACCCGCGGGCACGCCTTTCGTAGGGAGACCTATAATAAGTGGATGTTCAAGCCCTACAGCCAAAATATCAGAATTTGTGGACTTTTTCCTTCTTCCGATAGTTACCGCCCAACCAACATATGTCCGCGATACCGCAGACATATTGCGCAAACTTGAGGATTCCACATTTCCACCCAATGTTCTGATAACAAGTATTGATGTTGTCTCAATGTACACAAACGTCCGTCAAACGGAAGCAATAAACAGTGTTTGCGATGCCCTAGACCGAACCAACCACCCATACTCTATCACAAAACCACCCTCCAACTGCATCCGTAAGCTATTGGAACTGATATTAGGAAGAAACTGCTTCCATTTCAGTAACAACTACTATCTCCAAAAAATCGGATGCGCCATGGGTTCAACAGCAAGCCCTGAAATCTGTGATATTACACTACATGTTCTGGAAAAACAAATCCTGGAAAAAGCTGATCACATCCTAACCTGGTGGCGTTATAGAGACGACATACTTGTCATCTATAACAACACCCTTGACAATTTCAAGAGCCTTATCAACGACATGAATCAAATACACCCAACCCTCAAATTCACTTTTGAGGCCTCTGATACTGCCATCAACTACCTTGACCTAACAATCTTCAAAGGTAAAAGGTTCAGTGAAACTGGTATTTTAGACACAAAAGTATATACCAAACCTACTGAAACCTACCAATACCTACACAAGACATCATCACACCCCCCACATGTGTTCAAAGCATTCATATACGGAGAAACACTCCGATATGCCAGAAACACAAATAACGAAGATGATTTCTTAATTAAAGTCAACAATTTCTCTGAAAAGCTAATAGCAAGAGGCTATAACCTTTCAGAGATAAACAAAATCACGGAAACAGTATCACACAGAGAACGATCTAATTTGATTCATAAACAACAAGAAAAAACGGAAAGCAAAACTCCATTGGTTTTCAGTACGACATACAACCCGTACATCAACCAAAGTGACCTAAACAAATCCATCAAACAAAACTGGTCTCTAATACGCAATCATGAAACACTTTCGGGGATCTTTCCAGACCCTCCTTTCATTGCGTATAGAAAAGATCAAAACATAAGGGAAAAGATGATCAGAGCAAAACTAAACCGGAGTCCAACCGACTCAACCTCTAAACAGCTCGCTCCACCCCCTGATGATTCGGGTTTTGAAGACCCGGATGAAACACTAAACATCCTAATATCCTTATTGGAGGAACAGGTCACATATACTGAAAACTCAACTCAGGACTAAAAATCCGCATACGGAAAATATTACATTTTACCTGAACCTAAGCGAACTACACAAATAATATGTCTTTCACAAGACATAAGACCTACAGATTCTATTAGAATCACCCACATGCAACTGATGAGTGCCAAGAAGGCATGAAAACATGTTATTGCTATACACAAAGAGGATCTGAAAAAATATCCTCGCGGTCTACCCCTTGAAAACCAATTTGTTGACACTTGTCAACCAGTTCCTCTGGTCCTATTTATGTTTGTCATATCACCCCCGTCAATTTGACAAAAATACGAACATATTACCCAGACGCAAACCTCACCCATAAAGCATGTAAAAACATTTTTACAGTTTTATGTAAATCTCAAGTCAACAGTGTTGGAGTGTCACTGAATGGGACAGCGCCATCATTTCTCTATCATTTACTGCTATACTCCTTGCCTTTTTAGGAGGTACTGTGGGTCGATGGCTACACAAGCTACCGGGGTATACCACTCGTTTAGCGAGACTGGTATCTTCAGGTTGCTCCACACTGCACTACAACAGGTATAAGACATACTTTATGCCACTACACGACTTGATACCTACCGGTCCGTCTAAAAACATGACCAAATAACATCATTACCATGATGTCCAAAACCAAAATCCGTTCCGCTCTTCTTAAAAAAGAACGAACCTGACATCCACATAAATACAAATATTGAAAATAAACTCAAAACCTTTTCCTTCCGCAATCCGGTTTTAAAAAGGACACCAAACACCTTTCAATATTTTTCCGAAACTTTCTGCATTCAGATGGAAAACACATAAATGAATGGGTACCCACACTCTTGAATTAATTATTATTTAATAATTAATTACCATATAAGAGATTATAATGTAAACGCAAACAGCAATCCATTATTTTCTTTACAAAACACTACCCACAACCCATAAACCCTTGTCTCGATGTCAAACCCGTTTATACACCTTATAATATAATTAAGGTACCACAATACTACAATTTACCCGCAACCGGGTATATATACCATTTCCTCGGGAAATGAGATTTTCAAAATCAAATCATGGAACATCTTCCAAAATAAAAACAAACACGAGCAAAAAAAAAAGTATAACCACTCCCCGTTCACACACCCGCAGGCGGGACAGAACAGAAATATTTGCTCCAAAACAATAGAAAATCATTACAACCCTTCACACACAAACAACCCGTGATACCTTTCCCAATTCCGCAACCGGAAGGGAACAAATAATCTGGCTCATATACTCAATTAGTACTCCACACATCTGTAGAAATGGTACTACAATTTTATTTCTCATTTTTTCGCATTCGAAAAGGGAAAATCTCGCCATTTCCACAAAAAAACAAACACAAACTTGCCACGGAATCCAGAATCCCACATTCAGTATTCCCGCGCATTTTGTGCGAGCCAACCACCGGAACTACTGGACACTAACACCTTCTGAACACAAAGGAACTTCAACCAACCAATCAACTACCCGCAACTCCTGGAAGCATACACCTGAGTGACCTTCGCAGCGTCCACTTTTTCTCTGGATTTATACCCTGTCACCACGGCGATCACGCCACTGACAACATGTCGACCAAGCTAAGTAAATCCTTCAAGCGACGCACCAAAACAAGCCCTCAACCTCCTCCCAGCCAGGACCCACCATCTCCTGCATCCTCCAACTCTAGCGACTTCCAGTGCGGACAACTGCCCCTGATAGACCGCCTAGAGGACTCCCTAATTACATCTCTCGAGGTCAGGGAGGAATTCGCAAACGAAACCCCTGTCCCTCGTATCAGGCTATCAGAAACTGACTTCAACAACGTGAAACTTTTGGCGGAACCAGTCAACAGACTATCGGCCGCCAAAAGCCACATCACTAGTCAACTAGGAGTTTACAACCAAGCCATAACAACAAACAAACCTCCGGTCTACCTAAAATCAACGGCGAAACCACCACACCCGCACCGAGGCCTAACCTTTCAGCCCTCCTTTACGGAGAACTGGAATAGACTCACGTCAAAAGCCTCGTTGCTTCTAGTACAACTAGCACTGGAAGAGTACAAGTTCCAGGAGAAGGAGATCGAACAGAAATTGGGGACGGCGAGGAAAGAGGCAAGAACCAAGCTTGTAGCAGACTTTGAAGGAGCCAACCTGAGAACGGCCACTCAACTCTTCGGGTACTTCACAAGACCAAGACAACCGGCAAGCAAGGGCTCGAAGAGAAAACGGGAGCACCTGTAACTCGTTTACTTTCAAACAAACCGGTCCTTTTCAGGACCACCCCATCTTCCAAAGAGAGATAATATACAGCTTTGTTATTTATTTTTCATTAAATAAATAATCTAATAATAATAATATAATACGACAAATCCAAGTATATATTATTACTGAACACAACTACTGGTATAACTCTTCTTTCATAAGTATGACTAAACGAAAGTTTGATAAACGAGCAAACAGCTCCCAAAGAAAAGCCAATAACTTTTCACACACATGCTCCAAATCTAAACGGTTCAAAAAGAATAATATTCTTAAACAACTGGCAGAAGAAAGTGAACATTTCATAACCAACCTATCCAAGGCAAACCTTTCCACAATTGAGAAAGTTGCTTTAGGAAAAGGTCTCAACTTTGTTCCCACTCCGGCCAAACCCACCCGTAAAAAACTTCTGAGTGATTTCAATATCTTCCAAAGAAGAATGAGAATTGCCTTCCTAATGCACAACAAACCTACCAAGGCTCAACCTTTCAAACCACCCTCAAAATGGCATCCAAATTCAACACAATGTGCGACACTCGAGAATTATTTGGAAGCCACAAAATACCAATTTGCTCATATTCGATTGCGCAATCAGCTCAGAAATATGACCAAACAAGAAATATCAGCCATAACCAAACTAAAAAACAATCCAGACATCGTAATTAAACCTTACGACAAAGGAAGAGGCATTTGCATAATGAACCGCACTGATTACCTTGAAGTAGGCTACCGACATCTTGAATCCAAGCACTACACAAAGCTTGACCAAGATATCACACAACAGACCATTACAATGGTCCACAACCTACTCATCAATATGCATAGAAGCAAATACATCAACAAACAAACCCTGGCTTATCTTGATCCACTCTCACAACCAGGCCACTGCCCTACTATGTATTTTCTGCCGAAGATACACAAAACACCACCCGCGGGCACGCCTTTCGTAGGGAGACCTATAATAAGTGGATGTTCAAGCCCTACAGCCAAAATATCAGAATTTGTGGACTTTTTCCTTCTTCCGATAGTTACCGCCCAACCAACATATGTCCGCGATACCGCAGACATATTGCGCAAACTTGAGGATTCCACATTTCCACCCAATGTTCTGATAACAAGTATTGATGTTGTCTCAATGTACACAAACGTCCGTCAAACGGAAGCAATAAACAGTGTTTGCGATGCCCTAGACCGAACCAACCACCCATACTCTATCACAAAACCACCCTCCAACTGCATCCGTAAGCTATTGGAACTGATATTAGGAAGAAACTGCTTCCATTTCAGTAACAACTACTATCTCCAAAAAATCGGATGCGCCATGGGTTCAACAGCAAGCCCTGAAATCTGTGATATTACACTACATGTTCTGGAAAAACAAATCCTGGAAAAAGCTGATCACATCCTAACCTGGTGGCGTTATAGAGACGACATACTTGTCATCTATAACAACACCCTTGACAATTTCAAGAGCCTTATCAACGACATGAATCAAATACACCCAACCCTCAAATTCACTTTTGAGGCCTCTGATACTGCCATCAACTACCTTGACCTAACAATCTTCAAAGGTAAAAGGTTCAGTGAAACTGGTATTTTAGACACAAAAGTATATACCAAACCTACTGAAACCTACCAATACCTACACAAGACATCATCACACCCCCCACATGTGTTCAAAGCATTCATATACGGAGAAACACTCCGATATGCCAGAAACACAAATAACGAAGATGATTTCTTAATTAAAGTCAACAATTTCTCTGAAAAGCTAATAGCAAGAGGCTATAACCTTTCAGAGATAAACAAAATCACGGAAACAGTATCACACAGAGAACGATCTAATTTGATTCATAAACAACAAGAAAAAACGGAAAGCAAAACTCCATTGGTTTTCAGTACGACATACAACCCGTACATCAACCAAAGTGACCTAAACAAATCCATCAAACAAAACTGGTCTCTAATACGCAATCATGAAACACTTTCGGGGATCTTTCCAGACCCTCCTTTCATTGCGTATAGAAAAGATCAAAACATAAGGGAAAAGATGATCAGAGCAAAACTAAACCGGAGTCCAACCGACTCAACCTCTAAACAGCTCGCTCCACCCCCTGATGATTCGGGTTTTGAAGACCCGGATGAAACACTAAACATCCTAATATCCTTATTGGAGGAACAGGTCACATATACTGAAAACTCAACTCAGGACTAAAAATCCGCATACGGAAAATATTACATTTTACCTGAACCTAAGCGAACTACACAAATAATATGTCTTTCACAAGACATAAGACCTACAGATTCTATTAGAATCACCCACATGCAACTGATGAGTGCCAAGAAGGCATGAAAACATGTTATTGCTATACACAAAGAGGATCTGAAAAAATATCCTCGCGGTCTACCCCTTGAAAACCAATTTGTTGACACTTGTCAACCAGTTCCTCTGGTCCTATTTATGTTTGTCATATCACCCCCGTCAATTTGACAAAAATACGAACATATTACCCAGACGCAAACCTCACCCATAAAGCATGTAAAAACATTTTTACAGTTTTATGTAAATCTCAAGTCAACAGTGTTGGAGTGTCACTGAATGGGACAGCGCCATCATTTCTCTATCATTTACTGCTATACTCCTTGCCTTTTTAGGAGGTACTGTGGGTCGATGGCTACACAAGCTACCGGGGTATACCACTCGTTTAGCGAGACTGGTATCTTCAGGTTGCTCCACACTGCACTACAACAGGTATAAGACATACTTTATGCCACTACACGACTTGATACCTACCGGTCCGTCTAAAAACATGACCAAATAACATCATTACCATGATGTCCAAAACCAAAATCCGTTCCGCTCTTCTTAAAAAGAACGAACCTGACATCCACATAAATACAAATATTGAAAATAAACTCAAAACCTTTTCCTTCCGCAATCCGGTTTTAAAAAGGACACCAAACACCTTTCAATATTTTTCCGAAACTTTCTGCATTCAGATGGAAAACACATAAATGAATGGGTACCCACACTCTTGAATTAATTATTATTTAATAATTAATTACCATATAAGAGATTATAATGTAAACGCAAACAGCAATCCATTATTTTCTTTACAAAACACTACCCACAACCCATAAACCCTTGTCTCGATGTCAAACCCGTTTATACACCTTATAATATAACTAAGGTACCACAATACTACAATTTACCCGCAACCGGGTATATATACCATTTCCTCGGGAAATGAGATTTTCAAAATCAAATCATGGAACATCTTCCAAAATAAAAACAAACACGAGCAAAAAAAAAAAGTATAACCACTCCCCGTTCACACACCCGCAGGCGGGACAGAACAGAAATATTTGCTCCAAAACAATAGAAAATCATTACAACCCTTCACACACAAACAACCCGTGATACCTTTCCCAATTCCGCAACCGGAAGGGAACAAATAATCTGGCTCATATACTCAATTAGTACTCCACACATCTGTAGAAATGGTACTACAATTTTATTTCTCATTTTTTCGCATTCGAAAAGGGAAAATCTCGCCATTTCCACAAAAAAACAAACACAAACTTGCCACGGAATCCAGAATCCCACATTCAGTATTCCCGCGCATTTTGTGCGAGCCAACCACCGGAACTACTGGACACTAACACCTTCTGAACACAAAGGAACTTCAACCAACCAATCAACTACCCGCAACTCCTGGAAGCATACACCTGAGTGACCTTCGCAGCGTCCACTTTTTCTCTGGATTTATACCCTGTCACCACGGCGATCACGCCACTGACAACATGTCGACCAAGCTAAGTAAATCCTTCAAGCGACGCACCAAAACAAGCCCTCAACCTCCTCCCAGCCAGGACCCACCATCTCCTGCATCCTCCAACTCTAGCGACTTCCAGTGCGGACAACTGCCCCTGATAGACCGCCTAGAGGACTCCCTAATTACATCTCTCGAGGTCAGGGAGGAATTCGCAAACGAAACCCCTGTCCCTCGTATCAGGCTATCAGAAACTGACTTCAACAACGTGAAACTTTTGGCGGAACCAGTCAACAGACTATCGGCCGCCAAAAGCCACATCACTAGTCAACTAGGAGTTTACAACCAAGCCATAACAACAAACAAACCTCCGGTCTACCTAAAATCAACGGCGAAACCACCACACCCGCACCGAGGCCTAACCTTTCAGCCCTCCTTTACGGAGAACTGGAATAGACTCACGTCAAAAGCCTCGTTGCTTCTAGTACAACTAGCACTGGAAGAGTACAAGTTCCAGGAGAAGGAGATCGAACAGAAATTGGGGACGGCGAGGAAAGAGGCAAGAACCAAGCTTGTAGCAGACTTTGAAGGAGCCAACCTGAGAACGGCCACTCAACTCTTCGGGTACTTCACAAGACCAAGACAACCGGCAAGCAAGGGCTCGAAGAGAAAACGGGAGCACCTGTAACTCGTTTACTTTCAAACAAACCGGTCCTTTTCAGGACCACCCCATCTTCCAAAGAGAGATAATATACAGCTTTGTTATTTATTTTTCATTAAATAAATAATCTAATAATAATAATATAATACGACAAATCCAAGTATATATTATTACTGAACACAACTACTGGTATAACTCTTCTTTCATAAGTATGACTAAACGAAAGTTTGATAAACGAGCAAACAGCTCCCAAAGAAAAGCCAATAACTTTTCACACACATGCTCCAAATCTAAACGGTTCAAAAAGAATAATATTCTTAAACAACTGGCAGAAGAAAGTGAACATTTCATAACCAACCTATCCAAGGCAAACCTTTCCACAATTGAGAAAGTTGCTTTAGGAAAAGGTCTCAACTTTGTTCCCACTCCGGCCAAACCCACCCGTAAAAAACTTCTGAGTGATTTCAATATCTTCCAAAGAAGAATGAGAATTGCCTTCCTAATGCACAACAAACCTACCAAGGCTCAACCTTTCAAACCACCCTCAAAATGGCATCCAAATTCAACACAATGTGCGACACTCGAGAATTATTTGGAAGCCACAAAATACCAATTTGCTCATATTCGATTGCGCAATCAGCTCAGAAATATGACCAAACAAGAAATATCAGCCATAACCAAACTAAAAAACAATCCAGACATCGTAATTAAACCTTACGACAAAGGAAGAGGCATTTGCATAATGAACCGCACTGATTACCTTGAAGTAGGCTACCGACATCTTGAATCCAAGCACTACACAAAGCTTGACCAAGATATCACACAACAGACCATTACAATGGTCCACAACCTACTCATCAATATGCATAGAAGCAAATACATCAACAAACAAACCCTGGCTTATCTTGATCCACTCTCACAACCAGGCCACTGCCCTACTATGTATTTTCTGCCGAAGATACACAAAACACCACCCGCGGGCACGCCTTTCGTAGGGAGACCTATAATAAGTGGATGTTCAAGCCCTACAGCCAAAATATCAGAATTTGTGGACTTTTTCCTTCTTCCGATAGTTACCGCCCAACCAACATATGTCCGCGATACCGCAGACATATTGCGCAAACTTGAGGATTCCACATTTCCACCCAATGTTCTGATAACAAGTATTGATGTTGTCTCAATGTACACAAACGTCCGTCAAACGGAAGCAATAAACAGTGTTTGCGATGCCCTAGACCGAACCAACCACCCATACTCTATCACAAAACCACCCTCCAACTGCATCCGTAAGCTATTGGAACTGATATTAGGAAGAAACTGCTTCCATTTCAGTAACAACTACTATCTCCAAAAAATCGGATGCGCCATGGGTTCAACAGCAAGCCCTGAAATCTGTGATATTACACTACATGTTCTGGAAAAACAAATCCTGGAAAAAGCTGATCACATCCTAACCTGGTGGCGTTATAGAGACGACATACTTGTCATCTATAACAACACCCTTGACAATTTCAAGAGCCTTATCAACGACATGAATCAAATACACCCAACCCTCAAATTCACTTTTGAGGCCTCTGATACTGCCATCAACTACCTTGACCTAACAATCTTCAAAGGTAAAAGGTTCAGTGAAACTGGTATTTTAGACACAAAAGTATATACCAAACCTACTGAAACCTACCAATACCTACACAAGACATCATCACACCCCCCACATGTGTTCAAAGCATTCATATACGGAGAAACACTCCGATATGCCAGAAACACAAATAACGAAGATGATTTCTTAATTAAAGTCAACAATTTCTCTGAAAAGCTAATAGCAAGAGGCTATAACCTTTCAGAGATAAACAAAATCACGGAAACAGTATCACACAGAGAACGATCTAATTTGATTCATAAACAACAAGAAAAAACGGAAAGCAAAACTCCATTGGTTTTCAGTACGACATACAACCCGTACATCAACCAAAGTGACCTAAACAAATCCATCAAACAAAACTGGTCTCTAATACGCAATCATGAAACACTTTCGGGGATCTTTCCAGACCCTCCTTTCATTGCGTATAGAAAAGATCAAAACATAAGGGAAAAGATGATCAGAGCAAAACTAAACCGGAGTCCAACCGACTCAACCTCTAAACAGCTCGCTCCACCCCCTGATGATTCGGGTTTTGAAGACCCGGATGAAACACTAAACATCCTAATATCCTTATTGGAGGAACAGGTCACATATACTGAAAACTCAACTCAGGACTAAAAATCCGCATACGGAAAATATTACATTTTACCTGAACCTAAGCGAACTACACAAATAATATGTCTTTCACAAGACATAAGACCTACAGATTCTATTAGAATCACCCACATGCAACTGATGAGTGCCAAGAAGGCATGAAAACATGTTATTGCTATACACAAAGAGGATCTGAAAAAATATCCTCGCGGTCTACCCCTTGAAAACCAATTTGTTGACACTTGTCAACCAGTTCCTCTGGTCCTATTTATGTTTGTCATATCACCCCCGTCAATTTGACAAAAATACGAACATATTACCCAGACGCAAACCTCACCCATAAAGCATGTAAAAACATTTTTACAGTTTTATGTAAATCTCAAGTCAACAGTGTTGGAGTGTCACTGAATGGGACAGCGCCATCATTTCTCTATCATCAGTACGACATACAACCCGTACATCAACCAAAGTGACCTAAACAAATCCATCAAACAAAACTGGTCTCTAATACGCAATCATGAAACACTTTCGGGGATCTTTCCAGACCCTCCTTTCATTGCGTATAGAAAAGATCAAAACATAAGGGAAAAGATGATCAGAGCAAAACTAAACCGGAGTCCAACCGACTCAACCTCTAAACAGCTCGCTCCACCCCCTGATGATTCGGGTTTTGAAGACCCGGATGAAACACTAAACATCCTAATATCCTTATTGGAGGAACAGGTCACATATACTGAAAACTCAACTCAGGACTAAAAATCCGCATACGGAAAATATTACATTTTACCTGAACCTAAGCGAACTACACAAATAATATGTCTTTCACAAGACATAAGACCTACAGATTCTATTAGAATCACCCACATGCAACTGATGAGTGCCAAGAAGGCATGAAAACATGTTATTGCTATACACAAAGAGGATCTGAAAAAATATCCTCGCGGTCTACCCCTTGAAAACCAATTTGTTGACACTTGTCAACCAGTTCCTCTGGTCCTATTTATGTTTGTCATATCACCCCCGTCAATTTGACAAAAATACGAACATATTACCCAGACGCAAACCTCACCCATAAAGCATGTAAAAACATTTTTACAGTTTTATGTAAATCTCAAGTCAACAGTGTTGGAGTGTCACTGAATGGGACAGCGCCATCATTTCTCTATCAGTAATATCGCATTTTGACCACTCGTATGTTGCAATGGATTGTGCGTTGTGCACACCGTGAGATTGCAATGTGGTCTGCATTTCACGGCACCTTCAAGTGAATTTTTGGACGGTTCAGAACCGTAAAATTGTTAACATGTAACGGACAATCAGTCGGGTAACCGAGTAACCTCAACAGGCAAAGCACGGTGTAGTGCATTGTCATGTGTATGTACTGTACATATCGTTAGAGTTGTACAACGTAATTGACGTGTCGATCGATGTACTAAAATCAAGCCAAGCTGCGGAATTGCCCCTAAAAAAACTGTTCAAAATTGCTGATTATGTGCCTGTTGGATTGTCCTGCCGTGTTGGTTGTAAAAGTTTGGTTGTGTATTTGCGTTAGCTACGTAAATACATCAACTAGCAACCGGTGATGTCACAAGTCCTTTGTCACGTGGTTTGTTTGACCTCGCAGTTTTCGGATCTTTGGCTGGGAGTGTTTCGGAGAAAATACATTTTTACCCTGTTTTATTGTGAGGTAATGGACTCAAAATAATGTTTTCTATTTCTTCTGGACTCCATCTAATGGAAAAATATAAAAACCAAATATTTCAGAGCATCTTTAAACGTGTACATAAGATCTACTTATGTCTAAATTTCAGCCTTGGTACTCATTTCCTTCATGGTCAGGTTGCATTTTGAAAATTACACAATGTTTTACATATTGGTGGACATAAATTGACTTACAAGTGTAGATGGGCATTTATTTTAACCAAAGTATCACGCATGTATTCTAGCTACTAGCTTCCAGAATACTGTCCAGTAAGTTGCAGTAGTTTACTTGCTAAATACTGGTAGTCTGTTCTGAATGTAATTGAAGTCTGCTTTAGATAATTTGCTGATGGCCCCCTGTCCCTGTAGTTCTGTAGTACTACATGTATGGTACATATCACACCCTGAAATGGTATGCAACACTGAGTCATTAGGCCAGGACTCGACAATGTATTTGAGTTCTTATTCTTCTCATGAACTTCACATACACATAGACACTCTTATCTCTCAACAATTGTGCCAAAATGTACCATTCATTGTCATACATACATGCAATGTATCGACCTGGTTGGTACTCTGTTGCATTAGTATTTTGATCTGTTTTTGCATGATCTCCAATGGAAACAATGCTATAAACATTGTCATCAGAAAGTCACTGCATATTAATTTTCATTTTTCCATTAGCCACAGGAACAAAACTATGATGTGATCGAGTACATAATATAGTCTTTGATGAAGAGAGTCGATCACCTACATGTAGTTTGTACTTTTTTGCATTAGCTTTTACATCACTATTACTGACATAGAACATGTAGAAGAACTTGATGCCATTGATGTTCTAATCAGCCCATGTAAAAATCTGCTGTGGTGTCAGAATCTGCTCATTCTTGGTAGCCTGAAAACTGGCTCTTGCTACCAGTCTCTTTGTGGCCGGTGTTTCAAGTCCACGGTCAGATACAAGGTAGCAAAGGTTTCACAAGTTCTTGTAATTGCTATACTGGCTGGCTGCCCCATCACTGAAATATACTGCCTTTGCTGGAAGCTTCTCCTTGATACAAGAAATAAGCCTTGATATGAGGGCATAGACACTTATATATCGTGTTTCATGCAGTCTAAAATCATGACAACACTTGTACAAGCAGTCTCCCAAGTTAGTTTATTTCAGTAATGGAGCATTCAGCCACTTATTTTACAAGAACTTTTAAAAACTTTTGCTACCACCTATCTGACCATATTGTATTCCCCCCCTGGTTTCTTCAATGTGTGCTTGAAATCTCAAGAGTTCATTTGGGGGGGGGGGGGTTGTACAAGAGGAAAAAGAAGAAAATGGTGTGTTAAAGTTGGCTTAATTGTTGAAGATCACAGGAACAATGATTTCTATATGAAGTTCATGAGAAGATCAAAGAATACAAATACACTGTCCTTGCATGGCCACATGACTCCTGCAATGAGTTTTGCATACCATTTGAGAATGTGATAGGCAAAATCAGTGCTCCAGAACTACAGAGACAAGGGGCCATCAGTACAAGTTAGCTAAAGCAGACTTCAATAACATTCAAGAAAAACTACCAGCAAACTACTGCAACTTACAAGACAGTATTCTAAAAGCTAGAAGACATTTTTGGTACTTTTGTTAAATGCCCATCTAAGTCAAATTTATGTCTCCGAATGGGTCTCCTATTTTTGAGTTGCAGGAAAACCGATTTTAAAAACGTAATTTTTGCAACTTTGAATATTGTTTCCAATAGATGGATATCCCTAGCATGGGAAAAATGTGTTTGGCGCAATCTTTACCGAAATTAATTTAAATTTTCCTCTTTAAGTTTCTGGTCAGTCATTGCATTTAGTCATCTCCGTCACACTTTTCGAACAAACCAAACTTGAAAAAATTGTTGATTTAAGACTACAAATCAATGTCCATGTCGCGGTCTGTAAAATTGTAGAGTATCGTCCTCAAATGAATCAACAAATTTTATTGTTTCACTTTAATTGACCGATTTTATACCCTTGTACAAATTAAATTAATCAATAAGAGGTGAATTTTAGCAAAAACACTGGCTGCGGTTCAATTTTTTACCAACTTCCTTTCAAAAATGTTTAACTTCAGATTAACTAGCAGACACACAATGTTTAACTTTATCAAATGCAACTGGTTTTGTTCTCATTCCTGTATTAGTTTAAACATTGTGCACAAAATATGCACAAAATATGCACAAAATATGCACAAAAAACTCATGTGACGGATATGACAATGCCATGACGGAGATAATAAAGTTGTGACGGAAATGACTTTATAACACAGTGAATGTGACGGAACTGACCGTGACGGATATGACGGTCCAAACTTTTATCCAAGTGTAACAACGAGGTGCAGACGATGTCTGGCGCGAAGTCCACGTACCTGGTATAGTTCATGAATAATTTCACAACAAATCCTTAAAAAAACCAATAACTGTATATATATTTAATGGGTTCCATAGCGTTCGGAGATGACACTGAATAAAGGTACACTCCTATAATTTCACTTAAATCCTAGTTTTTGTGGGTTTTTATTCGCTCTACCTGGAGATAACTGTTTACAAGATGCAAGAGACGTCACTCGCGCGCAAAGACTGAAGGACTTGTTTATGTCTATTTTTATTAATTCTGGAGGGCGCTGCAAAGGTTCGTGACGGTATCTGACATAAAACCTAGGGACAAACATTTCCCGATAAAAAAACGTAAATTATGACTTGAATGGTCTATAATTGCATATTTTGAAGGTTTTTATTAATTTAACTAATAAATACCTGAGCGTTTAAAAATAAAAATTGTTAAAATAATTCCCTTCACCCAAAAATACAACAATAAGAAATTTTACATTGTACGATCAGGGCATGGGTTTTCCGGGGGTTGACATCTAACGTCCGGGAAAATAAATAACATGTCACACTTTTTTCTTTACTTTTGTGGTCCTTTATCGGAATTGTGTTTAACATAAATCCACAAAAAAAATGTTTTTGTAAATAATGCAATTTCCTTCTATACGGTGTTAAAGTATAGGGACACGTAAATAGACACTTACTGAAGAATGACCCGAATATGTAAAAAAATTGTGTCATTTTCAAAATGCAACCTGACCATGAAGGAAATGAGTACCAAGGCTGAATATAGTACATAAGTAGATCTAATGTACATGTTTAACTACCGTTAACACGGGGATCTGCTCGCATGACAAAAGGGGTGTTTTTTATATTTTTTCTCACCTGAACCCAACTTTGGATGAGTGCCAATCCTTTTTAAAAAGTTTATTTAGCTCATATTTGATTTTGGTAGTAGAGATACATCTATAGATGATTTATCTGAGATTTACTTTCATGAGTCAATAGACCGGCCGACATGGTCCCTTTTCACTAGAAAATAGACCAAGTACCGTCCGGTCAACATTGTCTGGACATTTGTGTATATTCTGCATGTAATTAGTAATTAATATATCACAACCTTTTGTATTAATTCATTCAAGGGTAGGCTTTTCTTCCCTTTTACTCACTTTTCTTAACCAAGTACTTTTACTGTAACTTGTAAACCCAAAATGAAAAACTAATAGTCAAGTTTAAAGCATGTTAAATGGGAAAGCTCATGTCAATTTGGCCATCAAAGGTGCACCTTTGCAAGAATCAAACTAAAAATAATTATTTTGTTTTGCATTGCTAATGAACATCCTAATATAACAACTCACCTGATTTGATCTTTTGTAAGTTTTGTAGAAGCTGAACCCCAATGTCATGATTCTCAGTGTGTAGTAATTGATTAACAACTGTCCCAAAAGATAAAGCTGATTTCTGGTATAGACCTCTTGGCTCAATTAAGACTTCAGCTACAGCCAGTGATGGGCATGCTACTAGAACACCAATATACATATCTGAAATAAATAACATTACATTTATTGTGTAAGCATGTAATTAATAGTTATTCATTAAAACCTGGGACAGTTTATCCATTCTGATTGGTGGAGAGCGTGTCACGTGGGGGTGTTTAAACGGGTGATATAGACACGGCTAGAAGTGTTTAAACACACCTGTGGCACGCAAGGTTACACGCAGGCTAGATTACGCAAAACGCAATCAACACATATTGGTATTCAATCTAAAAACATGTTAGTGTTATGACGCCCGCGTACGCACAACTGTTGAGCGTGGCATGTATATCCTTTGCGAAACAGGGCTCGAGGACGTGACAGGAAATGAAAGTTAACAGAAAAGTTAAGATTTTTCCAACGATATTACGCTTTTAAACAAAAAGGGCATTTATGAATGGGAATAAAAGAGTAGTGACTTGGTCTTAACCGGCCTTCGGCTCTGTCCTTTATCACACGGCCACGACCCTGCCGGTTTTAAACGGCCGGTTAAGACCGCGTCACTACCCTTTTATTCCCTTAATATGTCACACTGGACAAATTTGATAAGCCCTGCCCCTTAATGCAATGACCAATCCAACTGCATCTGCCTACCCAAATGTCTGACAAATAACCAACTTGTAAAAATGCTTTTACTAAGCTAGATACTGGTTTTGTTAATTACAAAAACAAGGTTTCGTGAGTGATTTCATCAAATGATGATTGAATGAGTTGATGACAACATTTTACCTTATCAATCCAATGTGTGGTTCAGGGTAGACTTTTTCCAATATTAAACTTCAACTTCCGGTTTGATGTTAGATTGTAAAAATCCAATGTGTGGTGAAGGAGTTATAAACTATTTTGTTTTGAACTGGAGGTCAAGGTCAGATCAGATCAGATCAGGTCAGGTGAGGTCAAGGTCACGTGGGCAGTGGCATAACTAGACATTTTCATTTGGGGGGCAAGTGGGGGCAAAGATTAAATTTGGGGGGCCAAAGAAGTGCAAGATTATCATTAAATATGTTAACTGAGAGTTGATACACACCAATGCAGTTCTAAAACAGTCTACATAGTTTGCAGGTAACAAAAGATTGCGAAAAAAACCAAATCTTAGAGAACTTGTCAATTTTATAAGATAAAACTTTTCTACTGTATACTGTAAGGATTAAATTACCAACAGTGATTACCAAGTATCAATTTAGAGTTATACACGGCATTCTCAAATTAGGCTCTGTGAGTGCTAATTAAATTATTGTTTGTATGCTTTATTTCAGTGTAAATACCCCAAACCCAAATAACCCAAAAGTGTAAGCCATTAACAAAAATCAAAACCAAATTCAATCAAAACCAGGATTGAAATTGCGGGTGTAATTATAATGAAACGGATATTTAAAATAGGGCGGAATCCTCGGATGCAGAGTCCATGCAATACTCTGATGGTACCACTTCAGAATCAGCATGCATCTTCTGTATTTTCACGTCTCTGCCTCTTAGGTGTTAGAGCACGAGGCAAAGACGGGCGCTTTGATATGGAGAAGAAATGATCTAAGCTACCTTTTTCGCTGGCCATTTTGCTGTTTAAATCTCTCTGTTGCGCATCTGACTACGTTGTGTTAACGGAGCTATTGGTCTGCGTTCAGACCACCACGTATTAAACTGAACTTTGTGGCTTCCTGCACTCTCTGTAACCGCAAAACCACAACATACATTTACGCGCGTTTCCATGCATTTGTCATGACTGCGTTATAGTCCACATACTGATATGAATGAGGGCGCAGGCCCCTCCTGCCCCCCATCACACTGGTGACGCCATTCCACGTGGGGTAACACTTTGTGTAGCATTTGTTAAGTCTGTGAAGACCTTTCTGACAATGACTAGATTATAAGAATTTCCAATATGTGGTTCAGGAGTTGAAAAAATTTCAAATTTTTAACCTCAACTTCCGGTTTGAACCACAAGTCAAGGTCAAAATAGATCACACTCTGTGTGGGTTTTTAAAGACCTTTCTGATGAGTACAGATTGTAACATTCTAATTTGTTATACCTCTGTCTTGAATGCTGTATTTTCATTGGCGCAGAACGATCACATGAGCGGGCAACAAATATCCATGTACCACTCTCCTCTCACATGCGCGCGCATCGTACAACTTTCTGTGCAGCAAAGGATCGAGATAATCTGTCTGTTTATTTATTTATTTATTTATTTATTTATTTATTTATTCCGGTTGTGAAGCCAAGGACTCTCAGAAAGTCACTATACTAGCCAAGAACCCCGTGGAGAGAAGACAATGAAGGAAGTTTCAGTTTTAGGTGTGGGAGGAAAAACCCCAGAGAAATGTTCCAGGGAAAACCCACGCAATCAGGCAGGGACTGAAAAACCCAATCCACGTAGTACCCCGGTGTGATTTGAACTGGGGTCCCCAGAGGTGGAAGGCGAGGCAACATACCACTACACCAACCTGACTGCCCTTCATCAATCCCTCAATCATCGTTTTGATGAAATTGGAGTCTTTCAGATGAGGGAAATATTCCCCCCCCCCCACAGTAGTGTGGTTGGGGTCTACGAGCGAATACTTACCTGTAGAGCTCAATACTATTTTTGCATATTTCCCTATACCGGCAGGTAATACCACTAAAATTTAACATAGCGCCCTCTATTGGTCTACCCATAGTGCCCCGCGGTATACCGCAAGATCCTCCTCTTTTCTCGAGCACCAATCAAGGAAAACCGAAACATCGAGGCCAGTGGGGACGGAGGGAGGGATGCTCTACAGGTAAGTATTCGCTCGTAGACCCCAACCACACTACTGTGGGGGGGAAGTCTACTTCACTTATACTTACCTGTAGAGCTCAATACTATTTTTGCATAGACTCGCACTGAGTACTGGAGGTGGGTATGCGAGATGTCAGGGTATTATATGGTGCCCCGGACGCCTGACTGCGAAATCGAACCCGGCACCGCATACGTGCCAACGACGGGAGCGAAATCTAACATCATGTCTATTTACATTAATAATACAGAATCAATGATCAGAGAACAATGAAACATAGAGACTCAACTATTGTTGTGAAGTCCCTGGTTGGGGCGGGTTCTGTGCCAAGGAGGATGCTCTGCTGGCTGCAGCCAGAACCGTCCTTCCTGCTCTGCCCTCTGTCTGGAGTACATCCCTCAAACAGCAGTCGGTGCATGTATTTGGGGTCTTCCAGCAGGCTGCCTCTATTATATCTTTTAAAGAAACGCCTTTAAAAAATGCCCATGACGTGGGCCTTCACTGCTCCTGCCGTTGGCACGTTTTGCGTCCGCCCGTATCACCGCAACCAACCACCGAGTAACAGTGTCCCGGGACGCCGGGCCATGCAGTGGGGTCGATGTAACAAGTAACTGCGGGTGGCTACGAAGTGATTTTGTACGACTGATGTACCACTTTAGTTCCCTGACTGGGAACCAAAGATTGTCCTCTAGGACCGACGAATGAGCCTTGATGTCTGGCACAAAGATGTCTGGATGGAAGAAGGTGTCAGACTGGTTCTTGGTCAAAAAATCAGTTGATGGTATCAGCCGAACCCCACCCGGCTCCCACGCCGGGCCATGCAGTGGGGTCGATGTAACAAGTAACTGCGGGTGGCTACGAAGTGATTTTGTACGACTGATGTACCACTTTAGTGCCCTGACCGGGAACCAAAGATTGTCCTCTAGGACCGACAAATGAGCCTTGATGTCTGGCACAAAGATGTCTGGATGGAAGAAGGTGTCAGACTGGTTCTTGGTCAAAAAACCAGTTGATGGTATCAGCCGAACCCCACCCGGCTCCCACCGGATGTGGCCTGCCTCTGTAGTCAGGGAGTGCAGCTCACTACGTCACCTTGACGTAGCTACAGCTAACAAAAAAAGTCAATCTAATGAATAGGTGCAGCAGCATTGCGCTACCCATCGGCTCATATGGCGGCCTCGTCCCATGGGGGCACAAGCTTACGTACTGGGGGACGGGAGACAAAATCCCCCTAATCAGTTGGCCAAGTGCCCGGCTGTCTGAAACGGAGGACTTGTCAGGGAACCCGTTGTGGACAGCCGCAATAGCCGAGCGGTAGTTCTTAATCGTACCTATCTTGAGGTCATCCTTAAAAAGGTACACTAAAAAATCTGCAACCTCCCCTACATTAGTATCAGGGGGATGTAGAGATCGCCGCTTGCACCATCGGTAAAAATGTCGTAACCTGCTATTATACACCTTTCTGGTGGATGCTCGCCGGCTACATGCTGCGATCTCTGCAGCTCGTTGTGAAAACCCTGCTGCGCAGAGTGACTGCGTGACATCACCCTGCAGGTCAGGTGGAGATGCTGAGGGGCTGGGTGCTGGAGGCCCGAGCTGGGTTGGAAGAGGATGTCTGCCCTCTAGCCAAATAGCATAGGCGGGCGCTGCGCGGTCCAGGTGGACCGACAAAAGACCATCCCCAGGCAACGTGGTATTTACGGTGCTGGAATGGCCCGGGTTTACCGAGCTGTGAAGGGGTAGTCCCCCAGCTGCGAGTGCCCCCTGGGACTGGCGTGGTCGGCTCCGTAGTGGGGGCACGCTTGCCAAGTCGTCCCTTTTTGGGTACAGCCCCGGTACCGGCCAGTTTCCTGGCCTTACCAGGGCGTTTCCCTTTCTGTTGGGTGGTCCCATGGATACTAACCGGGGACGGTGGGACTGTAGGGTCCCCAGTACGGTTAATGGGTCCGTCAGCCCCGGCAGCCGGCAGTGGCTGAGGGAGTTGACTGGAGGATTGCTGACGCGGCGACGTAATGTCACCGGCGCAATCCCCCGAGGACTCAGGCTGTCCCGGAAGGGATGTAGGTCCCTCCAGTAGCGACAAGCCCTGCCCCCCCCCCAACTTCCTAGAATTCATTCTTATCTTCCAACAACACTCAAATAATACTCTACAGCAACTCTACAAAATTGTCTCTCAGATAATCACTAATTTTATTCTTCAACAATCAGGCAAATGCTCAAAATTACAAAATTTACGTAGCGTAAAAATTCACATATGCTTTACCTGAGCCTGCTAAGAGAAAAAGAGGCACTTACGTAGTGCGCATGTCACAGGGCGTCGGGGATAGAACACAAGAGGGCGCTATTGTGTGTAAAACTCTTAGCTAATTGCCTGCCGGCATAGGGAACAATGCAATTGTAGTATTCGCTCTACAGGTAAGTAGAGTGAAGTAGACCATACGCCTCATGAACTTTTGATCAGATAAGAAAGATATTGTTGAAAACTGCTCATTCCCAAATAGATGAGTACAGATCCGAGTTTGTCATAGGCAATGCTTTTAATGGGTGATTCACGTAATGATCATACAAGGCCGCCATTTTGAACAAATATGGCAGCCATATTGAAAATAGGAGACCTACGTTTGTTATACTTTCCAGGAGACTTTTTTGAGCTCTTATAGACCCTGCAAACTTACACATGTATAGGTTTGATCAAATGGCAAAATTCTCATTTACAGGTGACAACTACATGTTTTTGATTCATTGTATCTAATCAAAATTTTAAAGCACTGAATAAATGTACAACATGAAGTACATCAACCAGTAAGTTTCAAAAACCTTTAATGTGACATTAAATTTGGTAACGATTTCTAAAAAGTTGAGCAAATTGAGCTTACCTTTGCCAAAGTCAGCATTGGTTGCATAATCCATCATGGCTTGAACTTTACCCTGTTTGCACATACACACAGCAGCTTGTATGTGTGCTCCAACAATGGTATATACAGCTTCAGCTAATGGAAGGCATTGACCTACAGTCACTGCAGTCTTTCCCTGAGTGTAATTGTAGAGAAGATGACCAAGAGGTTCTGAACACGTCAATCTGAAACCAAAACATAACAAAATATTTATTCCCCAAGTTGGTATAACAGCAGTATAAATGGACGAATCCAAGCTACGATGTTATGCCACCATAATTGGTATAGGCACTCCACACATTGCAACCAGTGTAAATTGTTATGCACCACTTTAGGCATCCTAAACTGATTATGATAACATAACTATAAGAAGCACCATTGCGATACACGCGACTAACTGCGCGCGTTATGCAGAAAGGCAGAAAAAACTGGTACAGGACATACGCAACTGACTCCCAAAATAGATTTGTCTATACAAGTAGGTCAATTCAATAACACCAGTAATCTTGCTTCCCAGCAAAGTCGCCCACTTCAAAGTCGCCCCCTCCACATACAAACTCGCCCCCTCTAAAAGTCGCCCTTCCAGAGTTGCCCCCCAACAAAATCGCCCCCAACACAGTTTCCCCCTGTAAAAGTGTGAGAAATTTACAGGCATTTCATCAAGTTCAGGCGCTATTTACAATTTTGAAACTCTCAACCTATTTAGGCAATGCTTCGTAAGATATACAATTACAAAGTTTGCTGGGGGGGTTTCACTAAAATCATAAATATTGTAGCACCCTCATATAAATAAGATGGTGTCTAGTCCACAAGCTCTTTGTTGGGCTCTCACTTTCGCTATAAATGTTGCTCTTCTCAACCCTTAAAACTACAAATTGTATACCACATGATAGAGTTTTGCCTGCTGACAAGCCTGGACACATTCATCAAGGATTATCTACTGGGGAAAGTGAAATCTTGAGTGTTTTCCACTCTGTTTTTCTCCACCTTCGACCAGTCTTCCAAGCCAACTGCACCATTCATTGCACGCGTCATCAACTCCATTGTGAACAACATGTCAGTGATTGTGAACCATATACCAGTCATTGTTCTCACCAAGCATCAGGGAAGTACTGCAAGCTTTATACAGTGCATCCAATATGGCTGAAACTCAAACTCAGATCTCCAAAACACAGTAAGTTTGGTAAACCTTCAGTGACGTACTACCCCAACTCTACAGCTGCATTTAACATCTCTTTGACTATCTTTGGAGACATAGAATTGAATCCTGGTCCTGTAAAAGACCCCTGTGGTAAAAGTAGCCATCCAGTTAAATGCAATCAAAGATCTCTTCTCTTTGAGGACTACAATAAATACTGGCATCAGAATGCATACCTGCTATGACCATCCACCAGTACAGAGTGCTTATATCAAGTACAATAGACTGGTTTTGCCCGGTATGTACCACATCTACAGTGCTGCCGTTTTCTTCATGTAGTGATACATCATTCCAGGGTGTCTTTGACAACACAACTAGTGATGATCAGTTAACTGAACTTCTTGTATCAACACCAGATCCCAACCTACGCTCAAAGAATTCTATCTCTGGGTTACTTTTCAATGCTCGTAGTATACGTAGTAAACAACAGGAATTCAAATCATCTTGGAACTCCATCCCATTGATATTGCTCGTGTGACTGAAACTTGGCTGTCAGCTAGCGACACTGAAACAATCTCCACAGTACCTGGTTACTCAACCATTCGACGAGATCGAGACAGTCGGGGTGGTGGTATTATGGCCATAATCAACGATTCACTACTACCAACACACCTTCAGCACTTTGAACCTGCAAACATTGAACTCACTTGGCTGTCACTGACTGTTAAGCACTCCAAATGGTTAGTTGGAGTTGTTTACAGGCCTCCAAACTCTGACATCACCTTCTTTGATAAACTACAAGCAACATTAAATTTGATGCAGTCCTAGCAATTCTTCCTCAATATGAAGGTCTCATTCTGCTTGGAGATTTTAATATAAATTGGCTGGCTGAGTCTACGGCCAAGTCCAATCTCCGAGAAGTCGCTGACTCCCTTCAACTTACACAGATTGTTGAAGATGTAACTTGTCCTTCAAACAACTTAACCTCAACTGGATCCACAATTGATCTCATCTTCACAAATAGGCCGGAGAAATTCTCTGCAGTGGGGTCCTTTACTAATCCAGTCAGAAGTGACCATCATGCAGTTTCCTTCACATTCAGTGCCCCCAAAGCTCCTCCACAACCCGCAGTCATCCGCTCATTTCTACAGTTCAGCCGACATGAAACATCTTGAAACCCTTCTGCACCTTGCATGGTCTGCCTTCATGAACGATGATGATCCTAATGCATCATGGGAAGGTTTTATGGACATTCTCGAGGCAGCCATTCATGATAGCATACCTAGAAAGCAACGGCGTCGCTCTAAAATTTCTCCATAGTTCACACCTGAACTGAGGAAGTTGATTCACCTCTTGGAGAGTTTACTGTTTACTAAAGCCAAGCACTCCAGTTCCAGTTCAGCGTGGCTCCACTATTAACAGATACGCAACAATTTAAAGTCAAACATTCCACTAAATCTACCTACTGGAACTATGTAAATGGTCTATTTGAAACCAGAAACAACAAGCGCAGTTTTTAGTGTTTCGTCAGAGACCAACAAAAATCGAGGTGTCCCCCAGCATTCCAATATGCTGATAAACTTCTCCAGAAACCAATTGACATTGCACAAACATTCAATGAGTTCTTCACCTCGGTTCACTCTCCTGCCGAAACTTGTCCAGCCACACCACCACCCTGCACACTTCCAATTCCCGAGCTACCTCTGATTCAAATTAAACTTGGATAGTTGACTATGTCTCTACATAATCTGACCCCTCATAAGGCACCAGGGCCTGATGGGATTTTGCCAACCATTCTTCGATCTACAGCCTCTTTTATTGCTCCGCCATTGCTACACTTGATGAATTCCTCACTTGCACACGCCACCCTCCCCATGGACTGGAAGTTAGCAAATGTCACGCCCGTGTTTAAATCCGTCAAACGAACTGACATTAAAAACTATCGGCCGATTGCCCTTACCTCCATTGTCTGCAAAGTTTTAGAAATGGCCGTCGCTGATAACATTAATGATCACGTGTCGACCTGTTGCCTTGGCAACGATGAGCAGCATGGCTTTACAGCACGTAAATCATGTGTCACCCAGCTGACAAATGCCATTCATGACTGGGCTTCAATCATGGACAAGCCAAGCCCACTTAGTGACATCGCCTTCTTGGACTTTAGTAAAGCCTTTGACGTAATGCCCCGTCATACACTCCTCAAAAAGCTTGCTCAGAAGTTCAACATACAGGGTCAAACTTGGTCATGGTTGAAATCTTTTCTTGTTGAACGGCATCAACGAGTCATGTACCATGGGGCCTTTTCATCTTGGTCTCCTGTAACATCTTCCACAAGGAAGTGTCCTAGGCCCCCTACTGTTTAATTTATTCATCAGTGACATATCCCAGACTATTTCTACCAAATCCTTACTCTTTGCTGATGATACTCTTACATTTGTATTTACCACCCCATCAAGTCCCCTGAAGATGAAGTCCTCCTGCAAACAGACCTAGATGCCCTTAGCCAATGGAGTGAGTCAAATGGAATGAAACTTAATACAAGCAAATCAAAACTAGAGCTTAAGTGTTTGTACAAACAAACACTGAGGTGTTCGGCTATCAAAGGGGTCAGTGTTTAATTAAATCGATGAAAAGATTGTTGATAGCTTTTGAAATTTCACGGAAAGTACATTTATTACACAGGAAATAAATGCAAACGTTAATACTTAACTTCCGCTTTCAACCGAAAGTAAAGGTCAATTGAGGTCACACCTTGTGTAGCGTTTGTTTATTTTTGGAAGACCTCTCCGATGATGTATGGATTGTAAAAATCCACGTACGGTTCATAAGTTAAGAATTTTTCAAATATTAAACTTTATTTCAATTTAATTGAACACATGATGACGTCATTATGACGACAAGAAAGTGGTGTCTTCTACAGGTGGAGAGCCAACTATGTGCGAAGTTTGAAGGTTGCGTGATCTTGCGAAGTGTGTCTTTTGTTATCTGGCAAAAATGATCACATTTGGATTTGACCAACACAGCCCATACAGCCTTGCTCTATGCATAGCCTAATGCCAAATGGACTTTGCCCCCTGTGATCAGTAGAGCGGAACAGCCAGCCACAGTGCTTTAGCACTATACACAGTTTAAACGCGGGTAATCACACTCGTGGGCTTTAACGTCTGATTTCGACCAGAAGTTAAGGTCAAATTGATATTATCTCTGTGCAAAAGTTTGAGAAAGCTCAAGGACCTACAACCTGATGTAAAAATTGTGACTAAAGTAAAAGTAGTTTTTGAGATATGAATTTTTGAAATTTTCAACTTCCGATTTGAACCGGAAGTTAAGGTCAAATGGGGTCAAGCTTTGTGTAAGGTTTGTTAAACTTTCAACGATCTGTCCGATGACGTGTCGATTGTAAAAATCCAACATGCGGTTCACGAGTTATGATTTTTTACAAATATTAAACTTTGATTTATTGTAATTCAAAACCTGATGACGTCATCATGACATCATCAAGTTTGTGTTGTCTTGATGTTAAGGTTCAAATGCCTGATGAGTTTCAATGTTCAATTCAATTTCAATCTTGAGTTATGTCGTAAATAAGCCCAAAAGTGATGTTTTTCAAGAAAAAACCAAAGGCAAACTTCGACCCAGGGTAACGACCCGGAAGTAAAGGTCATACGATTTTGGTGTTAACTTTTTAAAGATTGCCCGTGTCTAGATCTATCATATGCCAAAATATAAAAAATGTGGCTATAATATTCAGAGACATACAGACATTGGCATGACGTCACCTTTTGAACCTAAATTTGCTTGTAATTTGACACCCGATGACGTCATCATGACGGCACAACTTTTAGAATCATCTACAAGTTAATGTATACCTACATGTAAAGTTTCAAGATCATGTAAGTTTAACAACTATGCATTTGCTTGCAGACAAAAAACTCTGAGAAGAAGAATAAAAACTAAAAAATAAAAAAAAAACGAACAAAAACAATGAGTTGTTCGCGCTGTTGCACGAACACCTCAAATAATGCATATGACTAGATCTACGAAACCACTAGCCCTTCCGCAGTATTTTGTTCTTGAATATCCCTTGACAGTTGCAACCATTTACAAGTACCTTGGTGTCACAATGAACAATACTCTAACGTGGAACGTTTGTTGGGATGGATGATATAACTCCCCTCTAATGCAAGTAATACTAATTTGAAAGACCCCTCCTAATCCATTCAGAGAAGGGGATCAAAGCACCCATTAACATTAATACAAATCACTTACAAGAACTAAACCAAAACTAGAATTTAGCGTCTGTAGAAACAAACACAAGGTGATTGGGTTTCATTGGGGTAAAGTGTGGTATTGTGTGAACTATTTAATTAAATCAACGAAAAGATAGCTTTTACAATTTCACAGAAAGTAAAGTGTAAATCTATTACATTTATACCTTTAGTTTACAATGAAAATAAATGCTAAAGTAACTACTTAACTTCCGGTTTCAACCAGAAGACAAGGTCAAATGAGGTCACAATCTATGTAGCGTTTGTATAATTTTGGAAGCCCTCTGATGATGTGTAGATTGTAAAAAAAACATTGCACAGTTGACGAGTGATGATTTTTTCAATATTAAACTTGATGGCGTCATTCAAGCAGTGTCCTCTACTAGTGAAGAGCTAACTATGTGAAAAATTTTACTAAAGTATACAAAGTTCTTGAGATATTAATTTTGAAATTTCAAATTCAATTTTGAACCGGAAGTCAAGGTCAAAAGGGGTCACACTGTTTTAAGTTTTTGAAGTCCTCTCCACTGATGTATGAATTGTAAAAAAAATCCGTTGTGTGGTTCATGAGTTATGATTTTTTCAAATATTAAACTTTAATTTAATCTAACTCAACACCTGATGATGTCATCACGACGTCACAGCTAAGTTATAGTCTAACTGCATGTCAGCTTCGCAACTGTGCATCTGTTTACGGACAATCAACGCAGAAGGAGAATAATTTTTTATTTTGTTTATATTTCAAAAACTAACAATAACAGTAGGTGTTTGGCTGTTGCCCGAACACCTAATTGTACATTATTTTGCATAAAAAGGGTTTACCATTAATATTGATACAGTGGTTGTTTGAAATACACTGTGGCAGTAATCTTTACATCACTTGGTTTTACCGAATCAAAGCACCTTCCTGTAAAACAAGGGAATGTTTTTCCACTTTTTCACTTGGCTAAACTTAACATTACAGTGGAAAACTAAATTACCACCATAAGACAAGATGTATTTTTTTAAATTCTTGAAAACAAGCTTCCTGGGAGCCAAACTCACATTATTATATCTCTCGATCCACGGCAGATCAGGCCATATAATATCAAAAGGTTCTTCAACAGAAAACTGTTTGGAGCCCAACCACATAGCTTGTGATTAACTCACATTTAGTTTCAAACCCGATATCACAATAAATTTATTCAGAAGGACAAATAATTTTTCAGCTGAGTTCTCATCTTGGACTATACAGGTACTATCATCTCTGTAATGGAATATCTTGACTTCAGCATCATCCACAAAAATACATTTAATATTAGGATCATCTCTTATAGCACGAGACAATCGCTAATATATATTAATAAGGACTCAGTGGGTCATCCTGTCTCACCCCTCTTCCAACTGAAAAGTAACTTGAGGTTCGACCATTATTCATTACACGACTACTTATATTCAAGTAAAGAGATTTGACATTTCTAACGCCTCGTGAGCTTCCTCTTTTCTCTTTCTCTTTTCCTGCCTGGTTCTGGGGGAATGATATGCCCATGTCCCCCCGGTTCAATGGTGATCCCCACCATCTGGCTGGTTCTCCTTCTTTTTTGCCGGCTTCGTCAATGAACTTTTGTCATTGCTCGGGAAACCCGGTGGCCCTGGCGTCATCTGAATTATCTTCGGATATCCCGAGAGGGCATTTTTCAAAAAAGAAGACCAAGGGCAGGCATTCAAACTCTGTTCTTCTTCATGTTGGTCCAGCCCGTCCCATCATGGCAAGTGCCACCGGGGTGAGGGCTCGGTGTCCAGAGCTGACTTCATGGAGGCTTTTCAGATGATTTTGGGTCTTTATCAGCCCTATTTTCTACCCACGAGGCCGGCATTGTTGGGGTGCCATCGACCATGCCTAGTCATGCTTCGCCGCCCCCAATCACCCAACAGCCCTCAATCATTGGCCAAGGTTGGCTAGCCCAAGGACCTGGGACATACCACATACAGTTAGCCATGCTTCAGCATCCGTCCCCGCTTTGAGTCTTCACCCGTTTATGGCATTCAAAACTGAGGTTAGGCGATAGCTCTTTTCTCCCCCGGTTCACGAACCGCCCCCCGGTATCCCAACCGGTTTGCTCAAACCGGATGAGCAACCGGGTGGGGTCACACAATTGTCCAGTTCAAGTGAATGCCTTACTTTAAGCTGTTTCAATTAGGGCCATTGTTGCCAAGTTTACAGCCCTGGCTGTGCTTCTGGAACCAAACAATAGACACAACTTAAAGCTGGGAATAATCGCCAGAGGCGAATAATGGTTCGAGCCCAGCGGTAATAGTAAAGGCATACAAATCTGGCTCCCAACCTACCTTATTGACAGAACGTGTCATCGCAAACGGGAACCAAACTAAATAAGGCAAACTGCGCCCTCAATCGTTACAAAAAAAACATGGGACGAAATTGCGATTTCGCTTAATAAGATTAGTACTGAATACTACTGTAGTTATACATCGTTGGAAACAGTATCATACAATATTGTTTCACAGTAAAAAATGGTCTCTACGGAATAATCAGTTAGAAAATAAACATCTTTAAAGTAGTAAGTGTTGTTTGCAGCAGCAGTTGGTCAATAATCCTTTAACAATAGCAAGTAATCCGACTACATTGCCCCATTATTCTCTTCTTGAAGTGTGAGGTAGTTCGTCAGTAAGCTAATAATCCTAACCGCTTCAGTAACCGGGTGAGATAGAAATAAAAGGGGACAGTGAATACCGGGTGAGCTAACCGGGGAGCAGTTCGTGAACCGGGGGAGAAAAGAGCTAATGCCTAACTGCACAACCGCTGACCCTGTGGATCTGTGCACAGATACTACATATTATCGCTTCCCTCTAGTGGATTTCGATAATTTTTTCACCATGCCCTCACTTTCCGACTCAGCTAGAGACAAGCTAGCGGCACCACTGCTTCCAAGAAACCTTTTACCGAAAAGACTTGCGGCAAATTTGAGGAAGTTCTTAAAAACGTTGATTTATCCTTTCCAGTACGGCTGTCCAACACAGACTTGTAAGCTCGCACATGCGTAGCACCTGCCACAACAACCCTGCTGAGAAGCCGTCTTCGTTTAATTGACCATGCTCTGCGAAGACCTCAGGTGCCTCTCGCTGCCTTCTTAAATCCAAAAAACCAACCATCTGAACCCTTTCGACAGGGTGGAAGCCTTCGCTGCACCTACATAACACAGGTTATAGACGACCTCAACGCCATCAGCCTACAACACGATCAGGCTGTTCCTGCTGCCCAGGATCGGCCTGGGTGGAAAAAACGAATTTCTAACATTGCAAAAACCCGTGGTCACAACGTCTCGAGCCGATTTCGACCCGAGTAGCATCAACTATATATATATGGCCCATCTGGGGGACATTGTGGAATTTTGCAGGCTGTGGATGCGCCCCATTCAGCTCCACCGGCTATCATTCTACCGACCCATCATAAACTGTATAAACCATCCGGTGTCGACCACGCCCTGGCTGCTTCAGCAACTCCAATGGTGGCTTTCGCAAGCCACATATGTCTCTGACTGTTACAACGGACACGTCAATTTCCGGTTTGGGGGCCACCCTACCCATACCATGGCAGGTCTGTGCTCGAGTTGTTGGCAGTGTCCAATGCACTCCAACATTTCCGGACCGTGATTACAGGTCGTGCTTTCCTGGTTCGATTCGACACTGCCATTGGTGGCTTCTCTTGCCAGGGGGGCACGCTGTCGGGCCAGCTGTGTGCGCTCACGTGGCAGTTTTTTCAATGGTGCATGCACCACAGGATACTGCTTTCAGCGGTCCACCTCCTGGGCGAGGAAAATGTCACTACTGATGTCTCTCCAGGGGATGGCTCCTCCCGACAGAGGGGACACTGCGCCTGCAGGTCGCTCAATCTCTTTTTTGGTTAATCGACGAGCCACATGTCGATCTATTTGCTTCGGGGACAATCACTAACTTCTGGTCTACTGCACAAGTGTTCCAGATCCCCGTGCATGGCTCTGCAGGAGCTTCACCTGACGTGCTGGGTGCTATCACGCAATCCCTCCGCACGGCAGGCTTTTCTCAACGAACTGCAGCTATTGCAGCCGGCAGCCGGAGAGACTCTACCAGGAAAACTTACGACAGTAGACTACCATTTTAACAAATGGTGTAGACACCGATTTCTACATCCCCCCGATACTGCTGTTGGAGAGGTGGCGGATTTCGAGAGTGGCCTGACAAAGAATTACCGGTCGGCCATAGCGGCGATTCACAGAGGCTTTCCAGATGGATCCTCTGTATCAGAGAATCAGGCGCTGAGTCAGCTAGTTAAGGGGATGTTTGTTTCTCTGTTAGGCTGGCGCACTCGTGGGACCTCTTCAGTGTATTATCGGCTTTATCAAGGCCCCCGTTTGAGCTGATTGGTAGCACAACTCTTTTATAGTTTTCCACTAAGGCTACGTCTAGACGGCTTTAGATCCGGGGCACATCCGGTTGGAACCGGGTGGTGTCCGCCTAATCCCTAGGGAGGTTTTTACTAAGAATCAAACAAAGATCATTTACTCCGGGCATCTTGTGCAGACACAAAATCGTTCTTGTTAGTGCCAAATGACAAATTGTGGTGTCCAGTCAGAGCTCTCAGTTGGTACATGAACAACACGAAGGGACTTCGGACAGGGCATGCCTAACTTTTTGTCATGACAATTACTCCGCCTTATCAACCGGCCTTTCGTGACACGGATGCCTGATGGATCGCTACGGCCATCCGTTCGGCCCAGGAGGTCCCAGCAGATGGGGACTCCTGGACAGTCCGTGCACATGATGTCAGAGCAGTGTCGACCTTATGGGCTTTTTTAAGGGTGTTTCCATTGGCGACATCACTCAAGCGGCATGTTGGAAGACTCATAAAACCTTGATTGAGTGCTATCTTAAGGATGTTCTCCAAACAGAGGGCAGAACAGGGAGAGCAGTACCGAGGGCGGCTAGTCGAGCCTCATTTCATCCACAGGACACTCCCCAGACGGAGCCTCCCTAGTTACAAGAGTTGCTTTTGTTCTGATTACTTTATTACCATTTTTCTATGTATCATATTATGAGTTGATATCCTACATGTATATATAGATTTAATGTGACAGGGTTCACTTATGTGGTAGACCATACAATGGCATCTTGCATACCCACCGCCTAATACCCGGTGCTAGTCTATGCAAATGTAGTTGCTCTACAGGTAAGTCCAGTGACGTAGACTCCCCCTTCCCCCCCCCCCCCACAACACTCAGTAGTGTGGGGAGGGTCTACAAATGAGTACTTACCTGTAGAGCATTCCTCCTGCCTTCTCCTCTATACTCAATAGCTTGAGTGTTCGTTGTAGACGCTTGAGAAAAGAGGAGGCTCAGGAGGTGTACATGCTGCAGCACTGTGGGTAGCGGCAGAGGGTGCTATTGTATGGTTTATAAAAAACTCTTACTGGTAGATACCTGCCTGGTAGACCCTTCCCACACTACTGTTGGGGGAGGGGGGAATCAAAATTTAACAGGGATATTGGCTTCCTGTTTTTTAATTTACTTCTGTCTTTGCCCTCCTTTTCAATCAATGTGATAACTACCTGTCTTTTTGACGATATTTAAAACATCAACAAGAAAATTACCAATGACTTTTCAAAATATCAAATACTACTCTGAGGTCAGCCCATCATTACCAGGTCCTTTACAAAGCAACATAAGGTCCTCACTGAACACAGGAATCCTATTACCTTGAAAAGAAAGCATCATTCTCATCAAGAAAGGACTTTTTTATAGAGGTTTGGTAAAAATTATTTTGCTCAGTAAGGACCTCGTTGGGATCTATAATTTCCAAACCCTCATTTGTGATGAGCTTTTTACAATGCTTCCAAGTGCTGCTCCTTTTCTCCAGGCCAATAAAAAATAAACGAAAATCCCCCTTCTCAGACCATTTTAAGCATGAGCGAATAACAATACCCTCAAATCATTTAGCTTCAATTTCCTCTAGTTCATCTTGGATGACTTGAATTGCTTCTAAAATATTCTTATTGTGTTCATGAGCAAGAGAAGATTTTAACTGATCTGTAAGATGAGCAATTCTATCTTTCACCAGCCGAGATTTCTCCTTAGCAGACGAAGATATCTGTACTATTCCATATTAAGTAAACAGGTAAAGTAATTATTAAATTTCTGAATTTGACAAAAGCAATTGAACACAACCATATGTAGTACCAACATGGTGTAGAGACATGTACAGCTTGCTGGATGCAGCTTGCTGGATGCAGCTGCTTGCTGGATGCAGCTTGCTGGATGCAGCTTGCTGGATGCAGCTTGCTGGATGCAGCTTGCTCGGTGCAGCTTTTCATTTTATTCACAAAACAAATAGTCTTTTAAAGCAACCAGACAGAAATAGTCGTTACCCAAGTAAGAGCTGTATGGGTAGTAACTGCACCATGCACACTCACACTGGTTATATTATGTGCAGATCTTTCATTACTTTTAATTCCTTACACAGTCAGCATCGCACATATACAGAACTTTGTTGTATCTTCAGCAGTGAAACCATAACACTTTACTGAACATCACCAAGAGACAGCTTCCAAAACTTTTCATTCTGCAGATTTGCAGCCATGATTGGAAAATAATTTATTGCCCTACAGACTTAAATTGAATGACAAACCTTTTTTGCGCCAGCCAATGCATGACAAGATCAAGCCTGTTTTCTGTTAAGGCACACTTAACACATTCTAATGATGTTTCAGCATTAGGTATTGAAGCTGCAGCTGGTACAGAGGCCATGAGTGCCTCACAGTAAGCAAGAAGAGGTGATGTATTGCCAGGCTTTGCATGAATTGCTACAAAAGAGAAATAACAAATTCAAATTTTGTATATTAGTACATACAGATTGGATAGAACAGAATCATTGATCCCCAAAAAGTTTGTGTCCAAAATCTTGTTGAAAATTTTATCAAATCGAAGGGGGTGGCAAAGTTATCTTTTGATATAGATTTTTACACGCTCATTATACATGTAAACATGCCTATTTTGATGGATGCAATCAAAACAGATATGGTGATAACTTTTTTTTACCTTGAAAGTAAAAGACTGAAACATTTCTTTGCAGGATCAGTACTGGTATGACCAGTGAGCTTCCCTGGTTAGGCACACACACACCATTGTGGGGACTTTTACACAATGGAACAAAGGTCCCCACAATGTCCCCAAAAGGGAATTCTTTAGAAAAGGGAATAATAGAACAACAATAGAAAGTTCCACAATGGTGTGTGCAAAATACTAGGTGAACCTGTTTGAAACATTTTTAGTTTTATATTTCGCAACCATATACATTGTTAGCTCAGTGCTATTAGGTTGCAATTTTCATAACCGCAATGATCATGAGGGAATTCAATAACAAATGCAGATAGATTTGACAAAATAAATTAAAATCCACAAATAAATATATTTTTGTACAAAACGAATGTTCCTTTCTTCAAAACAATTACTTTGGGGAGACGACTCTTGATTAATCAACTCTATTTACCAGGAGCATCAGCAATTATATGAAATCCATACAAACTGCACTAATGACCTATAGTCCTGAGCTGATGACATGAATTTTACATCTTTTTTAACGTTTTTTTATTTCAAGGTACAAATGGCAGGGTAAAACACTGACCATAAATTTCAAAAGTAAGCTTCCTTGATCAACATTTTGTAAAAATTTCAATCATCCTGGAATCTGGCCTGCAAATAATTTTTTTTTTTAACGTTAGATTTTCAACAACAAAAACTAAGAAAATGCATATAGGCCTACTAATGCAAAATACTATTTGGTATACTGGCATTTTTGATGCAGACATAGCTGCAACCAGAGTAATAGAACTAAAGTAATTTTGTTTGACTCCATTATGCGTAATTCACTAGTTCAAAAGTTCAGGAGGCATAAACATGTGGTTTAGGGTGTCACTGCCTGTGAGTTTAACGACACAAATATCGACATAACTTCACAGGTTCTTGTTTATAGTATGGGGTTGAACAAAGAAAAATTGACTAGAGCGGGATTTGAACCAACGACCTCCGGATTAACGTACCGGCGCTCTACCAACTGAGCTATCTAGCCCTATATTGGCGGTCTCCCTATTTTGTCAATATCTTTGTTCGGGGGTGCCAGTCAGAAGCCATACAACCGTTAACTGCCGTGTAGCCAGGGAACACACCCAAGTTTACGATACAACCTGGGAAGCAGCAGCCACGGGATCACCTTGAGGGGATGCGACTTTTTTAAATTTAAATGTCAAGTAATAAACCGTTCTTGTTTATAGTGTGAAGTATTGGGAAACAGTGTCAAATGTTATCATGGAAGCAACTTTGAATTATAAAAATCTACCAAATATATCTTTAGAAATCGAATAAGAAACAGTCGGACTTTCTCTCTGCTCTTCAGCTTCTTAATAATACACAGTTCTTATATAGCGCTTTATCACGTCCAATGGGCGTATCAAAGCACTCAGTATTTTTCTTGCAAGGTATATTGTGTAGCTACTTTTGAAGTATTAGACCTGTTCCTTTACATAGCACCAAGTAATGGTTTACAAGGTGCTGTGGCGCAATATGCTGCCAATCAAACCAGGATCACCGGGGCGAACCCCTTCTCTTAGCGATAAGTGTACTGGGTTCTTTACGTGCATTACACAACACACGGGACCAACGGCTTTACGTCCCATCCGAAGGACGAAGCAATAATGGTTAAGTGTCTTACTTAAGGACACAAGTGTCACGACCGGGACTCGAACCCACACTCTGCCGATCAGAAACACCAGAGCTTGAGTCCGGTGTTCTTATCCGCTCGGCCACGACACGCCACTAATTGGTTAATTGACACCACCAAGTAGGCTACATTTGAGATTTTGTTAAAAATCACAACCCCACTTTGACCTTTCCTTCTGATCCAACGTTCAAGTTCAAAGAGTTCCTTCAGGGTTTACGACCAAATTAAAATATGGATATGACATGTAATTTTCAGTATGAAGTCAATATATTTTTATTTTTGTGATTTCCACCAACCGAAACCCCTCTGTGTTTGTTTTGACAAACACTATTTCAAGTTTATTTTTATTTTTATTTCTCTTGACGACCTATTCCCATAGTTTTTGTACACCGATTTGGGTAACAGATAATCTTTTCTTTTCTTTGCAAGTTTTGTACTATATTGTAGCTTAAGGTATGCAAACCCCCTAAAATTGAGCCTTTTCGACTATGACTTGAGCTAGTGTACATGTAGTTCACATCTAAGACAGTGCTTGGTCATTATGACTTATGCCTTTCACCCTAAGAAGGAAGAATCAAGGTCATCTTATATTTCTTTTTTTAAACTTGTTCTTGAAGTTCTTTTCCCTTATGTCTGATGTGGGTTGTGGGCATTTATTAGAAAGTTGGAAGACTTTGTGTTTAAATTGGGTCTTTTTGGCAATCAGCTAGGCATTCTGACTTGATCAGCTGTCCTACTGCTAAGACATACAGTTAGAATCGCAACTATTGATGTGCTGAGACTAACCAATTCTTTTATTTCAACCATGGGTTGTTTTGCTGAATTGTTAACTACTCTGAGTTGATGTAGTTTCTCCAACTGGGTGTTATAATTTAGAGGAGTTGCTGATCGTTGATGTAGATGAAAAGTTTGTGTTTGTCATTAATAGTTTCTATCTTATTAGTTTTCTTCATTACATTGTGTACCTGCTAGTCTAAAATTTCTTCTAGTATTTGTTTCTTCAGTGTGTCTTCTAGAATCTGAACTTTTGTACTTTTCCTAATGTTTTTGTTTTGATTTGTTTCATCATTTTATTCACTTGAACTTTGATTCATAATCGCGTGGATTATGAGTGGCGTCACGTATCATTCAGTAGCCTTGATATCAAGGCTGTGTAGACAAGTACTCTAGCTAAAACCATAGAGCAAGGATACTAAAACCTCAGCCGCCCGAATGCGATACAACCCCAGTCCCCCGACTGACTCTAAAATAGAATAGCACACCGCACTCTCACCATGCACACACACACAGTGCCTGTACATGTAATGTACGCAGCCCCACACACACACCGCTATTCCACACACCGCTATCGCCCCACAATCCTAGCCCTTGAGCTGTCAGGCTCACAGCCTTGACGATCTTGTAAACCGAGTGTCTTATGTGTTTCATTGTTTTTCTTTGCAAATCCGTGGAAAATGGGGGGGGGGGGTGAGTGGATATGCAAAGATTTATTTCATGAATAATACATCATTCCTAATAGCCAATCACACACCATTATTGTTGTTAAACAACGCGCACGTGTATTACTATTCATAATGTTTATTAAACATGACCACTTCCAATGGCCAATCAAGAGCTTTTTATTAGAAGAAGAGCACATTCATTACCATAACCGCAAGACCCGGAAGTGTACAAGATCGTCAAGGCTGAGCCTGACGGCTCACAGGCTAGGATTGTGGGCGATAGCGGTGTGTGGAATAGCGGTGTGTGTGGGACTGTGGAAACGAGCGTTTGTGTGCTTCCTTGGGTGAGAGCGTGGTGTGCTGTTTAAAGACAGTCGGGGGGACCGGAACGGGAATTGCATTGCATTCGGGCATCGCATTCGTGCGGCTGTGGTTATGCACATTTTTAGCTTTATAGTAAGCAAACTATTACACAGCCTTGCAATCAAGGCTAATCAGTCAGTGGATTTCATCTACTTGCTTCTTCAACAAAGAGTTCATACCAATTTCTATCATTTCTTACTTTTTCAGTGTATTGAATTCTTTTCCTAAGTGAACTTTACATTTTATTTGAATTGGATTTGCGCTGTATTCCTCTTGATTTCCAGCTTGAATTGTTGTTTGCCATTACTTTTTCATGACTTGTTTACCTCATATTCGTTTTTTAATCTTTTTTTATTCACTTTTGTTGTACCCTTAAACCATTTACACACATTAGGGGATCCTATCTTCCAGGTAATACCCCCATCAGTTAAATGATTACATGATGTAATTACTGCATAAGTGATATCTGTTTTATAAAAATTTGGCAATTCGACTCAGTTTGTATCCGTTAGATGTCTTTGGAGGGCATGGAATACACATAATTTCCAATCTAGTTGAAAGGTCAAATGAAAACCTGAAAATAAAAATGAGCCTATATTGCAGAGTTTCTTTTTAAAAAGAGGTTAGATTAAGTGTTATGTTTTTTTTTTTTTTTACTGATATTCAAGATTTTGGGTGATCTTCCGATGCGCACAGCTGCACTGGCATCACTAGAAAATTTAACAACGTTTTATCTATGGGTTGTCTCGCCATTATTCCTGACCACATGTCATAGAGTCACAATCTTTGTGCTATTTTTGAGGTTAGAGCACACGTGACCCATTTTTACCTTTCCTTCCAGTCTAAACAGGAAGCTGTAAATTTAAAAAAAAAAATCATATCTCCTGAGCCGTCACAGAGTCATAATCTTTGTGCCATCTTGTAATTTTTGACACATTGACCTGTCCTTCCAGTCCAATCAGCAAACGCCACAAATTCTTTTAGGGTTTACGATATTGGATATCACATGTAAAATTCAGTATTAAATCATTTCATTTTTTTCAAGTGTTCCACCAATTGAAACCCATTTGTTGTGGTTATCGGCACAAAAGAAAATAATGTTTTTTCTTTTGATATACACAAAGCAATAATAACTACATATCTACTTCCACAAACATAGGTGTTCTGGAACACATACAAATGAAGAGTCAGCAAATGTAATACATAAAGGTTTTGTTAAGTTGCTTCTCATTGTGACCGGAAAATCATAAATAAGACTTCAATCATTTTACATTTGCACTTGAGCTTCTGGTTTCCAGTTTGAAAAGGAAAAGTGTCAAATCAGGTTACCACTGTTTATATATTTTTTTACATACGTCAAACCTAAACAGCACACAAAGATTAAATTTATAAAAGCTGTGGTTGGTCTTTAAAATAACAAGACCTCATTGTTCATTTCTCATCTAAGCATAAAGATACAAGCATTTGTTCAGTTAAAAATGATTTTGAGCTTGCAATCATGTTTTAGTAACTTATTGTATTTATAAAAGCTGTCATCAGAGGGCTCCCTGTCAATTATAATGTTGTTATCACTAGTAATTTTGAAGAGGTCAAGGTTCATTTATTATATCACAAAAAGAAACCCTAAATAAATTCACTTCCATATTGGCTACAAACCCAAACTCATTCCCAGTGGTGTACAATCTTGCCATGCCATTTTTTCCTAGAATGCCTTGCTATAAATCATAACCGCTGCAAGTGTGACTTTGTATTGGACATTTTAATACATCCTGTGAATGACCCATTCTGCGATAGAGACATACGCAAAGCCACTATCAAACATTCTTCTTTGATCTTGTGATATGTCTAACTGTATGCAGTTTAAGATGACCATGTAAAAACAAGATTCATTTTAAGTAGTTTCCATCAAAATACTTGCATTTTGACAAGCACCCTACAAGCGCTCAAAAGTTTTTAACATTTTTGGTTAGCCAATCAGTGTTGTTTTTCAGCACTTTCCTACCAGGCAGAAGTTAGTGATGAGATGTAACAGTACGGAGCGAGGCTGCTTAAGACCCAACACTTCACTTCAACTTCCCATTTGTAGTGGGAGATAAGATCAAATTTGAGTAATGACAATGGGTATTTTTTCTTCAAGACCTTTGTGATGATATAAGACATTTTAAAAATCCATTGTTTAGTTTAGGAGTTATTACTTTGTGAAATGTAAAACTTTAAGTTACTGCAATTTGATACCTACAATGTCATACTTGCATATATAAATGATATGGGCAATCCGCATTACAAAGCGCTCTCTCTCTCTCTCTGTCTACAGTTTTCTGGGAGAGGCTATTTTGGCACTGTATTTTGAGAAAAAGGTTGACAGGTTTTGGTCCTCAAGCAGCCCCTGCCACATAACCCCATTTTTTAAAGTTTGTTTGTGGTTTGTAAAGCAATAAGGTTGTATTTTTATGTGTTTATGGCATAAGGCGGTATGTGAGCCTGCTTATGTAAGCTATAGGTCCCCAAACTGACCGTGTGCTGCTGAGTTGCAAGTGTTTTTTTTTAGTTCGACCCCTTTGGGAGAAAATGACCTCTCCATGTAAACTATAGAGGGCACACTGTATTATAAATTGCCTGTATTAGTAGGGTCTTGGTTAGCCCGAACATCTGACGTCACACTTCGAGGCTCGTGTTTAACGCCAGAGACCGGCTTTGAGCGTTTGGAGGAATCCTGACAAACGCACCTTTGACCTCGCATCCAATTGCGGTCTTGCAGATAGGGGGACCAGTTGAACAGGGGACCAGTAGCAGTGACCATCTCTTTGACTAATAGACCGGTGCCTGTCCTTATCCTTGCGGATAAGGACAGCGTACCAGTCTAGGTCTTGGTAAGATTCAAGGTTATGTGAAGTTCACAATTTTTCATTTGCTTGCAGAGAAGAGTTGAAAGAAATAAAACAGGGACATGGTAACATGTTCTTACAATTCCGATTAAGCAAAAAAGGCACCTTCTTTTAACCATAACTTACGCTTTACACTACAGTAAAAAAAAAAGTCAGACTTCACAAAAAAGTTTTGTTGATATATGAAAGCGTATTAAATATGGTGAAATTTGGTTGAACCAGATACACTTCATCTTCCAAAGGTTTTTATGCAGCAGCACCAAACCTTTGGAACAATCTTCATTATCAAAAACGTCATGCTAATTCTTTTTCCGATTTCAAAATATCACTCAAAACACACCTTTTTCATACTTATTTTGCTAGCTAGGCTATTTTTTCTCATGGCTTTGTATTGTAAATTTTGGATTGCTTGTAATTATTGTTGTAAGAACGCTATATAAATGCTTAGATTATTATCAAACTTGTCGGTGTAGGGTCCTGTCAGAAATTTGACAACATCATTTACACAAATTGCCACATGTCGTTTGATCACATGTTCATCATCTGAACTCCCTTTAACATTGTCACTTCAACATGGGTCAAATAGGTGAAAGTCTAGGTAACTTTTGTTTGGTTATCCAAGACCTCTCCAATTATGTTAAATAGTAAACTTTATATTGATGATGAGATAACCAAGTGTTAAGGTGTCATCTTCATGTTGAGGTTCAATGTGTCAAGTTTTAAGGTTTATTTTAATTTTAATCCAGAGGTATTTTGTAGACTAACGTTGGAAGAAAGAAGAAGAAATCGAAAAAATAAGCTTGTTATCTTGAACAATAGCAAAAGATATTTATTTGATGCCGTAACTCCTAATAATTAGTTTAAATTTAAAAGCTCACTAGTAAAGTTCACATCAGTACAAATATCAAAAGCCTTTAATACTGATAACCCTAAATTTCTCTATGAAATACTGTCAAAGTCCCCCCTCCAATCTCCATGTGTAAAGTCCCTGACCAAATTTCAGCTGTTTTTATCATTTTCTCTGCAACATGAGTGGCAAATTTTATATCATGTGAACAAATTTACTCATCCAAAAACATTTATAACTTTTCCCCTGAAACTGTTTTTAAAATATCAATAGCCTTTAATACTGATAACCTACATAATGGTTTAGGGATCTAAAAGAGTTATGCTTTACCTCTAAATCTTGTTAGAGTCTCTGAGTTTCTTAAAATTCCTTTAGGGCTGTTGGCAGCATGCATTGCAGCTTGAATGTATTGACCATCTTCAAATAAATCATTGAAGTGTTCAATGTACTCCAGAAGCATCTCTGCTTCTCTTTCTTTACTTGGATCATCATCATCAAACGTGGATGATGTTGTATCTCCACCTGTATCATGTAGAAATTAACCCAAATCATTATATAGACAAGAGCGGGGGAGGGTTATTCAGACGTGATGGAAGCTGTTATGAATTATTCCTCAATTTTTCAGATAAACCCATTGATAGGGGGTATATAATATCATATGACTCCTTCAGTTCTAATTATGGAAAAGTAATCACATTCTACAGTATTGTTATGTTTTAGGTTATGATGCATGTTAGATAACATTTCCTGACACAAATACATACACACATGTATTTTCTGACATCATCACTTCCATAGCGGCCATTCAACAACACTTTATTAAGCTTTTCATAAAGTGTGTAGTGTTTTGTAAATGTAGTTTCAAAAGGCTCATTTCAGTATTGAATTAGACTTTACCTTTGGGGATTTCTACATTTGCCATAATTATCTCTGCCCAAAAAAACTGCAGAGATGTTGTGGTGAATCAGAAATGCATATAGATTTGTTTCAAGACTTGCTGCTTGGTCACGACATAATTCACACACTAAGGAGACCCAGAGGCTCATACTGGGAAATTATTTTCTCCTGGACTCAATGATCTAGACGTGCCTTTTAGCCGTCTTGACCTCGGAAAAGGGTAAACATAAATACATTCACAAAAAAGCTGTAAACAATGGAAAATGTTTTAAAAGGCTATTAAGTGGAGGCCACAGTAGTAGTGTAATCCCCAGCCACCATCATGCATTTAATGCAATATATGTACAAGATCATGTAGAAAGAGTTTGAAGGAAAAAAAAGTAATTGGTTAATTTTGTCCAAGGCTCTTCACTTAACCCACCTGCTATCAATGCAAACTCTAGCATGTCAAGGGCAGGCCAACATCATACTGCTTGTATTGTGCAGTATGCATGTACATTGTATTAATAGCAGCCTACAGGGCTCAATGGGGTTTCGCAATCCCATACAAGGATTATCCACAGCAGGTACCTATATGCTCAAACACAACCATTATGTTCAGTTTTTACCTGCTGCTTTACTGACAAGCTTCACTTTAATCACACATTTGATCAGTAAAAGGAGATGCATAAAATTGAACAAGGTAAAATGATTTTTCGCACAGGTAATACTCACTTCTTGAGCTCATCTTTGAGTTAGAGCGAGTCAGTGCATGAATGATAGCCTCTACTGGTGTCTGTCCCATTGGAGACTCCTTACAATACATTCTTAAAGCATCTATGGACACACGGAGTTTTAAGCACCTTCAACAACAAAAAAAGAACAAATTGCAGCAAACTGAAGATCAATACAATCTTGAATAACAGAACGTAAATTTTGTTCCACTCCATTGGAAATGAAAACCATCACAAAAGCAGATTTCAAACTAGAGCTTAATTGCATTTGTGCACAAATGCCGAGCTGTTTCGCCAATAACATTTTCCAATTACTCAAGTAAATATGAAAGTCTTTTTGTATTCAAAGCAGATCTGATGTATCGAGCCTGTTTAAAAAAAGAATTTAGATTATACAGTGTTCATTTAGCAATTTATGACTTAAAGGTGCAAAAAATTAAAAAAACATAAACAATCTTGTGATGGCATGACGTCATTTCAAAATTTACAAAAACTTGCCAATATCTAACAACCTACCTAGTTTCAACATGATCGCACTAAAATATCGGGAGATATACGACTTCAAAAAAGGCACCTTTAATGCCGCATCACGTGACCCCCGATGAAGTCATTGATCTGAAATTTCACACATGTGATGGCTGCCTGACAGTCAACATATCGTCAGCAATTTCACGAAGTGCCAAAAACTTGAAAAATCGGTAGAAACCTCATATTGATTTTTTTGTTGGTTTCAATGTAGTTGATTGGTATCTAACAATTGACAAAGTTACAACTCTCAAAAGCGTCTACTTTCTTAATTATGCTAAGTCGATGAAAGGCAAAAACCCGAAGAACCTGGAATTGCGTTTTCACGAAGAGCCAAAAACCTTTTTGTCATTTTGTGTATTCGCGACCGCGTTGATTGTATAGCTGGCACATTGCCAATCATGAGTGCTCCGTCTTTTGCGTTTTCACGAAGTGCCAAAAACTTTGTTATTGCGTTTTCACGAACAGCCAAAAAGTTTACACACGACGCGCGCGCGCTGCACACAGACCACACGCGGTTTTCTCCAAACATACATTTTTGGCTTTAGGGGACTTTTTGGCACTTCGTGAAATTGCTGACGATATGTGTTAATTTTGAAGTGATTACACAAAACTTCCCCACACACATCTTTAAAAAGTCCATTTTGAACAGTTTCAACCTGCCGCTAGAGGGCGCTCGTGTGTGTCATGACGTCATCAGTATTTTTTTTTAAATGCACACCCTTGCCAGACACTGACATTGTTGAAAGCATGTTCATAACATTTAGCACTTTTGAATTACAAGGCACTTCCGGTTTCGACCGGAAGTAGAGGTTATGTGAGGTCACGCACACTGAATAAAATGAAGACCTTATTTATCCGTATACAATCCCGCAAACAGAAACCTACGATCTCTTGTGGCTGATTTGATACGGATTTTCAAACATTTAAAATAGAAACCTTTCAGATGACGTCACGTGACAGGTGATGATATCATCATGACATCATTGTTTGCGGGGCCTTATTGCACCAATGCCTTTCATCACTGAAAGTTTCATTGCAATTGCTCTTTAGAAACTATGCAAAAGGCCGCTTAGAATGAATCGTGCATTATTTCAATGACTTCCGGTTTACTGAAACAGACAAATTAAAAAAAACAAACAATAAAAACAAAAACTTTAACGAAAGCAAGAGCTGTTCCGCTGCGCTGCGAAACAGCTAAAAATAAACCACAAGGGACAGTATAAAAACAGTATTCATCACACAAGTGAACCCCCCTCCCCCAACAGAAGTGTGGTAGGGGTCTACAAATTAATACTTACCAGGAGCAACGCTAAGATTATTACACACACAATAGCCCCCTCTGTTGACTCACCCACAGTGCCCTGCGGCATAGATGCCACGTTGCTTCCTCTTTTCTGATACATGCTCAACACAACCATGAGGTCAATTGTAGTGGGGAAGGAGGTAGGATGCTCTACAGGTAAGTATTCATTTGAATACCCCAGAAACACTGGGGGGGGGGGTCTACATCACTCTACTTACCTGTAGAGCCACCACATTTGCATAAACTAGCATCATAAGAAGGCGATTGGTATGCCAGATGCTACTGCGTGTACAAAGGGGCCTAGTCTACCCAAAAGAGGGAAACAAGACTCACTGTTCCTTGTGCAAAGAAAATGTATCTAAGATGAGAGACAAACTCAAAACCAAGTTTAAGGACAATGATGATGGCTAAGGGCTAAAGACTCAGTTTCCAAGGTTGCTGATGCAGCCCAGGACTGAAGTCCCTGCAACTGGCAAACAAAAATTTACATAAGGGAATAATCCACGGCAGAAACTTTTGGAAAACCTGCGGAGCTCAGTGAATAGGTCTAGCTCTTGGCCAAGGAGGTCTTTCTCATAGGGATGACCCCAGGCCAAACCTGCGAAAAACTTAGTCTCAGGAATAATTGCTTTATAAAAAAGGGGAGCAAACATCGCGCAGAACATTGTATAATGACTCCATAATTGCGACGCTGACACATTAAAGACGTGTAAATCTGACAGCAGACAGAGGTGGACTCACTTGGTTTCAGTGAGTGAGATGCTGATGGAATAAAATGATGCTGGGATGAGGCTGCATTAGCCGCACTGAAGACGGCTCTGCCCGCAGTGCCCTTAGATTGGACGACACCCTTCAGTTAGCACTCTATGAAGGTGATGGCAGACTTCTAGAAGCAGCCTGCATGATGTCCGCCATCAGGTTTCCCTAAAAAAGGCCCACAAGGTCTCTTGAGCTAAAACCTGGGTCTTAGGTTTCTTTGCCCAGTTAGAGCAGGCCATCAGATTGCCATCACAAGCCATCATGAGATGGTATTGCAGGATGCTGGGTGGTTATGGTTGCCCCTAAGCATCTTCGTCTGGCCTGAACTGGGCACTAAAGTTTGTCAGAAAAAAACGCAGACAGGGACTTGATGTTTGAAACAAAAATGTCATGCAGATAAAAAGTGTCCAATAGGTTCTGCGAACGGAAACCTGACCTGGGGCCCCTGGCAGGCTCCCCACTTCTAATGAGAGGGAGTGAAACTCACTACGTAGTCTGAAGCTAGCACCTGCTAACAGTAACAACAAGACAATTAACCTTAAGAAACAATTCCAGCCAGTGGTTCTACAAGTGCCTTCAAGAGCAAAAGGTCCAAGAGGACACCAGTCTGCATGTTGGGGGGGGGGGTATCAAAAGCATGAGCCCAGTCCAAAAATATGGCATCAACCCTGGGAGGCTGACATTTGTCCAGTGCAGCTGACAAGTCATAAAATAATCAAAAAATGTTGGTAGTACAGTACATGAACAACTGGTAAACAGCCATGTTGGGCATTAGACAAAAGCTTATATGTGAACAAATGATAAGATAGTTGGTAGCAACTATACTCTCTCAAACCTTACATATAGTAGAGTAGATGGAAATAAGGCGATAGTTACATGTATCAGAACTATTCCCAGGTTTGGGAAAGAGGACTACGGTGGCCACTTTCCATGCCAGTGGATCCTCCCCCAACTGTAGCAAGAAATTGAAGATCAAGCTAGGGAAAGAGACACTGGAGCAGTGATTTCTGCTTGTAGGAATTAATGCTGTCAGCAGATTAGGAGTGATTGAGAGAATGAATTATTTCATGATTCATAAGAGGAAATGCAGATCTACATGTACTGAGACGTGAAGTAGCCAAAGTGATCCACACAGCCTTATGGGAGGAAGTCTATGAAAATCAATGGGTGCATTAGGAGTGTTGAAAAGAGATTTAAAAAGATCTTTAAAATGATAAAAAATCACCTGAGGATTCTTAACATCTGTATTATCAATGTGAAAATTGTGACCTACATAAGAGGACTGCTTGCTGTTGACAAAAGATCAGCACTTTTTAGGATTGAGGTCAACATCATGAGCCAGTTTAGAATTGTGAGAACACTAAGATTTTTCACCAAGTACTTTAGCAAATTACGACATTGTTTATATTTTGCCCACTTGAGTAAATTTCCAGGATTTCTAACAGCAGATCCAATGTGTGTTTTTTTCTTAAGACAAAGCTGAACAATTTCATTAGAAATCCAAGGGGATTATTTTTTTTACCTTAAAGCTTGACTGTGGGAACAATCGCTCCAAAAGCAGCTAAAAACAAATCATAAATAGTATTCCCGCTGCATTAACATTTAAATCATTAAAACATAAGCCCCAAGGAGTGTTCAAAAAGGCAAGGTCATCAAACCTTCAAAGTTCATTTTCTAGAACTGCCATGACAAGTAATAACAACTTCTTGATGAGAAAGACACTGATATGGAGAAGATGATGCTATAATGATCACTTGGGGCAAGAGAAAGCAACTGTTCAATACTGGAGACGAATTAGAGTCAATTGGTAAACACCAGGTCGATTGTGGTTCCATCTGCAGGTAAGTTTGGGCTGGGTCGAGGGACAATGTTTTTTAAATTAATCCACGTCCAAGGCTGTTAAGCTATCGTGCCGAATTCTTGACTTTCCATCAGAGGCAAAGGGAAGGGTAAAATCACAGCAGATGTAAATAAATGAGAGCCAAAATAGAGTCAATGCAGTCCTGAAAATAGTCCAGCCATTGAGCAGATGCGAACTGACATTGTGATGCTCAAGAAGAGATTGTAAATAATATGGGGCAGAGCCATTCATGCATTTGAATATGATGAGAGCTAGTTTGAAAGTGATGCGCTTTTGAACCGGTAACCAATGCAGTTCTTTGGGAAGGGGAAGAGGATCGTCATACTTCCTGGCACCGAGTATTATTCGTGCAGCATGATTCTGAAGATGTTGCAGTCTGGAGTGGAGTTAATGTTGACTAGTAATGAGGTGGCATAATCAAATCTAGACAAGACAAGTGATCTGATTGCATGATGACAAACTTCTTCTGTTATATACTTTTTTATGCGTGAAATGTTGCGCAAGTGAAAATTGATAGAGTGGCAAGAAGTAGTGATGTAGTGAGACATAGACATAGGGAAGTCAAAGTGAACACCCAGATTCTTAACTTTTTCAGAGAGATGAATAAAAAAGAGTCGCCTATTTTAATACTGATATCAGCTGGAAGATAGCGACGCATTCGTGGTGATATTGCCAGAAACAGTTCTGTTTTGTCGTTGAGTTTAAGTTTGTTGATCGACATCCACGTTCCCAGGTCAGAGATGCATTTCTTAAGAATGTGCAAGGTCTTTTCCAGCTCACCAGGAATCTTGGGGTAAAAACTGACATAAAGTTGGGTGTCATTCATCAGCATATATATGATACTGGACACCCTGCTGCTGCTTGATGATATACACACTGAAACACAGAGCGACGCCATTGTATTCCTACATTTAGCTGTTCAGTACAATACACATGTAAAGTGAACTAATGTACAAGTGGCTGTACAGGTACAATGTACATGTATGTGTGTTCTTCCACTGACGTGCGTCGTCAATGCGGGTCAACTTAAACGTGCGCTTTATTATCCTTTTTCGACCAAATGTAAAGGTCATAATGTTGTAATTTCTGTGCAAAAGATTGAGCAGGCTTAATGTTCTAAAACCTGCTACAAGATTATTGCTAAAATAATACTGAAACAATAAGTAGTTTTTGAGATATGAAGTTTGGAAATTGTTAAGAAATTGTTTAATATCGGGGGATAAAACAGTAAATTACTCACCCGAAAAAGGGAGATTGCAAGCATGAATTCCAATACCTTCTCTCCCTCTTTGTACAGGTGAAACGGAGTGCAGCATGGTAGGTACATACCAGTACTTGCTACACAATGGAATGTCCCGGGTAAATTCACTTTAGCCAGTCAGCTGACTGAAAAAAACTAGAGGGTACCCTGAAGTTTTTCCGGGCGTTAAAAAATGTCTGAAATAGGCCAGTTTGGAAATATTTGGCATGTATTCACGTCATCCCACGTGAAGTGGTTTAGATAAAAATAGAGAAACCAACCTTGCTTTTAACTGTGCATTCTTCTCCACAACATGGTCTTTAGCTTTACTCTTGCTAGCCAGCTGAACCTTTAATTGATTCTTTTGTTCCCTGGATGTATAACGAGTCTTCTTTGCAAGATGTATATCCTTTACTAGTTGTTCTAAGCTACATAGCTTTTTGTACAAAAGCTCAATATCGATGGATTCTTCTAGTGTTAATCCTGGTAAACACAGAACGGAAAAAACACACATGATTAATCTTACAGTTCTTCAATGTAGCTTTTGAATACTGTTAATTCCTGTGAGAGAGTTTTTTAAGTTAGACTTTCTTTCATTTATCCTGCAGGCACAAACAACTCTGAGACTATTGTGAGAGGTGAAAAGTAACAAATTTGACTTTTGTTTTGCTTTTGCTGTTTTTTTTCACGCTGGATACTTTGTTCATTCATTTCTTTTTCACATTTCATATGTTTGAGTTCTGAAGCCACCTAACAGGCAAGAAGTTCTAATGTATACTTCTGGCTGCAGGCAATTTTGGCGGTGGAAAAATGGAAAATTGACATGCGTTAACTTTCTTCTAAGTCATTTTTTTCTGGACTTGTTTTTGAGCTTGTTAAACTACACGCACATTTTATTTATTTATTTTTATTTAATTACAGGGCATAGAACCTCAGAAGGTGCTGTGGTAGCCAAGGAATTGTTCATGATACACTGACGATGATGTTGATGGAGAAAAATGCCTGCATGGATGTTCACTGCTGAGACTATGGTTTTTGGCGTACAAGTGATGAAGTCCTACAATTATCCATATAGGACCCTATATCAAATTTTGGAGCGTCATGGCAGTATACATGTCAAAATGTGTGTTCCAGCAATCAAATGACAAGGGTCTGTGTGTGCGGTATACAAGTCAATGTAACAGGCACGAGTGCCCACACTAGATAAATTTACAAAGATACACACATTATTTTCTATTTTACGAGGTAACAAAAGTTAGATGCTTTCATTTGATATTTGAACAAATAATTATTTTTAAAATGATTAATGGCACTTACTTACAAAAAAAATTAATAAAATGCTGTGCCAGCCTTTTTATCCTCAGACTGATGACGTACAAAACTTCCACGTTATGAATATTCATTTGATCTGTACATGCAACACCCAACATGCTTGTCACAAGTGCGGTGAAAGTGCATGCAAATGTACTATACAGACTGAAGGATAGTGTGTGTGCAAGTCAACTATGCTTGTACATCTACACACAGCAAGTACAGTAGCCGGTTACAAATGATCGCTAACATCAATCCTGTATGATGAGTCAAGTGTTTTCAATTTATTTTTATATGAATATCTGCAGCCATTTGAAAATGATGAGTAATTGTTGGGCTGGCACAATCCTAATGCAGATATCAAACAGAGGCGAAGTGTACAAACTGAAACAACTTGGGGGGTTACTTCCCACAATATTCCTCTGTCAGCGCCCAGTGGCCAAGTGCCAAATGACTTTGTTTGGTCAATGACCTCTGAACGACAAACCCTTCCTCAAAGCTTCATTATTGGTCACAAGGCCTACTAAAAAGTAGACATTTACCCACTTACCAACTAACAAGTCAACCTTTTACACATAGGAGTTTCTTTTTTAATGGGGGCTGCAATTCCAGTACAAAACAGAATGGGATATGGCAAGAGATGAAACGCGACCCCTGAATTAAACTCTATGAACAAGGCAATGAAAAAAAGGCTACTCAGATACTTCTGATTATCAAATATCAATAAAACACCCTGACAAAAAAAATTAGCTCAAAAATTTACCTGGGATCCAACAACTAATTCTTACCTGGCAGAAGTCTATTAGGCATGCTTCGAATATTGACTTTTGGCGTAAATTCTTCTTCTTGCATTGCTGTAATCTGAGTCTCATGTTGATTTAAGATGGACTGAATTTCATAATCGAGCCGCTCATTGTCACTCTCAATCATTGATATTCTACAACAACAAGAAAAGTAAAGTTACATAACATCAAAGGGATTGTGATGTGTTGCAAGCCTATTTCTGTTGCAACTGCGACGAATTCCATGATTCAATCATCATTTAGGCATCATAAGGGCAGCACATCGTTAACTGGTTTAACTTACTTATAAAGTCATTTTTTTGAACAAGGATGTTCATTTTACATATTTAAATGTAAAACAAAACTTTAAAGGTTGAAAAGAAAATGGGACAGACACAACATCTTTCCCCCCAAAAAGTCTGCGTCTTTTAATGCACGCATTTTTCATGAGCAGCATCAACGCCAGTTTGTATGCATTTACTTGTATTTAAATTAAAATGTTGCATTCTGAGATGGCCCTGTGGATCATCATATCTTGTAATGTTTTCCTCATCATTGTCAAAGAACTTATGATGTATTGAAAACATTTTAAGTTTGGTAAATATTTTCACAAAGACTTTAACTGTTGACAGTACTTTTTTTAGTATGATGGTGAGGCACACTCACACTTGTTAAAGATAAAGATGTGTAGTGTTTGTTCATTCATTATGTACTCAACCAAATTGCTAAAACATTGCTAATACATTGTATGGTACACGTAAAGGATGTGACAACAACTTCCATGCATTTAAACCTCGGAGAGTCAAGAACAAACGAACAAACAACAATAACAAAACTAAAAACTAGAAATCAAGTGTTCGTAAAAACGAACACAGAGGGGTTTCGGCATTAGGTGGAACACAAAGAAAAAATATCATGTTTTCATAGAGGAAATCACATGTCATATCCAACGTACATTCTGAAAGAGTACATCATACTTATGATTCTACTCAAAGAAAACCACATCGTAATTCCAAACCACGCTTTAGAACTCTGACAATCATTTTTTTCATTTGAACTTCCCGTCCTGTACTGAAGGAAAGGTCAAAGTGGGGTCATACTTTTGAATAAATGGCAAATGTGTATTAAGTTACCAGACAGCACAAAAATTATAACCTTAAGACATGTGGTTCAGGAGATATGATTTTTATACTTTGAACTTCCTGTTTGGACCTGAAGGAAAGGTCAAAGTGGGGTCATGCTTTTGAATAAAATGTCGCTATTGATGTAAGTTACAAACATTACAAACATTACGACTTTGTGACTTGTGGTTCAGGAGATATGATTATTTGAATTTTTGAGCTTCCTGTTTGGACCGGAAGTTAAGGTCAAAGTGGGGTCATCTATTCGAACAAAATCTTACAAGTGTTGTAAGCTACAAGACAGCACAAACATTAAGACTTTATGACATGTGGTTCAGGAGATATGATTATTTTAAGTAATAAGTTTGAATTACTGTAACTTGACACCTGATGACGTCATGATGACAAAAATGTATTTTTCATATTAATAAATTTTATAAGGTACAAGATGCCTAAAGCAGGTTGTGTAAACCTTGAACAGAGACTAGAGTACAAGCATGTGTGATGGACTTTGAACCTTGCGGTCAATGGAGCAAAAAGCCGCTCACCGTGCAACTGGTATAGATCACTGGTATAGATCTTGTACCTTATAAAATTTATTAGTATGAAAAACAGATTTTTGTTACTTTGACGTCGTCTGGTGTCAATTTAAAGTAATTCAAAGCTTTAATTAGTTAATCTTTGCAGCACCATATCTCAAGAATTACACAGCCGATTTTCAAACTTTTTTCAGTTATAGACCCCTTGGGCATTGGAGATTAGCCATGGGTTACCGTGACCCCATGTTGACCTTTAGTTCCGGGTGAACCGGAAGTGGGACCATATCTCAAGAAGTACACAACCGATTTTCAATTTCTTTTCAGTTATAGATCCTTTGAGCATTAAAGATTGAACTTCGGTTGAACCAATTGAGTTCAAATTTTGTTATTTTGTGCATATGTTGAGATACACCAAGTGAGAAGACTGGTCTTTGACAATTACCAAAGGTGTCCATTGTCTTTAGGTGGTTTTTTAAAAAGGCATTTGATTGGGATAAGTTACCTTTCCCGATTTTCAATTCCATTTCAGTCAAAGACCCTTTGAGCATTGAAGATTGAACTTGGATTACCGTGACCCCATGTTGATATTTACTTCCAGGTTAACCGGAAGTTGGACCATATCTCAAGAACTAAACACTTGATTTTCAATTTTCTTTTCAGTTATAGATCCTTTGAGTATTAAACATTGACTTTCTGTTACCGTGACCCCGTGTTGACCTTTACTTCCGGGTCAACCAAAATTGGGACCATATCTCAAGAAGTACACATCCGATTTTCAATTTCTTTTCAGTTATGGATCCTTTGAGCATTAAACATTGAACTTTGATTCCATGACCCCATGTTGACGTTTAGTTCCGGGTCAACCGGAAGTGGGAGCATATCTCAAGAACTACACAACCGATTTTCAATTTTTTTTAGTTATAGATCCTTTGAGCATTACAGATTGAACTTCGGTTACCATGACCCCAGGTTGACCTTTTCTTCCGGGTCGCAACAAGAAGTGGAATATATCTCAAGAAGTACACACCCGATTTTCAATTCCTTTTCAATTCAGTGTTCTCCAACCTATAGAAAAGCCGTGGCGCACCGCCACGCTTTATAATCGCCGCCAAGCTTTAAAATGTTGCCGCCACGTTTACATTTTTTGACTCTGCATTGTAAATTTACAACAGAAATAGTTTAGAAACAAGAAAGACCACAGTACTTTCTATTAAAACCAAAGTTTCACGCGGCCTACCTGTCTGCCTGTTATAAAGTTGTTAAAATAACTTTACATCCACACGGTTTGACAGGAAAAATGGTTTGACAATGCTAGACAATGCTAGATTTAATGCCGCGATCGCGATTGCGATCGTTTATTTCCAGTAAAACACCCATGCACATTAATAGTCTGGCTCTTTCCTCCATGTTCCGTACAATAACACTAAGGCGAGTAGGGAAACATACATGTGTACAACTCGAATTTCCAGGGGCAAAAACCGCGCGATGGAGTCTAATGTTAACCTCGTTCTTGTTATATTTTATGCAAAATTACAACCTCGTACTCATAAACACATCGCTCTCGCCACAACAAATCTTTTCCCAATGTGCGTCGTTGACCGATCGTTATAAATCCTGAAGATTTTAGTACAAAAGAAGTTCTTTCAAACCGATCCTCAGATTACGAACCTATGAAAATTGCTGTTGATGAAAAACACTATTATTAAGGGCATAAATTATGAAAAAAGATCGTCCAAAAACGCAATTTTACAAACTTCATTTTTTTTTTTTTACATTTCCAAAATTGTTGCATGTGGGCTACTAGTCAACCCAAAATTTTGGTTGATACTTCCGGCCGGCGAGTGAAAAAACAAGTTAAGGGAAACTGATGTTGTTTAAGACAAAACCTGTTGCTGCTCCCAAATATCCAGCTATTCCCAGCGGTAAGTAGTGCCTCGTTTTTTAGTACAACATAAATTTTATAAGTGCAAGAGTGCACCAAAAAAAATAAATTTTCCTTACAATGTTTAAAACTTTTTTATTTAGAAAACAGGAGAGATTGCCAAAAGGAATCATCTCAGAATGCATTACAGAGCGTGTAGAATCAAACATTTTACCGGGGCCCTTATGCGTGCCCCAAACCCCATGCCGTAAGGACTTTGCGCTTCGCGCTCGATTGGTTCCCGCCCCCAAGAACCAACCTTTAATTTTCAGAGTTGGAGAACACTGCAGTTATAGACCATTTGAGCATTATAGATTGAACTTGGATTACCGTGACCCCATATTGACCTTTACTTCCGGGTCAACCGGAAGTGGGACCATATCTTTAGAACTACACAACCAATTTTTTATTTTTATTTTCAGTTATAGATCCTTTGAGCATTAAAATTTGACTTTCTGTTACTGTGACCCCTTGTTGACCTTTACTTTTGGGTCACCCGGAAGTGGGACTATATCTCAAGAACTAAACAACCAATTTTCAATTTCTTTTTGTTTATAGATCCTTTGAGCATTAAACATTGTGCCATGTTGACCTTTCCTTCCGGTCCAAACACGAAGTTCAAATATTAAAATCATATCTCCTGAACCACGTCATAAAGTCATAATCTTTGTGATGCTTGCTAGCTTAATACAGAGTGTTTAATCAAATTAAAACAAAACAGAACAGCTTTGTGTTTGTTCACAAACACCTATGGTCTAGTTATTATTATTATTCTTTCTAACTTTTGTTAGTTAAAGACTTGTCTTGTAGTGTAGATGTCAATTCTTGCCTAAACTTTGCCATCGCGTCATCATGACGTAACTTTTTTGCACGTTTTCTATTTGTGTACAAAAACCAATGGCTATAAAAAATAGTGTTTAAAACACAACTTTTTAGAATAAGTTACATTTTAGTTACTTATAATACACAATTCATGTTTAAATCACAAGTGTTTTTACTAAGAGTTATTCCAGGCCGTTAAAAATAATCAAATACAATGTAGTTTCACAATAACTAACAATTTAAGATTGCTAAATCTAACCCCATGAAACAAACTCTGTATTGCGCAATCACGGCAATGCAGCGGAGATTGCGCCGCTGTTTATTCCTAACCGAAGGTGGACCAATTGGTTTCTACATACCCCCATTGGATTTGTGCATGGAAAACAAATGTTATTCCTAGGTAAGTTAAAAGCACTATTGGTAATTACTCAAAATAATTGTTAGCATAAAAACTTATTTGGTAACGAGCAATGGAGAGTTGTTGATAGTATAAAACATTGCGAGAAACGGCTCCCTCTAAAGTAACGTAGTTTTTGAGAAAGAAGTAATTATTTGAATTGATTTTGAGACCTCACGCGTGAGGTCTCGAAATCAAGCATCTGAAAGCACACAACTTCGTGTGACAAGGGTGTTTTTTCTTCCATTATTATCTCGCAACTTCGACGACCAATTTAGTTCAACTTTTTCACAGGCTTGTTATTTTGTGCATATGTTGAGATACACCATGTGAGAAGACTGGTCTTTGACAATTACCAAAGGTGTCCATTGTCTTTAGGTGGTTTTTCAAAAAGGCATTTGATTGGGATAAGTTACCTTTCCCGATATTCAATTCCTTTTCAGTCAAAGACCCTTTGAGCATTGAAGATTGAACTTGGGTTACCGTGACCCCATGTTGACATTTACTTCCGGGTCAACCGGAAGTTGGACCATATCTCAAGAACTAAACAACCGATTTTCATTTTCTTTTCAGTTATAGATCCTTTGATGATTAAAATTTTACTTTCTGTTACTGTGACCCCTTGATGACCTTTACTTCTGGGTCAACCGGATGTGGGACCATATCTCAAGAACTAAACAACCGATTTTCAATTTCTTTTCAGTTATAGATCCTTTGAGCATTAAAAATTGACTTTCTGTTACCGTGACCCCTTGATGACCTTCATTTCTGGGTCAACCGGATGTGGGACCATATCTTAAGAACTAAACAACCGATTTTCAATTTCTTTTTTAGTTATAGATCCTTTGAGCATTAAACATTGAACTTCGCTTCCATGACCCCATGTTGACCTTTCCTTCTGGTCCAAACAGGAAGTTCAAATATTAAAAATCATATCTCCTGAACCACATGTCATAAAGTTGTAATGTTTGTGCTGTATTGTAGCCTAACCCTTCGAGTGCCGCCAACGTTTTGAAACGTCAAACTGAGTATCCATCCACAGGCCGCCAACGTTCCCATACGTTCTACTACTCGACCAAAATAAAATATATAATTGCCCTCTGGATAAAGAAATGCCAAAACACGACCGGCACGGAACCCTTCGAGCGCTGCCAACGTTCTGAAACCTCATACTGAATCTCCATCCACAGGCCGCCAACGTTCCCTTACGTTCTACTACTCAACATAAAAAAATTGTGTTTTTTTAAATGGCCGGCCTGTGGATACAGAATTACTAAAATGAGGCTGGCACTGTAAGGGTTAAAGCACCTGTTACATTTTATTCATGACAATGACCCCACCTTGACCTTTACTTCCGGTCAAAACAGGAAGTTCAAATGAATCATATTTGTATAACAAGGTTCCACAGTCACTTTAAAAAATCTCTGATTGTGGTGTCTGTGTATGAAATCATCGTCGATATCTAAGGTTTCAAAACACATACTTCATGACGTCAACACTTGTTACAGCGCCCTCTATCAAAATGTCAAAAACCACATTATCATAAATATCTCCTGAACTATATCATAATGACATGTATTAAAACATGTTTACTTAAAGATCCAAACTTGTCTGAAACTTCTTACTCTGTGATGACCCCTTTTTGACATTTGCATTCAGTTTGAACATGATTACAGGAAGTTTACACAAAATACACTATCAATTTCATGTTTAGTTACTGAAACGATCTTCCTAGGTCAAAGAATAGGAACAGCTTTGTGATTGTTAACTATCACTATCTCTAGTTTTTTTGGTTCTTATTTTTCAGACTTCCGGAAGTCATTGAAATATCGCACAAATTGTTCTAAGCGGCCTTTTGCATAGTTCCTAAGAGCAATGAAACTTTCAGTGATGAAAGGCATTGGTGAAATAATGCCCCCTAAAACAATGATGTCATGATGACATCATCACCTGTCACGTGACGTCATCTTAAAGGTTTCTATTTTAAATACTTGAAAATCCGTATCAAATCAGCCACAAGAGACGGTAGGTTTCTGTTTGCGAGATTGTATAGGGATAAATTAGGTCTTCATTTTATTCAGTGTGAGTGACCTCTACTTCCGGTCAAAAACCTGAAGTGCCTTGTAATTTAAAAGTGCTAAATGTTATGAACATGCTTTTAACGACGTTAGTGTCTGCATGGCAAGAGTGTGCATTTAAAAAAAAATAATTGATGACGTCATGATACACACAAGCGCCCTCTAGCGGCAGGTTGAAAACTGTTCAAAATTGACTTTTTGAAGATGTGTGTGGGGAAGTTTTGTGAAATAATCACTTCAAAATTCACACATATGTTGATCGTCAGGCAGCCATCAATATGTGTGAAGTTTCAGATCAATGACGTCATTGGGGGTCACGTGACGCAGCATTAAAGGTGCCTTTTTTGAAGTCGTGTATCTCCCGAAGTATTAGTGTGATCATGTTGAAACTTGGTGTGTTGTTAGATATTGGCAAAGTTCTTGTAAATTTAAATTTGAAAATGTTATTGGCGCAACAGCTCGGCATTTGTGCACAAATGCAATTATGTCTAGGTTTGATTAGAAGGGTAGAAACAGTTAAATTGAAACTGGAAACCACAAGTAACTGTTTTGGAAATAAACCTAGGAGCACAAAATAAATACATTTAAAAGGAATATTATTGTGTCTTCATTGTAAGACCAAATTTTTTAAAAAAATATTTTAAGCGTCCCCGCATGTTCCTTTTTAGAGGCCGCCTCCTTTTTTTTTTAAGGATAAATTTTTACGATCTCTCAGGGAAAAAATCAATTCTAAATTACATAACATTATATTTTTTCCCTTTAGCACACCTAGAACACACAGAAAAAAGCTGGCAACCATCTTGAAAAATGACCCAGCCGGTTGTCTTGAAAAATGTGTCAGGCGGCCATTTAAAAAAACAAAAAGGCCCACATCCTCCTTTTTTTTTCAAAAAAACTAAATATGTTTTATTTTATTTTTTTGCCTAATGTGAACAGCAGCAAGTCAGTGTGAATAAGTAAAGATTCCTGTGACATCCAAGGATTTTAAGCTTTAGTTGGAACAATTTTTATGCGCACAACAAACCCTTCCTACTGACAGAGAAAACATAAAAAGACTTGACTAAAATCAATAGCCAATAAAACAAAGAATGTGATGATTAAACAAACAAAAATCCCTACCTAACTACCCTTTTTCTGGCCTGTTATGCCAACAAACTATTTTTTAGTGTCTAAAAATGAATGTTGAATGTGATTCGACACTGAAAGGGGGCAGGGGGGCCCAACGAGATATGGCCGGGATTGTCTGAAATGTTTTCAGTGTGAATTTTTTGTTTAAACATTACAAAATAAGGCTTTAAAAAGACTATGAATGTTCAAAGACAGTGATTGCCATTCATCGCTGAGTAGGGCGTTAAAACAAAAGTCAAACCAGCAAGAATGTTTTTGTTTGGGGGGGGGGGCTGACTATGAATGTTCAGAGACAGCCAATGTTCATGTATTGCTGAGAACGGCGTTAATACACAATTCAAAGCAGTAAGGATGTTTTTGTCGGGGAGGGGGGGCCTGACTATGATTGTGCTTTGACAGTAAATGACTATTTCTTGCCGAGTACAGCGTTTGAACACAAAAGAACACACACAGGCAACATTTTTGTTGTTGAAATTTGTGTATCTTTTGGGGTTTTTTTTGGGGGGGGGGGTTGGGGGCAGGCATTACGCCCAGTATTATTTTGTGAGCATTAATACAAAATAAGTAATAACAGAATAGAAACAATGGGATTGAAAAATGAAAGAATGGTTATAAGCAATGAACTTTTTTGTATGTCGAGGAAGGTGATAAAAATAAGAGAAAAAAAACACACCAGCATTTTGTCTAGCATTTTGTCAGCATTTAGGTTCAAGACATTTGGGTTGGCAAGCATATCTCTTAACCATTACACCATGTGAGTCACACAGTTATGCTTACAATTCATAGACTTGATTTCAAGTCTGAGATCGCGGTTATTCCTCTGTATCAGGCACGAGAAACGCCACCACAGATAAGCTATCATGGGCCAATCTAACAATGGGCGCTATTTGGGCCAATAATGTATTGGCAATCAAGTAGTCTAAAAGCCACGATCGCAGGCTTGGAACCAAGTCTATACGGTTCACCGTAGTAGATTAAATAAAGAGATTCACTAAATTTCTTTTCTATTTTGGTATTGAGGGTTAACCGTTTGATTTTCTGCCAAATAACCGAATGAGGTGGTTCAAAAGAATATGAACAGGTTATGTGTTGTTTGTGGACTCTAATGCCCATTTTTTGTTGAACAAAAACCTTTTTCCCGTAAGTTAGAAGCAAAAATGCCATGGTGAATCGTGTGGTGAACCGTCAGACATGCACGTAACAAGAAAGTTCGGACATGTATTTTTGGTGCAGGCGGTCATGCCAGGAATCGTCATTGTAACGCCTCAGAGTGAATAGGCAATGGGGTTTCTATCCGGACGGGTTATTTTTGGGAGCGACATCGGTGTTAATTTGTGTTATTTTATGACATTCATACCGAACACACAAAATGTAGAGTTTGATATAAAGAAATATATACTTCGAAGAAACGAAATATTTCACAAGAAAATTATTAAGTGAAATTATTAATTTAGGTTTCCCCGATGAATATAGTCATGTTTTATTTGTGAAAGCGAGTCAAAGTCATGTCAAGGAGTCCATTTACAGTGAGCATGATTATGCAGTGCGAGAAATGCAGTCGTAAAATCTTTTGCTTAGCGCCAAAGAGAGGGTAATAAAGTTACGTCTAACACAATGCACGCTCTCTACGATTTGCTTAGCGCCGCTAAGAAAGAAGTCTTTTTCGCCCACCTCGGCCACGGTGACACCGGTGAACTTGCCCTTTACGTTTACAAATCCACTGAACAGAACTACGGGATACATTGCACGTTGCCGCTATTTCTCTGTGATTTTCCGCTCCTCCGCAAAAGACGATTATATGCACGGTTTTCGTTCGAAATTAAGCCACGAAACACCATGTTGTAAATTGGCTCTTGCTTTCTATAACTATGTATCAAATGCTTTGCTTCACTTATGAATTGTCTCTGCTCAACCAAAGATTGCAATATATCTGTGTGCAGTCAACTCTGCAAAATAAACTAAAGGAACTTTGAGACAATATTATCCTGCGCAAAATGCTTGGGCCACCCATTCCCAACGTTACAATAAACATTCACTGTCCACATCCCCCCGACAATAAACATTCTCTCCCCGTCCCCCCCCCCCCACAAAAACATCCTTGCTGTTGTTGAACGCCCTACTCAGCAGTAAATGGACATTCAGTGTCTTTGGACATTCATAGTCTTTTTAAAGCTATATTTTGTAATAAAAAAAATTTAAAAACACGCTGAAAGACAATCCCGACCAAAATGCTTGGGCCACCCTATCCTAACGTTACAATAACCATACAATAACCATTCCCTGTCTCACAATAAACATTCTCTCCCCGTCCCCCGTCCCCCCGCTCAATATTAACTGGAACGAAGAAGACCGTGCAACAATGTAATTTAACATTGAAAGGGGGCAGGGGGACCCAAGGAGATATGTCCGGGATTGTAGAACCCTTAAAAAATGTAAATTGTTATCCAAAAGGGGGATCGCCGCAAAAAATTTGGACACCCTGTTTTTTAATCCAGTCAAATTTGGACACCCTATTTTCAAATCCTGGCTAAAAGCCTGGGTCATAATCCCTCATGCCAACCATAGTTGAGCTTGATAGAATTTTGTAGATAGGCCTATTACATGTATTAGAGCTGAAGTTCTAAGGTAAAAAATGTATTGTCAGTCATGGTGGAATCGCCCCTTGTTATCATTCTCTGCTGTCATCTTATATATTTGTTTACATCTACTAGTCAATGTCTTTGATGTTGCAGTTGTTAGTAAGTTTTTGTAGTTAGCTGTTTCGTAGCGTAGTGCTGCGAAACAGCTCTTGTTTTCGTTAAAGTTTTTCCTGTTTTTTAAAATTTTATTCGTCCGTTTCTGACACCGGAAGTCATTCAAATAACGCACGTTGCATTCTAAGCGCCGTTTTGCCTAATTCCCGATAAGCCATTGCAATGAAACTTTCAGTGATGTAAGGCATTGGTGCAAGGAAAGTCCTAAAAGAAATTTGTCATGATGACGTCATTACCTGTCACGTGACGTCATCTTACAGATTTATATTTTAAATATTTGAAAATGCATATCAAATCAGTCACAACAGACCATAGGATTGTGTTTGCGTGATTGGGTAGGGAGGAATTAGGGCTTCATTTTATTCCGTGTGCTTGACCTCACGTGACCTCTCCTTCCGGTTGAAACAGGAAGTGCCCTCGTAATTCAAAAGTGGCAAAAGTTATGAAGTTGCTTTTAACGATGTTAGTGTGCGGCCAGAGTGTACTTTCAAAAACAAACACCAATGACGCCAAATTATACAAGAACAGCCTCTAGTGGCAGTTGGAAAACTGTTCAAAATGCACTTTGAGAAGATGTGTGTGGCGAAGTTTTTTTTAATTGCTTCAAAATTAATACATATGATGACCGTCAGGCAACCAACATATGTATGAAGTTTTAGATTGATTACGTCATCAGGGGTCACTTGACGTGACGTGACATTAAAGGTGCTCTTTTTGGAGTCATATATCTCAAAAAGTATAGGTCTGATTACTTTGAAACTTGGCGAGTCGTTAGATAATGGAAAGTTGTTGTTAAATTTGTAATGACGTTATGATGACGTAATCACATGATTTTATATGATTTTTTTAGTTTTTTGCCCCTTCAAAGTAATCAATTGCTAACAAAAACATGCTTTAATCAAAACTCTTTTTTAAACAGGCTTAATACATCATAACTGCTTTGAAAACAAATTGACATCATCATGACGTCATCCAGGTTATAACCTTAAAGGTACAGTTTTACAAGATATATAGACAATGAATTGGATCTTACAAGGCATTAATTATTGTATAATTAATTTGATTATGTACACACTATACTAATTTGATATTCAGATGAGTAATTTGAAAATATTATAAGCGAAGCAGCTCTGCATTTGTGCACAAATGCAATGTCACATGTCTAGTTCACTTTATTTCTATGGTTGAGATAAAAAGTTGATTATTAAAAGTAAAACATAATAATTACTTCTGTTTCAGTTGGTCAGCTCTCTTGGTATAAAAACTAAGAGTTGTTTGTTCAGCAGCCATGGTTTTTACTTTGCCCGACAGGAAGAAAGCCTCTTGCTGCCCTCGTTCAATGGTCCGTATACAGTCTTCAAATTCAGCTTTTATTGCTGTCAAGAGCGGACGGTAGGCAGACAAGTACTCCACAAGCTGCAACAAATACAGACAGTGTTACGTTTCATTTCTTAAAAAAACATCATACAGTTGTACCTGTAATAGCACCCTCAGTGTTAAGTAATTAATTAGGGAATAACAGTGCAAGGAGCCGGTCTTCACTGCGTGGTAATGACCGGGTTGGTGGCTGGCCGCTGTTAATGGACCATTAACAGCGGCCAACCACCTGAAACCAAGGTCATTACCACACAGTGAATACCGGGTCCTCGCACTGTTATTCCCATTAGTAAATGCCTTATAACAAACAAACAGTAAAAATTGTCAGAATTTATGATTTTTCTTTCGCCGTTATTTTTTGAAATGTTCTACTCATGTTCAAGGGCCAACCCTTTGGCTCTTCAACTTTTGTGTGGTACCTTATCTCTTACACATAATTAACTGTTTAAACATATTTTCAAGAACCAGACTATGACTTTGCATTATGTTGGTTTCATGCACGTACCAGCTACATGTACCTTAAATTGATACATTGTCTGCGCGTTCACGCCCACGCATGGTATGTGCCGCATGCGGCACCATCTGTCCTGCCTAATATAAAATTTTTAAAACAATACGCACAAAGAAATGAGTTGATTTGATACAGGTAGTTTCCCGCGCAACAAGCAAATAGTGCATGGGATTTTACACAACAATGTGCTTGTTTAAGGGCCATTTATACGCTAGTTCACTGAGCCGGTCTTTATATCACATGTTAATACACCCCCCACGTGACCAGTCTTCGACCAATCAGAGTGCATAAACTCTCCAATCTGTTATTAATGCTATTTAGTAGCATTTATAAAGACGTTAATTCCCTAAAGGTGATTCATCAAGTAAGAGATAAAATGCTTTTAACTACTCATATTACTCCAATTTCGTTCTTGCCAGAAGTTAGCTCTCTTGAATCCAGGTAAGACTGGTTTTCCAGTCTACTGTTTACCCCTATGGCTCTGTTCTGCTAAGTGCTGTCTGCGTCATCATTAATGTGAACATAAGTCTTTGCTTATGAAGATTTTTATGATGTAGCTGAGGGATCCAACAGCAACAGAAGGCATAAACTAGCCTTGTGTTAGCTAACACAAGGCTAAGTGTTTGTTATAATGGAATGGTTAACACAAGTGACCATTGATTAGGATTTGTTTTAATCATTTTTTTTTAGTCCTAAACTTTCTGATTGGCTGATTGTTTGGCAGAAGCAAAGTTAAAACAATTAGTAAAAACAATAGTATGCCTAGGTTTAATACCCTCAGTAACTTAGCATACTTTATTTGGTTTCTTTTTCCATGTTACATACATGTAGGGCCTATAGCAAGAATGAGTTGAGTAGGCTAATATAAGAATGTCAACTCAATTTAGTTGAGAAAACTTGTCGATTGAGACAATTTGATGGTTGGATAAGTTAACCATTTAAGACAACTCGACAGTTGACCAAGTGGTAGGTTCTGACTGTTCAACATGTTGGTACCGGACCAATCAGGACGCTTTATTTTTGCCACCTTAGTCAACATTTTTCTGTCAATAGGTCTTAGGTCTAAGGGACATGACCAATTAGCTATGATTACCACAGCTAGACTTTAGGTAGTGAAAAAAACAAACATCAATAGTAATCACAAACTGAATGATAATTGAAGGAGCATAACAGTTTACGGTTTATGTCCTATAGTGATCTATAGAATTATGGGAGAAATTGCTGTTGATCCTATATTACGGTGTAGCTCGAAGAAAAGACTGGAGAGGAGACAACTTCTTGAGTAGGAATGGATTATTACTGGTTTATTCAACATAAATCAAGAGAGTGTGTAGAGAATGAGAAAACTGAGTGTATAGTGGTTATGTCTGCACTCACACAAGTGAAGCAAGGTCATCAATAGGCCTACTAACTGTATGTGTGGTGCTATGCATGGGATAGTGAAAGTGCCCTAAAACAATGTATAAACTTTCCAATGTATTACTTTGTCTGGTGTGTATGCAAAGTAGAGCCTTGACCTATTTATACTGTAAACAGGAGAGACATGGGAGAGGGCGCTATAACAGTTTAACAGTGAAGATGAAATGGTTCAATAACAAATAACAAATAACAGTTCAAGTAACAGTTCAATTAAGAGTTCACCACAGGAGCCCCCCTCAGTGAGCAAGTTATTTGCGAACGATAAAAGTTAGAAATTTCTGAGGCCAATGAACTTGGCGACCAGAGCGAGTTGTCCGAACAACAGATTCAGTGGGTGATGGGTTGTCAGGGGTAGGTGTGTCCGGCTGTGGTGAGGTCTGTGGTGTTATAGAAAGAGTGTTATCGAGGTGTGCGACCTTCAAACGGTCAATGCTTACAGTGTCTTTGCATCCATTGATGTCAATAACAAAGTGTTTCTCTGAGCGGCTAATCACTTTGAAGGGTCCATCGTATGGTGGTTGTAAGGGTTTGCGAACGGCGTCTTGGCGAATTGGCGATATGGACAGAACGGCTTTGTTGCGTGCGTGTTGGCGTAAGACACAAGCGTTGCATAGATGCCTTAAGTCGATGCACATAGTTCTGGGGATCCAATGGGGATGTGACCGACTCTGGATTAAAAAATTCACCGGGCAGGCGCAGAGTCGTGCCAAATACAAGTTCTGCTGTACTATGATCCAAATCTGTCTTGAGGGCTGTGCGAATACCGAGCATCACTAGAGGCAAATTCTCTGTCCATTTGGTGGGATCACTGTGTGCCTTTAAGGATGGTTTGAGTTGACGATGAAATCGCTCAACTAGTCCATTAGCTGCGGGGTGATAAGCCGTAGTGTGGATGTGTTTACTACCCAGTAACTTAGAGAGGGCATTAAATAGTGAGGATTCAAATTGCCGACCACGATCAGCAGTTATCGTTGTTGGAGTGCCAAACATAGCAATCCACCGGCTGAAGAAAGTCTTAGCAACAGTTTCAGCAGTGATGTCGGAAATCGGTATTGCTTCAGGCCAACGAGTGAAACGATCCACACAAGTGAGCAAGTACTGACAACCGCCCGATAGAGGTAATGGTCCAACTAAGTCCAAGTGAACATGACTGAACCGTGCATCGGGTGTGGTGAATGTGCCGAGGGGTGTGACATTGTGGCGCTGAACTTTTACACGCTGGCATGAGAGACAAGAGCGAGTCCACTGACGAATGTCACGATTAATGCTCGGCCACACAAAGTGATGAGTGAGGAGTCGTTGAGTTGCTCGAATACCTGGGTGTGAGACCGAATGAAGTGAATCAAAAACGGTGCGTCGAAGTGGAGACGGCACAAATGGTCGTGGGGAGCCAGTTGAAGTGTCGCAAACAATAGTGGAATTTCCTGTGAAAAGCGAAATATCTTCAAGTGTCATTGAGGTTGAGGTTGAGGATGCGCGTAACTTATTCAACTCATCATCGTCATGTTGCATCCTTGCCATCAGGTCAAAATCAATGGCGGCAAGTAGGGTGGCTGTATTAAGTAAAACACGTGACAACGCGTCAGCTACTGAATTGTCAGCACCTTTGACATGACGAATGTCCGTCGTGAACTGCGAAATGAAGTCCAAATGGCGGATCTCGCGTGGGGAGTAGCGATCGGGTGATGCTTTGAAGGCGTAGATGAGTGGTTTATGATCTGTGAGAACGTGAAACTGCCGACCCTTGAGCGATTGTCGGAAATGTCGGATGGCTAGATAGATCGTTAAAAGTTCTCTACCAAAGGCACTGTAGCGTGTCTCAGCGGGTTTGAGCTTGCGAGAGAAGAAAGCGATGGGTTGCCAGGCGTCGTCAACATGCTGCTGAAGAACGGCTCCGACTGCGACATCAGATGCATCGGTCATAACAGATAGCGGAGCATGCAACTTGGGATGGGCCAACAATGTGGTGGTAGCGAGGGCTTGTTTGACAGTTTCGAAGGCACGTGAGGCATTATTCTCTTAGGACACAAATAACCACAACAGACATACATGAATACCGGGCCCGGATTACTTGGCAACCTGCCATAACATTACTTGGCAACCTACCATAAACAAATGTGGGCAAACACACTTGCCCACAAACCACAGACAAGAGGGTAACCCCCGTCAGACATACATGAATACACATACATGAATACCGGGCCCGGATTACTTGGCAACCTGCCATAACATTACTTGGCAACCTGCCATAAACAATTGTGGGCAAACACACTTGCCCACAAACCACAGACAAGAGGGGGTTACTTCTTACATGTCGAATAGGCATCAATGCTCTATGTGATTGCACCGCTTGTACACGCAGTTGCATTACAGTACTGCTATAGCCCCACTTGAGATAGTAGGTGCAAGCAAGAGTTATATCAACATTAAGGTATAGGCCTGAAAGGCAAGATTATTCCATCGCTTGTACACGCGATTGGAATGTACAAAAATATAGGCCCATCGAAAATGAGATGTGTTACAGTGTTAAAGTTAAACATATCTTTAACTCATTAATAATATTGATTACCACTTAAAAGTTTATCAATTATCAGACCCCCCGCAGACAGTGGCAGTCCACTTCCTTATCAGAAAATGCCAAACACGCGCAGCGTGCCCCACAGGGATGGACAGCCAAATTTTTTTTTTTTTTTTTTTTTATAGTTTGTGGGATTTCGGCACAACAGGTCTATGAATGCAAATTAATGCAGGCCCGTAAATTACCTCGAAATAATTCAACTATCATTCCCAACCTGGAAAGATGTATCCCATCAAAACGATATAATGCGAAGCAGGAAGACCAGATAAATTGGGGGTCTTGCAGCACAGTTGCCTTAATGCGGCGACTAAATGAAGTGGCCTACCTATTTATAGAACGCCGTTTCATCTCCATCTTTTTGGGGTCAAATGCCCCAAAATAGCAAGCTCTGGGAAGCAAGTTAGACCTTACAGTTACAAGAGCCGCATGCGGGAAACGGTTCCGACACTCTTGCATTAACAATGCAATACGCTGACGCAAACTGAAAGCATCAGAATCAACCAAATCATTAGTCCCCACATGCACAGTTAACAAACGTGGGGGTAGCCACCTGCCCAAATGCTGTGAAGCCCTGCAAAATGGAGTCACCTACAATCCATACATCACCTGCCATTTAAACAGTCAAACGAACGCAGTTAGGCATAATAATGATGGATAGATTACAACACAAACTAAGCAATTTGAAACGGTAAATTTGTGAACCGTACCACCGATCTGGGATATATTATTATAAACGTGGCCACCGCAGGAAAACTAAACCCCTGGGAGCACACAAGTTGCCCCTGGGCGTATGTACCTCAGCACCGCATCAGAACGCCAGAGGCCCGTTGCTTGAATGTCAGTAAAGGGGATACCCGCCGCTACTGCAGTTGTGGCTGCCCCAATTTGGAATGAGTGTGCCCTGATATGGGCATCACCCATACCGGAAAAAACAAGCACTTTTTTGAGAACAGCATAAAACTGAAACTGTGTAAGCAGGCTCCCATCATAATGACAGAAAAAACTGCCCTGCAAAAGGGGGCGAATGGCAACCAAGTCGCACAAGGCCTGTACAGGACAAACTGCCGGGTTAATAGCAGAACGAACCAAACGGATTAGCTGTGGGGGGGGGGCTGACATGTTTTTCTTAGAATGGCGAAAAGAGAAGACGACTGAAGCTGAGAGCTCACTCAAATTACAAAATTTGACATCCAAAAACATGAGCAAAGATTGTTGCAAGCAATTACCAGATTTTGCCGAGAATTCTCCATTGCACATAAAGCCGAAAAATGCACTTAAGAACACCGCCTTGACAAGAGCCACCTCAAATAGCGAACTACAATGCTAGGCAAGGCATGCAGTAAATGAAAGGGAAAGGGAATCGGCAACATCGTTATGAACGTCTGGGACATGCACTGCCCGAAACAAAATGTTGTGTTTAAGACACTTGCGCACAAATAAACACACTAAATGCATGATCATGTCACAACTCGAATACTGCTTGTTAATTATGGCTACCACAGCACTGTTGTCGCAGCGGAAACGGACCTTCTGATTGGCTAGAAGATCGCCCCAGAGATACACTGCAACAACTAATGGATAAAATTCTAGGGACGCCGTCGGGGCGTCCGAGCCAATATGTCCGGTGCCCAGCGCCCTTGAAACCACTTCCCTACAAAGAAACCACCAAAACCAATGCTGGTCGATGCATCAGTGAACATCTCGATGCTGTCGTTGAACTGCCAACCACTGCGATTTACTGGCGACCACCATTAAAATGTTCCAAAAATAACAGCCACATTGATAAATCAAGCTTTGCTCTGCAGACAAACGAACTTTATGATGGGGCTTACGCAAGCCCCTCGACAGGGCAATTAATCGCCACAAAAGCCCGCCCAGGAGCAACTGCACTGCATACAAAGTTGAGCGACCCGACTAGCGACTGAATTTCCTTAAGGGACATCTTGCGGTTGCCTAATGCTGTTAGGATTTGCTGCCGCAGCACGTGCAGGTGGCAGTAGCGAGGGCTTGTTTGACAGTTTCGAAGGCACATGAGGCATTATCATTCCAAGGTATATCCCTTGGCTGGAGGATGGTAGCAGCCTGAGGCAATTTCAGGTTAATCGGAGCTACTATTTTGTTTTCCATCATTGTAGTAGTATCACGTCTGTGTAACCACAATTATGGGAGAAATTGCTGTTGATCCTATATTACGGTGTAGCTCGAAGAAAAAAATGGAGAGGAGACAACTTCATGAGTAGGAATGGATTATTACTGGTTCATTCAACATACATCAAGAGAGTGTGTAGAGAATGAGAAAACTGAGTGTATAGTGGTTATGTCTGCACTCACACAAGTGAAGCAAGGTCATCAATAGGCCTACTAACTGTATGTGTGGTGCTATGCATGGGATAGTGAAAGTGCCCTAAAACAATGTATAAACTTTCCAATGTATTACTTTGTCTGGTGTGTATGCAAAGTAGAGCCTTGACCTATTTATACTGTAAACAGGAGAGACATGGGAGAGGGCGCTATAACAGTTTAACAGTGAAGATGAAATGGTTCAATAACAAATAACAAATAACAGTTCAAGTAACAGTTCAATTAAGAGTTCACCACAGAATCATTGATCAATTATAAGAGGGTTGTTGTAAAAAACAAATCAACAAATAATAATAATAATAATAATAATAATAATAATAATAATAATAAAAACAATAATAAATGGCGGCAAGACAAGGAACACTGCTTCAGATCGGCTCTCGATTCTATAGAAGATAAATATTGTTTCCTGCTGTTTGTTATACATCAAAAGTTAACTACTTGGTAGACACCGCAGGGCAAGTTTGACGACAACTAGTTACCATCTTGTTGCTATTTTTGGTGGAAAAGTGTTGGATTTTTCTGTATTCAGAAAACTTTCTTCAACGTAGACCGCACAGTGTACATTGAGTCAGTGAACGGACGCACGTATCAACTGCGTCCTTTGGAACATCTTGATTACAACCAGTGTTTAGTGGTCTCCGTAGGGTTGGATATTCTGCAGCGTTGCTGTATGTAGTTCTCCCTAAAACTACAAACTTTCTCACAATTGTGTGATGTTTATAATGAGAGCTATGGAGCATCAAGTCAACGGTGAAAGAGTGACAAACTCCAGCTGGGGTAGTATTTGGGACCAACCAATACAGCACAACCGACAAGCGGAATGGCTAACGAATGTGAAAGATGAATTGAGAGGGGTACAGCAGCAAGAAGGGTTCCAGATTGACGTGGACAAGGTAAAGAGACAGGTAAAGAAAGTGCCAAATTGGAAAGCCCCGTGTCCGGACCAAGTGCATGGGTACTGGTTGAAGAACTTCCGTAGTTTGCATGAGCGAATGGCCCTACAATTGCAAGACTGTTTAGTACAGGGTAAGGTCCCATCTTGGATGACTGAGGCAAGAACGGTTCTGATCATAAAGGATGTCAAGAAAGGTAACATTGGGAGTAATTATAGACCAATCACGTGCTTACCTGTGATGTATAAACTTTTGACCAGTATGATTGCAGAAGACCTCTATCGCCATATGGATGACCAGAAGTTGTTTCCAGAGGAGCAGAAAGGCTGTAAGAAGCGGTCCAGAGGTACGAAAGATCAACTTATCATTGACAAGGCTGTACTGAAGGATTGCAGGAGCAGAAAGACTAATTTGGCAATGGCGTGGATCGACTACAAGAAGGCGTATGACATGGTATCGCACACATGGATAATGGAATGTCTGGATATGGTTGGAGTGGCTGATGCAGTAAAACGTCTTTTAGGTGAGAGCATGAAGACGTGGCGAACAAATCTGACAGCCAATGACGATAGTCTGGGCAAGGTATGCATAAGAAGAGGTATTTTCCAAGGTGACTCTCTGTCTCCACTGCTGTTTGTTCTGGCACTGATGCCCCTGTCGATGATTCTGAGGAAGGTGAGCGCAGGTTATGTAATGAAGAAGGACGGATGTAAGATCAACCATCTGCTTTTTATGGACGATTTAAAGTTGTTTGCAAAGAATGAGGCGGAGATCGATTCTCTGGTGCAGACCGTCAGGATTTTCAGTGATGACATCGGGATGCAGTTCGGTCTGGAGAAATGTGCTTCAATGGCCATGAAGAGGGGAAAGAGGGTACACTCCGATGGCATCGCTCTGCCAGATGGTGCTCTAGGCGAGGAGGAGAGTTATCGGTATCTTGGTGTTCTTGAATCGGACCATGTGCTTCACGAGGAATCAAAGGTAAGGCTGAGGGCAGAATACATCAGGCGGGTGAAGAAATGTTTAAAGTCCAAACTGAACGGGGGGGAACATGATTAAGGCGATTAACACGTGGGCCGTGTCTTTGATGAGGTACAGTGGGGGTATTGTGGGGTGGACCAAGGAAGATCTAGATGTCACGGACAGGAGAACAAGGAAACTGATGACCATGCATGGCATGCTACATCCGCGGTCAAATGTCAGCAGACTCTATCTTCCGAGGTCAGAGGGCGGAAGGGGGTTACTGAGCGTGGCAGACAGTGTTAACATAGAGCGCAGGAGCTTGCATTGTCATATTAGGAGGACCGAGGAGAACTTGTTGATGGTTGCCCAAAAGTACACGAGGGAAGACGAAGTTGGGCCGAAGGAGTACAAGAGGGGAAAGAAAGAGGAAAGACATCAAGATTGGAGGAACAAGCCACTTCATGGCCGGTTCTTGAGATGTACTGAAGAGGTAGCGAGCCCTAAGTCATGGAATTGGTTAAAGAGCGGAGAACTAAAGAAGGAAACCGAGGGTTTGATTACTGCGGCGCAAGACCAGTCACTAAGGACAAATGTTATGAAGGCAAAGATCGAGAAAGCAAACGTCTCTCCTATGTGCAGAATGTGTTACAAGGCAGAAGAGACTGTATTTCATATTGTCAGCGAATGTAGTATGATGGCCCAGACGGAGTACAAAGGAAGACATGACAAGTTGGCCAAGGTGATTCACTGGGATCTGTGTAAGAAGTATGGTGTCCAAGTGCATGCGAAATGGTACGACCACGTTCCGGAGAAAGTTGTAGAGACCGACCAGGTCAAGATTCTCTGGGATTTTAACATTCAGACTGATCATGTTATAGAACATAGGCGTCCGGATGTTGTAGTCTTAGATAAGACGACGAAGATGTGTCATCTCATTGACATAGCTGTGCCGGGTGATATCAGGGTAGCTTCGAAGGAGACGGAAAAGATCCACAAGTACCAAGACCTGGCCAGGGAACTCCGTAAGATTTGGCAGGTGAAAGTGAAAGTAGTCCCTGTGGTTGTTGGAGCACTTGGCACCATTCCCAAAGCACTGGGGAAACATCTAGATGAAATAGGGACAAACGTGAGGATAGATCTGTTACAGAAGGCGGCGCTTTTGGGAACAGCGAGGATCCTGAGAAAGACCCTTGAGATCTAAGGCTACGGGACGTAGCCTGACTCGAGGAGTAACCGGCACAAATGAAAATGAAATCTTTCTTTTGCATGCTGTGATAAGATGAAATAATAATAATAATAGCTGCATTTATATAGCGCTTAATACTGTCGTTTCTAAGCGCTGATATATTTTTTCCTGCCAGGTATGTGGAGCTACGTTTTTGGAGTATGAGGCCTATTTATTTATAGCACCATGTATTGGTTTACAAGGTGCTGTGGCGCAATATGCAGCCGATCAAACCAGGAACACCAGGGCGAACCCCTTCTCTTTACGATAAGTGTACTGGGTTCTTTTACGTGCATTACACAACACACGGGACCTACGGCTTTACGTCCCATTCGAAGGATGCAGCAATTATGGTAAAGTGTCTTGCTGAAGGACACAAGTGTCACGACCGGGACTCGAACCCACTCTGCTGATCAGAAACACCAGAGCTTGAGTCCGGTGTTCTTATCCGCTCGGCCACGACACAACTTATGTCCAAACACAAGCGGTCAAAGGTCAGCGTATACGCTTTACCAGCTGTTACAACTGTCAAATTTACATGACATTTTTGCGCAATGTTACAAGCAGACTGGTGCTCTGTTGGTGTCAATACTATCACTAAGGAGAGGCGTGAGAATCTATAATTATTAAGACATGTTTGAAACAACAAAAGCAGTCAAAGATCAGCGTATTTGCTTTACCAGCTGTTGCAACTGTCAAAATTAAGTGAGATAGTTGTGTAATGTTACAATACAAGTAGAGGGGGCTCTATTGATTTAAATGTTATAACTACGGTGAGGCATGACAATCCAGTTTGGATCCATCCAGCACAAACTCATGCGAAACAACAGGCATTATTTATACACGTCAGTCCGATCTATACTTAGGGAATAACAGTGCGTTGAGCCGGTCTTCACTGCGTGGTAATGACCGGGCTGGTGGCTGGCCGCTGTTAATGGACCGAGCCTCGAGCCTTCGGCTCGGTCCATTAACAGCGGCCAGCCACCAACCAAGGTCATTACCACGCAGTGAAGACCGGCTCAACGCACTGTTATTCCCATTAATAAATACCTTATAACGAGCTTCTTCCTACAATTACACACATCATGAACTTGTCACTGTCATCGGGCTTTTTTCCGAGATCCTTCAAATTATCACACGTTATTCCTGTGCTGAAGAAACCTTACCTTGATCACAATGTTTTCTCGAACTATAGACCAATTGCTAACATCTCGTTTCTAGGGAAGGTTCTCGAGAAAATTGTCTCTGCCCAACTTCGAGTTTACCTAGTACAACATGGACTCCTACCAGAAATGCAATCAGCCTATCGTAAATTTCATTCTACGGAAACAGCACTTGTTCGAGTCTGCAACGACCTCCTTCTTGCAATTGACAGAGGCTTCGAAGCTATTGCTGTCCTTTTAGACTACTCATCAGCATTCGACACTATTAATCACACAATTGCCTTGGAGAGGCTCAAGCGGTCATACGGCATAGATGGTCCGGCTCTCCAGCTACTCAGCTCGTATTTTGAAGGTTGGACTCAAGTTGTAAAGGTTAATGAATCCTTCTCCAGACCATCTCCACTTTTGTCTGGAGTCCCACAAGGTTCGGTCATGGGACCGCTGGAATTTATCCTCTACACTGGCCCTTTAGGAGACATCATCAAAGCACATCAAGGTGTTCATCATGCGGTATACGCTGACAACACACAGCTCTACGTCATACTAAAGCAGAGTGAGCACACAGAGTCTATAAAGCAGCTATCAGACTGTGTTGCTGATATTCAGGTATGGTCAAGCCAGAACAGTCTGCAGATAAACGCATCTAAGACTGAAGTCATCCATGTCACCTCACAGTACCGAACACCACAACCTACCGCACACATCTCCATAGTCCATGACAACATCACCCCTTCAAAGACGGTTAGAGATCTTGGAGTCACCCTCGATCACCAATTAACCCTTAAACAACACATCAAGAACACATGTCGTTCCGCTGCCTTTGGAATCCACAAGATTGGAAAGCTGAGACGCTACTTAGACCAAAGTACCACTGAACGTCTGGTTCATGCATTCACTACTTCTCACCTTGACTACTGTAATAGTCTTTACATCAACCTTCCTCAATCCCACATTGCTCCCCTCCAACGAATACAGAACTCAGCAGCCCGTCTAGTTTCTCGCACCAGGAAATCAGATCATATCACCCCCGTTCTGCGCTCCTTACATTGGCTCCCTATATCTCAAAGGATCCAATTTAAAGTTCTTACTCTTGCTTACAAAGCTAAATATGGCCTAGCCCCTAAATATATCACAGAATTACTGATTCCCAAAAAGCAACAATCGTCTCGTGTCCTTCGATCATCGTCTACCGCCCACCTAGATTTCAACACTGGTCCTATCCTCCGCACTCACTACGGAAAACGCGCCTTCTCAATTGCCGCACCTACTCTCTGGAACAACCTCCCCTTCCACATCCGTGCCTCCACTACACTGGACTCATTTAAGACTGAACTCAAAACCCACTTATTTAGATCAATCTAAGCATGTTTACAGTTTAAGCTCTATACCATCTCACTCATCAGCGCTTAGAAACCCTGTATTAAGCGCTCTATAAATGCAAGCTATTATTATTATTATTATAAAATCTGTAAAAATCGTCAGAATTTGTGATTTTTCTTTCGCCGTTATTTTTTGAAATGTTCTACTCATGTTCAAGGGCCAATCCTTTGGCTGTTCAACTTTTGAGTGGTACCTAGTCTCTTACACATAATCAACTATTTATACATATTTTCAAGAACCAGACCATGACTTTGCATTACCCTAAAATTGATACACTGTCTGCGCGTTCGCGCCTACGCGTGGAATGTTTCCGCATGCGGCACCATCTGTCAAATAAAAAAATAAATACGCACAAATAAATGAGTTGATTTGATACCGGTAGTTTGCCGCGCAACAAGCACATAGTGCATGGGATTTTACACAACAATGTGCTTGTTTAGGGGCCATTTGTTCGCTAGTTCATTGAGCCGGTCTTTATATCACATGTTAATACACCCCCTCGTGACCAGTCTTCGACCAATCAGAGTGCAAACTCTTCAAGGTGTTTATTAATAAACTGTAGTTCCTTCGACCAAACGGATGTCCACTGCTATGGAGTTGAACATTCCTTCGACACACAAAGATTGTCAAAAAAACTAAAAAGACCACAAGGGAAACTGATTGGGTAAATTTTGAGTAATTTTGGGTTGAACAAAGAAAAATTGACAAGAGCAGGATTTGAACCAACAACCTCCAGATTAACATGCTGGCGCTCCACCAACTGAGCTATTTTGTTCAACCCAAAATTGTTCAAAATTTACCCAATCAGTTTCCCTTGTGGTTTATTACTTGATAATTAAAATATAAAAGTTGCATCTCCTTAAGGTGATATCCCTCGATTTGGCTGCAGCTTCCCAGGTTGTACTGTAAACTTGGGTGTGATCTCTGGCCACACAGCAGTTATCAATTGTATGGCTTCTGGACTGGCACCCCGACCAAAAATATTGACAAAATAGGGAGACAACCAACATAGGGCTAGATAGGTCAGTTGGTAGAGCGTCGGTACGTTAATCCGGAGATTGTTCAAATCCCCCTCTAGTCAATTTTTCTTTGTTTAACCCCAAATTATTAAAGAAAAATTAGACAAAAAGATGATAACAACTAAAAAGTCATAAAAGCACGAGAACAAAGAACACCTCAGCACTACGCACAAAGCAAATTTTTGAAGCTTTACACCACAGAGCATAATTGACTTGGACATATGGCTAGGCAAACCCATTGTACTAACTTAAGGCATCAATGTCATTGCATCTATACATTCAATTTACTTGTGATGCCAGCCACAATAGACTGTGCAAGTCTCACGCATATCAGAAATGAGAAAACAACTCGAACAAAGACTACATTTTTCTATTAAATCAAATCTTCTTTTTAAATTATACAAAATTCTTGAAAAAAAAACAACCATACATGCCATAGCAAGTTGTTTAAAAATAAAATTTCAATTTTTATATAAAGAAATAATTTGTTCAAATGACGTTTAAATCTTGGGTCGAGGATGCTTATTTTTAGAAACCCTATTTGCCAATCCGCCCGAAATTGTTCGTCCATCACATACATGTAGGTTAAATGACAACATGACCATTAGTTGGGCAAAACCCTTAATTAAAAAATAATAATTACGAAGAAAACCCGAGAGTAATACAATAAGACTTGACCCCTGTTTAGGCCTACTTGTTTACGTAAAACTGACCACAATGGTCCTGGAAGTTCAATAACTTGTGACAAAAACTGAGACATCAGACTTGCACGGTTTATTCCCCACACAATGTATAGCAGTGTTCTAAGCAATGGTGCTAAGATATTGCATCAGGGTTAATTGTCTCACTAGCACCCCATGCTATGCAACCTGGAACTAAAATCGGAGTTAAAGTCTTGCATTTTTTTTTTTTACATGTGAGGAGTTGTTCTTTTATTCTGTTAGTCATGTACATAGTTTGTTACAAATGTATATCGTTATTTTACACTATTATTATTATCTCTCCGCTGAGGATGCGTCCTTTGAAGTTTAGTAACCTCCCCCCCCCCACACTCTTCACCGCCTGCACAATCTTCATCAGGTGAGGATGCCAAACTTTCTTGGAAGTTTTTTTTTATTTTATTTAATCATGCAATAATATAGGCTCGTGCTTATGTTCATTATATCCGCAAACTAGATTGTGGGAATTCCATTACCTAAAAAGTGTAAATTTACAGTTAGAAAACTTGTGTGGGTCACGAATTGGGGGTGACGCTTTAGGAATGCAATACACTTGTGTTGGTTAGCGCTGTAGGCTATGTCGTATTGCAGTACACAGTACATTGGGGGATGAGTGTTTATTTTTGTGTGAAAAATTGTGTAAGTGAAGTTGACTGAGAGAGGTTTGCGGTAACACGAAGTTAAAATCTCTTTTGAGTAGTGTTGGTTCTGAAAAGAACCAGTGGTTAATTGGGGACTGGCTTGCTTGTCTTGCTTTGTCTCGAGTTGTAGCAGTTGCACTTCAGTCTAGTCTTGATGTACTGCAACTCCTACTGAAGGCTGAAGACAAATCAAGACAAGCAAGCCAGTCCCAATCCCGACCGAAGGGTCTCCTATACCCAAAGTCAACCACCCACACCCTCAGTATGTTTGCTCTACCTAGGTCCCCCCTCCCACTGTCTCCAACGTATCTTCTGGCAAGCAGGGATCAAGGTCTACATTGTACCACTCTGCTCCCAAGAAACTTCACAGCTCTCTTCAATCTCACAAGGACAAACAAGATCCCTCCACACGTGCAGGAGCTTACCGCATTCCCTGTGAATGTGGAAAGGTTGTCGGGGAAACGGGGCATAATCTTCCCACTAGACTAGTCAAAGAACATCGAGCGCACCGAAGGAGGGGAGATTATAAGAAGTCAGCCATCGTCAAGCACTTCAACATCACCGATCACCAAGTAGACTGGGGTGCTGCTGAACTGATCGCTCCCATCCAAGCATGGCACCCCAGAGGGATCAGAGAGGCCATCGAGATCTACAAGCACGACACAGTTCCTCAAGACATCTAGGCTTCCACATCAGTGACATTTGGCTCCCACTCTTCCCGACTAATGGATATACACTGTACATGTACAAGGTCACATCCCCTACCCCTTAGACTTGGGTCATCTATACCCTCAGTCTCCTCTAGGTTCCCTCACCTTCCCTGTGCTTGTCGCCAACTGATTCAGTTCAGTGAGCACACACTCCCTACCCACTCACAAACAGCATGGTCATAGCTGGTGCACGCTAAAGCTGTAGTGCACTGGTGCACGCAATTACCTTACTGTTTACAGCCACATAGCGCGCAGCTCGTTGAGCTCCCCGGGAGGTCCCCCACCATCGGGTGTGCAACCTTTTATTTTGACATTAGCATTACAAGCTCTCCCTTGTAGCGGGATTGAGGTAGAGTGGGTTTTAGTCTGAAACATCTCTGTCAGTGTCACTTCTTCCTCCACACAATGTCCGGGGTACCGGCTTAAAGCAGATATCTGCACACCTATTGCTGCTACCCGATCTATACATGATGTCAAAGTTGAACGCTGCGAACTGAGTGGCCCATCGCATTTCACTCGCCCCTAGCTTGGCTGAGTTCAAGTGTGACAGAGGGTTATTATTCGTTAGAACGATGAATGTTCCCCCAACCACGTAATCCCTGAACTTATCTACGACTGCCCACTTTAACCCCAAAAGTTCTAACTTGAAGGAACTATGATCTGGGTACTTCGATTCTGTGCCACGCAAGCCCCTGCTCGCATAAGCAACAGGATGTAGTCTTCCCTTTTCGTCCTTCTGTCCCAAACAAGCACCAAGCCCTTTCAATGAAGCATAATTTTCCAGCACGAATGGCCGTTTGAAATCAGGGTACACCAGCATGTGAGCTTGAACTAGTACTTGCTTGAGCTTGTCAAAGGCAGATTGTGCCTCAGCGTTCCAACCAAACATATCAACAGGTTTATGTTTCCCTTTTGTGATTGCCGGGAGTATGGCATGTAGTGGGGACGCTTTTTTGCAAAGTTGCTAACAAATCAGCAGTAATATAGCCCGCAAGCCCCATGAATGCCCATAAGTCAGCTGCCCCTTGTGGAACCGGCCATTCCACAATCCGTCAGATTTTATCCTTATCTACTGATATTCCCTGGGTGCTGACAACATGGCCCAGATAAGTCACTTCAATGCAGACAAGACTGCACTTCTTGCCTTTTACCTTGAATCCGAATGCTGCGAGCCTCAAAAAGACCTTGTCCAACCGCTCTATAAAGTGCTCTTCCCATGAAGACGAATACACTAATATATCATCCAGATATATCAACAACTCACAACAAATTCATGTCACCCAGGCATTGTTCCATTACCCTCGAAAATCAACACAAAGACGCAATGATCCATCCCGTTTGCTCACAAGCACCACTGCACTTGCATACAAGCTTTTCCTGTGCCTAATTATTCCCTGATCAAGCAGTTTCTGCAACAGTGATTTTACCTCCTGCACACAGTGTAGAGGAATTCTACGGTATGGTTCACTTATTGGTTGATTATCAGCTGTATTGATTTTGTGAGGTATCTTGTCACAGTAACCGACATCAAAATAGTCTTTCGAAAAGATTGACTCATGCTTTTGGATGAGCCTCACAACTTGTTCCTTTTGGCCATCACTCAAAATACTTGACTCAATGCTCAGCTCGGGGGAAGTTGATACTTTTCGCCATCTCTGAAGGAGAACACCTCCTAAGGCTCTCCTAACCCTCCCCCGAGTCACTCTTCGATAGTTTATCCCCCATATTTTCAACCAACACGTGGTTGATAGAAACATTGAAGCTAGTTTAGTGAAGGGGGAATTTCCAACGACTGCATTCCTAAATTAACAACCAGTACCAGGGTTCTCTTCACGTACAAGCTAGCGTATCGGCCCGATACGCAATTTTTTCGGCTCGATACGCTTTTTGAATACCTTTTTTCATTGACCGCAACAAACGGTCATACTATCACAGTCTCTGTCCAGTGCCTTGGCCAACGTAATTTATAATCAATCAGTAATGCTTTCTTCGTGTGTGTCTTTGATCTACATCGTCCCGGCCGCTGAAATCAATCACGATCACATACAGAAAACAACACATTCCTTTCTTGTGTGCAGCGAACGATTGAGAAAAGCACACATATGGCCACTGAAGTCAGTTAACTGTTTCTCTTCGATGCCGCGTGCACCTTTTTCCGAAGACGGGTACCAACGAAACCATGCTCATTCTCGACCCCAAAAGAGCAAGCACGTTGATCACTCGCTCAATCCCACATGCTTAATCCGTGCTACAAAAAAACATGTGCATACATGTTTAGAGCGGTGTTAGAGCATGTCCGTTCAACAATGGCTGCTAAACAAAATGGAGCGAAAGGATTGAGGGCCTACTTTAGGCCAATAAACGACAAGCTACTTGAGGAAATTTAATTGACAAACAATATCATGTATGTCAACAAATTATTTTGACTTCTTTTTAATTTACAGAGAATCTTATTTTCTGTGTAAACTGAAAATAAATCAGAATAAAACAGTTGAAATGGGTTAACCACCCGTAGGGGAACCCCTGGCCAATTTTTTTTCAATGCTATATTAAATAAAAATGCCTTTGTTTGACCATTCAAAGATAGAGGGCGCTCTCCAGTGGCTGCCATGTGTATTTTTGTGCTCCATGTTTCTATTTTTTAAATCGCCTGTCATCCTGGTGAGTTATGCCAAAATGCTTGTTTTGTCAGTGTGTTTCAACTTTTTAATATGTGGTACACATGTATGTGCCTAGTACGTTATTTTGCTGGTGATTTTTTTACTGAATGGTGGAATTCTGAAAGCAAAACTCTACACCGTATGAACACTGTGAGGAACCCCATTGCTGAACTGTGCACATTTTATAACCTACCAATACCATAGTATGCATCCAGTATTCTACAAACCTGTTGAGATTTATAAATAATCGTCCTCGTGATGGAAGATACTACAAAAACAATCCGTTGTCACCAGACCTGTGGGCCAAACTAAAATCCCTTGGCATCGCTAGACCTACTGGGCGTGGATGTCGTGGAGGCAAACATAAACAAAGACGAATACAAACAGTGAGATCGAGAAGACCTGTTATATGTTATCAAAAGCTGAATTTTCGACCAAGAACACTAGTCAGCATTCCTTGTACTAGTGGAGATGATAAACCATCATATTTCATGCCAACATTTCTTCTGACTAATGCTCGCTCAGTCTTGAACAAAATGGATGAAATAACTGAAGCAGTGATCAGAATTCAACAGACGTTGCAGTCATCACTGAATCAGGGTTATCTCCTTCAGTTACACTGGTGGAACAGTATCACATTGAGGGATACAATACTTTTAATATCTGCCGTGAAAACAGAGGAGGTGGTGGCATCCTTCTTTATGTGCGTGACATCATCAAAGCTGAGGAGATGACTGATGTGGATATTCCACCTGTACTTGAAGTAACCTGGCTGCTGCTTTCACATCCCAAGCTCAAGAGGGAATTCCCCTACTTAGCAGTTTGTGCTGTCTACATTGTGCCTGACTCTCCTCATCAGCAGCTGCTTGTTTCCCTTCTGATCTCAACAGTGGACTATATTAGAACTCATAAATCCCAAGCTGGGATCAGCATTCGTGGTGATTTCAATCGGACTGTTGTTAAGCCTGTATGTGCTGGCAATCTACTGACACAGGTTAATAAATCCCCAACAAGGAATGACGTCATTCTGGATTTGATCATAACTAATATGGATGGGCATTACAACCGCCCAACAGTTACGTCACCTCTAGGAATGAGCGATCACAACTGTGTCAATTGGTCACCTAAAGAGTTGAAATCATTCAACACTAAGGTGAAGAGAACAGTTCAACCCATGACTGATTTTAATATTTGTGCATTTGGTAGGTGGATACAGGACCAATCCTGGTCTGAAGTATGAATGAAGTTTATGTCCAGTCCAAAGCAGATGCTTTCTATAAAATTCTGAATGAGGGTATTGCATCATTTTTCCCTGTCAAAATTGTTCAGATGCACTCAAAAGACAAACCATGGATGACTGATCAAATCAAAAACCCCATTGATCAGAGACAGAAAGCTTTTGCCAAGAGTGATCATCCAAGAAGAATCAAATTAAGGAACAAAATTATCAGGAAGATCAAGAAAAATAAACAAAGGTTTAATGCAAACAAAGTTCGCAAACTGCAAAAGCTTGACCCTGGAATTTGGCATAGGGAAATAAGGAATTTAGCTATCATGAAAAAAGTTGAGCCTACGATCCATGTACCTAATGTGGCTTCTTCCGACCATGTCCGAATTGACAATATTGGGCACAAAAAAAAGAGTTCTGTTTCCGGTTCCCCGACCGACCCTGATTTACGCCGCAACCCTAAACTTTTTTTTCGGCTTTTTAAAAAAAAACTGGCGGAAAACAGGAAAAAAAAATTACCTGGAAAAAAATGTCTGACTTTTACCAATTTTTAAATTGTTTTAGGCAACATTGAAATAAAAACCAGGAGATATCAAGAAAAATTTACAAATTATATCTCCGTGATTTGAGCCTGCGATGTCCTACGACTCAACTACGAGCGAAAAATACCCACATTCCATGGATTTGCACATTTTGGCGCGATCGGTCGCTTGAACTGCCAATCTAAAGAGCGCAAACTTAAGATTGCGCACAATTTGCAAGTCCGGGCAGCAAATTTATGTTCTGCAGCACACGCTGATGGCTAGGGAGTCAACAGTTAAGGGATAGGGAAGAACAGCCTATCCCTTAACTGTTGACTCCATACCCGACGTGAGCTGCACAAAAAGAAAATCGCGGTCGGGGTAGATTAACTGCAAAATCTGCAGAGCGCAAACTACAGTTTGCCTAATTCGCTGTGCAAATCCCTTGATTGCGCTCAACACATGAACGACCGTGGAAGTATCGTCAATCGTATCAGAGTATAAAAAAAACGCAAAATAAAAAACTTTCCGACCTACCGACCCTATATATGTAATCGGACACAGAACCTTTTTTGGGGGGCCTTATTAATTCTCAATTGGCTAGTTTCCCAAATACTCACCAACCGTCTAGCCCTGAACCACCACCCAGTGTCCACCCATGGGAAATCTATCATGATTTGAAAAAAATCTCTACCACAAAAGCTAGGGGATCATAATGTTTCATCAAAGTTGCTAAAGGAATTTGCATATGAATGCAGTAAACCAGTGACAGAGATAATTAATGCCTCTATTATTCAAAGTAAGGTTCCCACACAATGGAAAGAGGCGAATGTCATTCCCATTCCAAAGCAAAATCCTCCTGTCCTTGACAAGCTGCATCCAATATCTTTGACCTCTTGTCTAGCTAAGGTAGCTGAAGGCAGAATTTGCAAATGGGTTAATGATGCAATTCAATCTAGTATTGATCGACAATATGGTAATCAGAGGGGAAAATCAACAATACATTGTCTTATTGATATATCACCACTCTGTTTCTGCTGCTGAAAAATCTGGGAACATAAACACCTTGGTGCTGACTGATTTCTCAAAAGCTTTTAATTTCATAGATCACAACATTGTTATCAGAAAACTAATGATGTTAGGTGTATCTCCTAGCCTTGTGCAGTGGGTAGGTGAGTTCCTCACCGACAGGAGGCAAAGAGTGAAATACAAGAATGTTAATACTCTGACTGGATCTGTTTAACTGGGGGAGTGCCACAGGGTACTTTAGTTGGTCCCGTTTCATTCTTATGTATGATCAATGATGCTCTAAAACCATCTTTGAGTGATGTTAGCAGACCATCAGTGTGGAAGTATGTTGATGACCTGACTATTGGTGAAAACAGATCAGTTGGTGATAACAGTAACATGCAAGAACATTTGAATACATTGCAAGAATGGTCAGATCAAAACAAATTAAAACCAAATCCTACAAAGTGCCAGGCGTTGCCAATATACTTTGGCAAAAAAGAAATTCCTGATGTCAGCCTGAGCATTTTTGACCAATGCCTTGAGGTTGTCAGTAAAGTCAAACTACTTGGTGTTATGATCCAGGATGATTTAAAATGGGATTCCCAGGTAGAGAGTATACAAACTAAAGCAAATCAGAAAACGTTCATGTTGCGAAAATTAAAAGGTGCAGGGCTCAATGATCGTGAACTTCTAATCGTTTACAAAAGTTATATCAGGCCAGTACTTGAGTACGCAGTTCCATTATGGCATGCGGGTCTCACTCAGAGACAAAGTAATCAAATTGAGACGATCCAGAGGCGTGTCTGTCACAGATACATTTTTGGTACACAGCACACATCCTACCAAGAATCCCTAAACAAAACTGGAACTGGAACCTCTTCATGTAAGGCGAGAGCAAGTTTGCAGAGTGTTTGCAAAAAAAGCTTGCTCCTCTCAGCAGTTCTCTGAGTGGTTTCCACACTCTGAGTACAGATCCTCAAAGTCGCTCAGAAATCAACCTAAATTCAAACCATACAGGTGTAGCACTACCAGATTCAGGACAAGCCCTCTGCCTTACATGACTGGGTTGCTGAATGGAAAATAGTGCAATATTGTTCTCTCAGTCCACCATAATGTTCTTGTCTTGTTTTTTATCAATTTTTTTGAGGTGTACTTATTTATTCCTCTGTCTGTTTTAAGTTTATCTCCCAAATTTAATCAATCGAATTTTCATCATCTACTTTACGGACTGTTTGTCTTTTCTAATGTGCATTTCTGTATATTTTTGTCACAGATTGTCTTTGTTTTAATAATTTAATTTTCAATATTGTAAATTTCATGTAACTCAGCCTTTGGCTGCAATGTGTTTTAGCAATAAAACAATTAATAAAAAAAAAATGAAATTGCATTTTGTTTGACCATTATATTGCATTTTGTTTTGGTTTAAGGTCTCCTTTGCCCCGGACCCCACTCCGCAAGGGGCTTCGCGCTCCGCATGCTTGGTTTGCAACTAAGCCAGATTGAAAAGCCCCACAGTTTAAAAAAATCCTGGGGAGAACCCTGAGTACTTTTACTGTTTTCCCGTTTGATACCTCACAAAGTCGTAAACACTGGCCACTGCTCTTAGATTATTTGCGCTTTCCGTCTGCGGCAGTGATTGTATGCCCTCTACAATAACCACTTTGTTCATAAGAACGTGCACAGGCACTCTAACATTACAGCGTAAGGTCATTACCTGTCTAGGGGGGATAGATATTTCATGCCTACCTGTCCGTGCAGTAATTGGCATCTTTTCTGCTATCTGAGCCCCCTGCATCTCCAGCTGATGTTTGTCTCGAGTTAAACTGTACCATCGGAGGGTCACCTCCCAGGCCTCTGTATCAATTTGTCCCTGTTCAACTATCACATCTTTTAACAGCTCAAGTACGTTACATCCTAATAATAGTGGGCTTTGCTTACGGCTCAACAACCCATCGCTGCATGAGTCTTTTACAACTAAAAAGTGAGCGTCAACCGTTTTGTGAAAAACAGTAAGAGGGACTTGTATATACATGTATCCGGAGATCGGAACCTCCAACCCACCAATACGGTACACTTACAGGTAAGTCCACAGTGGCTTTGCATGTAGGCCACTACTCCTTGCCCCAGCCTGATTGGGTGTGCGCACCATGCACTGCATCACGAATGTTATTTGTTCCTGTTGCTTATTTAATTGCACCTGCATGTTCTGTACACATTTCATCATTTCGGAATGTTGCTGAAACATTGCATGTGGTCCGTACCACTTGTTACACATTTGCTACCCATGTGACGCTGATGCCCCAACGTCAACTATTTCTTCCAAAGTTGAGGCTCCCACCTGGCAGATTTGCCCTGGTCGAACTTTCAAAATCTCTGAAAAGTTCAAGGGTCATGTCCCTAAACTGGTTAAAGCTTTGACTGGGGTTTGCAATCTGAAGTCTCTTCAGCTCAAACCGCACACTTTGCCCTCGTGCCCCTGCCACAAACTGCCCTACCAGCGTCTTGTCTTTCAAAATTTTAAGAGACTCTTTTTCAGCCTCTGGGGCTATGCGCAAGATCCTGTCATAATTATAGCCTTATGAGTCCACGGGAAAACTCCAAGGTTTTCATCTTCAAGTTGTCCACTCTCAAAAAATGCCTTTTGCAGTGATTGCAACGTTTCCCCTCCCCCAAAATGGTTTTGTAGCAGCTTCAACGAAAGGGAATAATCAGACTTAACTTCATCACGGCTTTTAACTTCAATACGCGCCAACCCAGCCAAATGGTCAATAACAACATGTGCCTTAAATTCCGCAGGGATATTGCATTGTCTACAATAAATGTTCACCTCCTCCAACCACTCCTTGAGTGTTGGGTCCTCAGCCCTAATTGGCTTCCCCTTAAACCTTTCAAGCTTGATGGGTCTTTCTCTAGTACTATTATTTTTCTGCAATGCGTCCGACAGATTAGACACCAGTTGTGCCAACACCCCTCCCTCAGGGTCAAGTGCAGTTGCCATGTTTACTACAGGCCAGCCTTACGCTATACTGCTGTGCCTTAGCCCTGTAGCCGTATCTAAACAAACCCCGCACAGACTGACCAAAAATCAATAGCAACAGTATTTAAATGGGGCCAATAATTAATGTTAATGCCTGCCCTTGTTTACCCTACATGCACATTGTGTGTAACTTCAATGTTTCCTACCATAGTATAATTGTCTATGAATTGGTAAAAAAGCCTTACAGGTTAAACATTCATAAATACAAGCCAAATAATAAGCATTAGTTTCAAATAACTAATATTATAAAGTGCATCACAATACCGAGTCCTGACTACTGCTTCCCAGCCCTGGTAAGCCTGTCGCTGTTACTGTCAGTACTCCCATCCGGCCTCTCACTCTGATACTTTACTCTGAACCATGACACCGTCGACAATCAACAAACGGTGTTGGTAGCCCGGCTCAGTGATATAAACAACAGCAACCAGTCACATCACACAACGTTAACGACAAGCACATGTACATGCACACATGTACATGTACAAAGGTGTTTCTTCCTCCATGCAATAAGCATACAGCATACAGCACACCGCAAAGTCAGTCATTACATACACGGTACATATACAGTACATGTAGTAGGAACAGCCACATCACAGAGAAAATACATCAACACGATCAAGCCGCTCTACAACCGCACCGTCACTTGCACTTGAAAAGCTTCCTTTTAGCACCCCATCCATGTTATTACCATCTGTATAGTGTTTAGACGCCGTATGACGTACTGGGGTTTCATTAAAGGATCAGTGACACATAATAATGGAGCTGGCGTAGACCACAGTTTGTTTGGGTTCATTCGTCTTTTAAGTCGAGTTTATTTCTCTCATCAATCTCTTCTGCTTCCAAACTCTCCCTCGTTTTCCCGCTTAAACCCCGTAGGCTTACCCTTTGACCTTCCGTTGTCAATAGCATGTCAACGACGCCCTCTGGCAACCGTGAACGTATATAAAGTCCAATCACTACACAGCCATGACCATGATTTTAGTTTCACAGATACCATAACACATCGCATAAACACAGGGTTTACTCATCCAATCCTACAGAGTCATTGCCCACTCCCACCTGCTCAATATCAAGCTGTTTGAGAGCACACAAAGGCTCTTCTTGAAGAGGGGATTGTTAGAGAAAGTAAGAGTCAATGGGCATCCCCGGTGGTGGTGGTACAGAAGAAAAACAACATTATCGTCTATGTGTGGATTTCCGCCAACTTAATAGGGTTACACATCGTGACTCTTTTCCACTCCCAAGTATCAAGGAATCTCTCCAAGCACTTGGGGGAGCCCAGTTTTTCACCGTGCTGGATCTTACTAGTAGTTATTACCAGGTTGCCATGCACCAGGAGGATGTAGAGAAGACAGCCTTTGTCGTGCCTTTACTGGTCTCTACGAGTTTACAAGACTACCATTTGGCCTATCCAATGCCCAAGCGACGTTTCAACACCTGATGCAGCAGTGTCTTGGTGACCAATGCTTTGACATTGTTCTCATTTATTTAAATGGCATCATAGTGTATTCAACCGATTTTGACTCCCTTTTGGTTCAGTGTTTTCCAGACTTGGTCAGCATGGGCTCAAGCTGAAACCAGCTACATGTAAGTGCCACTTACTGAAGCGGGAGGTGAAGCATCTTGTGTCCAGTAATGGTGTTGCAGTTGACCCAGAAAAAGTAACAGCGGTCCGGAACTTGCCAGAACCAATTACAGTGAAAGATGTTTGTGCCTTTCTGGGGTTTTTACCGGTTTCTTTCGATACCTATACAATGTGACACAGTAACCAAGAAGAAGCAGAAACGACCTCAGAATGTCCAGGTTTGCCTTGATAATGCAAGGAAGGCTGCATTCAACACACTAATTGATCGTCTCACAAGAGCACCAGTCTTGTCATATATGCAAACTTCAGTTAGTCCTTCCATGTTGAGATTGACGCATGTGGCACTGGCCTTGGGGCTGTTTTGTTCCAGCTAGATGATAAAGGGAAACACCGAGTAGTTGCGTATGCCTCCCGATCATTGCGACAGACAGAGAGAAATGGCCACTAAAGTGCATTCAAACATGAACTGCTGGCATTCAAATGGGCTGTTACAGAGGTGTTTAAAGACTTTCTCCATGGTCACCAATGTACAGTTGTCACAGATCATCATCCACTGACGCCAACTTGAACTGCCATGAGATGCGATGGGTTCTTCACAGGAAGGTGACATCTCCTTTTGATCATCAGATACACTTTCAATTGGTACTTCCCTCGACTCTTCTGAAGGAAGTGCTTACCCGTTATCAAGATGATGCTGGACATGATATGCACGTTCTCTGGCCAAGATTCTTCTCTTCTTGTACAACATGGAGATGACTGTGAAAGAATGGTGCACAATATGCAAATGGTGTGCCCAGAGTGAACCACCTGTTCGTAAGACTCGACCACCCTTAGGATTGTTATCTGCCAGTAATGGTGCAGTTAGTAACTTCTATACAGCTGGAAGTGAAACTAACTCCAAAGATCAGGTGATTTATTACATGCATGCATGCAAAATTAACCAAGCTTTTTAAATTTCAGGAACAACTGTTTCATATGGCTCTGTAAAGACAATTTAACTTGTCCATTTGTTTGGGCCAAATTAGGAAAATTGAAATGTTTATTAGGTCCTGTTAAATTACACTATTTTCTTTGCAATGTTATACTGGGGCTAGCATTTCCTCTTACAAGTGCATTGCAAAATTATAATTCAAAAACACTACATTGTAATAATGTATGAGGTAGAATTCAGTTTCAAATAGTAAAGGCCATCAAGAATAATCAGTTTCTTCAAAATTGTGGGTGGGTGGCTGCTTCAGAAGAAATCCTTGAAAGTCAAAATTTAGTTTTAAATTTAAAATAAAAGAAAAAGTATTTAAGTGTTTTGTATGTCTGGCGACTTCCTCTTCTCTTCCACCATTGGAAACTCCTGAGCTGCGAAAGCACTCATCTAAAATATCTGATTCATTCTTTGTATGCCAAATTACTTTGGTCTTTTGTGTATAGAGTTACAGAACATTGAATTGTCAGTCAATATTTAAAAACCTAAATTTGGGGAGGGTTGGCAAACAATTTTGTTTAAATATAGATTTGTAAACATATATTTTATTACTCTGAATGGCTCCTTAAAATCAACTGTCTTCTTTGAAAGGGAAAGTAAATTATGTAACAATGAAAATACCTACCTGACCAAATACATCTTTAAACACAGAGAATCTCTGCTTATGATGAGGGCCTTCTGGTGGAGAATCAAGCTTTTTCACTTCAAAAAAAGCACTTTCCACCAGATCTTTTACGAATGTGTGGTCCTTGTTCCAATTTGATAAAATGGGTGGAAGAACTGGCCTGGTTGGAGACACTGCCTGCTGTTGCATGTTGGTCTTCTCATTAATTGATATCTGAAACAAAATGTTTATCAAGAAACAAGACAAATGGTTACATTTTATGAATAGTGAGTTTAATTGTTTTCGAGCCGATAGTGATAAGTTGGTATCAGCTAGGCCCGTAACCAGGAATTTGTTATAAGGTGTTCGGACAAAAGTCCGAAGACCTCTTGTTGAGGTGTTCGTGCAACAGCGCGAACAACTCATTGTTTTTGTTCGGGTTTTTTTTTTTTTTTTTTTAAGGTGTTCGTGCAACAGCGCGAATAACTTATTGTTTTTGTTCGGTTTTTTTTTAGGTTTTTTTTTTAGTTTTTCTTCTTCTCGGTGGGCTTTGTCCACAAAAAACGCATAGTTGCGAGGCCTATATCAACTTGAAACTTTACATGTAGGTAGATTGCAACTAGCAGATGATACAGAAGTTGTGGCGTCATGATGACGTCATCGGGTGTCAAATTACAAGCAATTTACGTCCAAAAAGTGACATCGCGCCAATGCCTGTATGTCTCTGAATATTATAGCTACAGTAGTTATATTTGGTCATATGATAGACCAAGACATGGGCAACATTTGAAAAGTTAACACCAAAATCGTATGACCTTTACTTCCGGGTCGTTACCCTGGGTCGAAGTTTGCCTTGAAATCGGTTGAAATCGGGTATGCATTGACCCGCTGTTAAACCGCGGGAAAATAACTGCACTGAAAACACACACACAATGCGTGATCTATAACAGTTGCATTGTGAGCGGCTTTTCGTTCTATTGACGACGTGCTTGTACATGCTTGTACTCTAGTCTCTGTTCAAGGTTCATGCATCCTGATTTTGGCAATAGTTTGTTAGTCTCTAAAACCGCCGTCCATGCAAACCTCGCTTACAATCAAATGCCAGGCTTTTGTTCGTGAGCTTTTTTTTACTTTTGCTAAAGTGTGTAGCTTGTTAGGTACGCCACAAAACAGTATTGGCACCAAATTCAACTAAATGCAATAGCTCAGGCGTTGACACAACCCATTAATAGCCGAACACCTCGGTGTTTGTTCGTACAAACACTTAAACTCTGTTTATTGGTACACAGAAAGGAGTTGCAGCTGTCAACATGAGCCATCTTTAGTCTTCACTGCTCCTGTCAGCTGTCAACTATGGTTATACCTGGCCAAAACAATGATTATGGATGGTCTTTTCTTGAGAGATAAATTTACAGTAGTTTATTGAAGGTTCAAAATGACACAAATTATGCAAGGTAAGACATGTCCAAAGGAATTGAAATAATAATTCTGGTTGAGCCCATTTTCCTTGTAATTCATTGCATTTTTTGTTGGTATGGATAACATGACTTTGCGTAACTAATGCTGTGAGACTTTTTATTCAAAGAAGTTTACATATTTTTGAAACATTCTAAACATAAGTTATTGTAAATTTGTTCATGCATTTAAAATATTGTGCTATGATTTTTATTGTGTTATATGAATTTTTTTTTTGAGACTTGGTAGGTTATGAACGAATTTCTGAAGATTATTCATGAAGTCATACTCTGTTCATTGTTTTTTCTTCATCAGAATACAGCACATCCAGTACCGGAATGGTCTACAGTGAAAATTGTGACACTTGCTGTTATGTTTCATTCCTTATTTCCCTGCCGAATCACTGTATGATGCACCATGGAGGTAGAAATAGTATTTGACTCAATTTTTTAATAGTCTAACTTCACAATTGAGGCTTAGACTCGCATCTTCATGATGTGCCTTTGTATTGCATAACTGTTCTAAACAAGTGTCTTCTAAGGTTTAATTTTTCTCAAGTCTAAATAAACAAAACGTTTTGTACAGAAACCAATATTTAAAAATCAAGCAAGCCATTTATAAATTGCAACTGAAAGCTTACACAATGCTTGACTTATTTGAAGGTTATCATCATCAAGTGTAATGAACAATCATTGTTCATCCATCAATACGTAATGAGAATCCAAATTCATTTGAAATCCTTTGAACATTTCTAATAATTATAGCTTAATAATGTCAACTTGAACAACATAGCTTGTGTGAACTTGTGATTTATGATGAATCAATAAAGAATAAGTTTTCATTAAACAATAAATTAGCTTTAATAGTGAATGGCATACTTGATATAGTTATCTGTGTATTTCAAAGCCTCTTATCGAGATCTGCATCCAAGATGAAAGGGAACCCACAAAATTTATGCTATGTATTAAATGACAATATTGAACCTCTGCCCTTTCAAATATATATTTGATGACGTCGTCAATTTACACACTGCCCTCTTGTGACAAATATTGTTTCATAAAATCGTAACTCTCGTAATGGAAATAAACATGAAATCTTGCACTATTACTTCAGGTTCAAACCGGCAGTTGAAGTTTTATATTGAATAAATCCAACTCCTGAACTAGACAATATAAAATTTGTTAGTTAGAAAAACACATTTTTTTCATCATGACGTCATCGGGTGTCAAGTTACAGTAATTCAAAGCTTGGTACTTAAAAAATCATATCTCCTGAACCGCACGTCATAAAGTTATATTGTTTGTTTTGTCTTGTACTTACAGCACTTGTGACATTTTGTTCATACGGAAGACCCGACTTTGACCTTTACTTTCGGTCCAAACAGGAAGCTCAAAAAATTTAAGTAATCATATCTGCTAAGCTCCATGTCATAAAGTCGTAATGTTTGTGCTGTCTTGTAGCTTACAATACATGTGACATTTTCTTCATATGCATGACCCCACTTTGACATTTCCTTCTGGTCCAAACAGGAAGTTCAAATATTAAAAATCATATTTCCTGAACCACATGTCATGAAGTCTTAAAGGAACATTACAGAATTGGTAAGAAAAAAACTTGTAAAATATACTTTTTGATCACAGATTTACATAAAACTTACACAGTCTAATGATGATGATAGTAGAAAACATCCCTTGAAATATTTCTGTCTGAAATGCCATATTTGATGAGAAACAAATAAACTAATTTTCCGATTGGAGTTTATCACTCAGTGAGCGTTTTATTCATTTGTTGAATCTATATGATTTCATGCAAATGTGTAATCGTTTTTTCACTATTTTCTCGTGACCCAGAAAGCCGATCTATCTCAAACTTCCACAGGTTTGTCAGTTTATGTTTGTGGTGGGTTACATAAAGTGCTTACACTGCCAGCAACTGTTTGTTAGAAAAAACAACGCTGTAATGTTCCTTTAATCTTTGTACTGGTTGTTAGCTTAATAAACGTTTGACATTTTATTTCCGAAGCATGACCCCACTTCGACCTTTCATTCCGGTCCAAACAGGAAGTTCGAACTATACGAAACTCTAGTCTCTGTTCAAGGTTCTCTTAACCTGATTTTGGCAATAGCTTTGTCAGTCTTTAAAACAGCCGTCCATGCAAACCTTGCTAACAATCAATTAACGTCAGGCTTTTAATCGTGTTTTTTTTTTTTAAAGACTTTTGCTAAATTGTGTAGCTTGTTAGGCACCCCACAAAACAGTAATAGCACAAAATTCAACTAAATGCAATAGCTCACGCGTTGACACAACACTGACCACATTATAATAACCGAACACCTCGTGTTTGTTTACGTACAAACACTAAGTTCTAGTTTACACCTATTCTTCTTCTTCTCAGCGTCGATTGTCCGCAAGTAAAGACACACTTCCCAAACTCACATAAACTTGAAACTTGAAACATAGTTAGATATTCATTAGTAGAACAAGCATTTTGCAAAGACGTCACAATGACGTCATCAGGTGTCGAATTACAAGGTTTTTAAAGTTTTAAAAGGACCATTTGCTTTTTGATGTAACTTCGGCAATTTCAAAGCCTTGATGTTCATATTCAGGCATCTGATAGTTCAAGACTGGGACAACATTTGAAAAGTTAACGTCAAAATCGTATGACCTTTACATCCGGTCGCACCGGAAGGTCAAAGTTTGCCTTTGTTTTTTTTCGTGAAATATTTCAATTTTGGGGCATAACTCAAGATTCAAATTTAATTAAACATTGAAACTCATAGGACAATTGAACCTCAATATCAAGACGACACAAACTTGATGATGTCGTGATAAGGTCATCAGGTTTTGAATTACAATAAATCAAAGTTTAATATTTGTAAAAATAATAACTTGTGAACCACATGTTGGATTTTTACAATCTACACATCATCGGACAGGACGCTGAAGATGTCACAAACGCTACATAAAACTTGACCACATGTGACTTTGACTTCCAGTTCAAACCGGAAGTTGAAAATTTCAAAAATTCATATCTTAAATACTAGTTAACTTTTCAGCAACTATCAGGGCGTGTGCACACATACATAAGTGAAAATAGAGGCGAAAACAGCAATTTTTAATATATGCATATTATGCATATTTTCCGTGATTTATTTTTTCTACTTTTTTGGAGGATTTCAAGAGACATTTGCATGCAAATTTGAGGTGAAAATTATATCAATTTTACTACTATTAGGGCGTACATGTATGTATACATAAACAGAGGCGAAAACGGCATTTTTTAATTTATGCAAATTATGCATATTTCCCCTGCTTACTTTTTTCTACTTTTTTGGTATGTTGTTTTGGAGGGTTTTAAGAGACTGTTGCAAAAAAAAATCATTTCTGTTGCAATTTTGTCTAGGTCAAGCCATTTTTTTGCTTAGATTGACTAGACTATAATAGCTAATGCACTTCTTGAGTTATGAATTTATGAATTATTAAACTTTGATTTACTGTATTTTGACACCTGATGACGTCATCATGACGTCACAACCACCTGATGGAGGTTTTATCCAGGTCCTAACATGGTGTTAATTTGAAGTTGATCTGATATACAGAATTAATGTTTTTACCGAGAAAGTGTTTTTTTAAAGATCTACACAGAGGCAAACTTTGACCTTCCGGTACGACCAGAAGTAAAGGTCATGTGAATTTGGCTTTAACTTTTGAAATGTTGCCCGTGTCTTGATCTATCATATGCCCAAATATGAATACTGTAGATATATCATTCAGAAACATACATGTGTATTTGCATGAGGTCACTTTTTTTACTTAAATGGCTTGTAACTCGACAACTGGTGACGTCATCATGACGTAACTTAAGCGGTTTTATCGACTAATGATTATTTAACTATGTTTAAAATTTGAAGGTTGTGTGAGCTTTGGAAGTGTGCTTTTTTTAGGGGACAATCGCGAGGGACAAGAAGAAAAAGAAAAAGTATTCCAAAAAAATTTTTTTTTTTTAAACGGAACAAAAACAAGAGGTGTTCCGGGCGGAGTGCCCGAACACCTAAAAGCCGGAACAAAAACAAGAGGTGTTCCGGGCGGAGTGCCCGAACACCTAAAAAGCGTGTCAAGGAGCACATTTCAAGTTCAAATTAGTAGTTTGCATTTTTAGTCTTTTGTTCAACATATCCTGCTTTCTTTAGATTTCTATTTTGTATGTGTCTTTTAATCTCCAATTCTTTGTAAAAATGTGCTTTTTTAAGCTGGAGACTATGTTGTCTTTCTTTTAAAGGCACTGGACACTATTGGTAATTACTCAAAATAATTATTAGCATAAAACCTTACTTGGTAACGAGTAATGGGGAGAGGTTGACAGTATAAAACATTGTGAGAAACGGCTCCCTCTGAAGTGACATAGTTTTCGAGAAAGAAGTAATTTTCCACAAACTTGATTTCGAGACCTCAGAATTAGATTTTGAGGTCTCGAAATCAACCATCTGAAAGCACACAACTTCGTGTGACAAGGGTGTTTTTTCTTTCATAGTTATCTCGCAACTTCGACGACCAATTTGAGCTCAAGTTTTTACAGGTTTGTTATTTTATCCATATGTTGAGATACACCAAGTGAGAAGACTGGTCTTTGACAATTACCAATAGTGTCCAGTGTCTTTAAATAATTTTAATGGTGTAATATGTTTTAATAATACAGTATTTGTACTGAGGGCCTCCATGGAAAGCAGTGCTGGGCACTGATCGGAGTTTACCCTCATTAAAGAAGACGCAAATAAATGAAATAAATAAATTTAATATTTATTTATGTTTTAAAATAACTACAACTTTATCTTCGTACTACCTTTTTGTTTACGTTTTAATCTAATATATATTTGTGTATATGAAAATGAACATCTTGCATGTATAAAAAAATCTATTTCTCATTGTGTCAATTTCATTAATTGCTTACCAACCCAAAAGAACCTATGGTCAAAATGCCAAGAATATAGTAAGTGGCCTGACGTTTCTTTCTGGATAAATACATAGGCGTCAAAGACTGCAGAAGTCAAAAGGTAACTATAATTTGTGGATCGCATTCCCATTCCCAGCTTCCAAAATTATGCTGGAAACGTTACAGGATCAAGCATGGGCATGTGGGACTGAATTATATTTCACATCCTGGAGATAGAAATTACATCGGCACCTTGTTTACATGTACCATGCAGTGGTAAATCGGCGGAAACTGTATTTGTGCATGTGCCGAGTTTGTGGGTGCCGAGTTTGCTAGGTGCCGTTTTCGACAGGGTGCCGAATTTGTATATCGTGCATGTGCCGAGTTTGTGGTAGACTTAATTTCAAGTCTGAGATCAGGGTTATTTCTCTGAATCAGCCACGCAAAACGCCCCCACAGATTAGCTATCAAACGCCCTAACTCGCAATCTCAGACTTGACCCTCTTGTGTGTACGGGATATTCATTTATTCACAACTTACACTTACAAAACAACACTGATACCAGAGAGATGACCAATCAGGAGGCCACAAAACCAATGTTGGCCGCGTCTATTGCAAGTAGGTTACAATCACATCAGCATTCTCTATAAAATCTCATTGGCCTCAACATGGTTTTATTTTTTTATAGTGCTTGGTACGTATGGTATTTATAATTTATAGCTAAAATAGTACAAGATCTTAAACTGTTGAAGAAATAAACATAATATAATACCTGATTCCTACTAGACGAAAAATTGTTAACCTATGGTATGAATGAAACCATCCAGTGATTTTTCTCCAACGTTGTTATTTATTATGAATTATAACAAAAATGAATCAATTTGTGTGTTTTTTATTCTAAACTCAATTTGAATCGCTGAGCAGAGGCAGTTCAGTTACAATGTTGTATTTCTGTACTAGGCCTATATCCTGTGAAATAAATGGTTGAATTTGTATGCATTTTATTGAAGGCTTCTGCGATTCTGACCAATCAGAGTGTTCCGTCCACTTTTGGAATACATGTAATTCGCCATAGGGTGTGTACAAACCGATGAACTGATTCCCAAGTCTGTGATCGTAGGCTTATGGCGAAGGTTAATCCACAAGAGGGCGCTATTTCAGGCAATAATGTATTGGCTATTGGGTAGACTAAAAGCCACGATCGCAGACTTGGGACCAAGTCTAAGTTTGTGGGTGCCGAGTTTGCAAGGTGCCAAGTTTGTCACATGGTGCCAAGTTTGTGGTGCCGAGTTTGCAAGGTGCCGAGTTTGCAAAGTGCCCAGTTTGCAAGGTTCCGAGTTTGTGGGTGCCGAGTTTTGCAAGGTGCCGAAGTGATCGGTTACCGAAAAAAAGACCCCTCTGTAAAAACCAAGTTTGTCAATTACAGTCACAATTAACCCTCCAAGAAAGGCAAATTAATAACACACTATCTATCAATCATGCAGTGCTGCAGATACTTCTAGAAACTATAACATAAGGCTAGATAGTTTCTATAGAAGTATGCTGCAGACATCTCCAGAAAAATTTAACTTATTTGTCGATGATGTTTGGCACCTTATTTTATCTGGGGTTTGTTGTAGCCCAGGTTAGGGTTTGTTGGTTTATTTGATGCATGTTATTCTTCACTTGTAAATTAATTGTGTCAATGCTCTATGATTGTATCAACATTAATTGGTAATGTGTGTAGTCATTTATTACACCTGGTCAGTGATCCGTAACTGGTCAAACGACCAGTCTTATCTCCAAATACTGGTCTTATCTCCAAATAATAAATTATTAATATTAATTAATTATAAATTAATATAATAATAAAATGGTGAGGCCTACCTTTTTAAAATAAAATTGTTGACACGATTTGTCCCGTGACAAAAATTGTGAACATCCTTCCAACAAGTCAACCTAGCGATAAGTTACCAACTTTAATGAAACAGCTTAATCATAAAATGCATGGACGATTAAAATAAATAGATGGTCGATATGCATTCTTGTTTATGTGTTCTTCGAGAAGAGGAGAGGCTGTCCTTGCTCTGCCTGGAGTGTATGCAGGTGACACCGCAACGGAAAGTGCGTGTAGTAGAGCAGAGGTGGTAGCTAGCTAGCGGTCCTACTAAATACCGTCAATTTACCGTCAACACGCCCGGTACCGTCAACTCGCCGCGCTCGGTACCGTCAACTCGCCGTCAACACCTCCAATATACATTTTAAACCGACAAAAGTGGCATAGAGTTGTAAAGTATGGGCTAAATGAGAATATACATTGGTTTGAAGTTACATTTCTTGTATGAAAATTAGGTTTATTTCGCGCGAAAAAAATTATCTCTAAGCAGCGTAATCGTTGGCCGCCATCTTGCGTTCTCACGGAGCTTGGACTGTACCATTCACGTAACAGAGGGCGCCTTGCGCCGTTTGCCAGAGTCACACGTAACGACCGCCCTCTATTGTGTATTGTGTAATATTATTACCCCTTTAGGGTAATGGTATGGTCCAAGCTGCGTGAGAAGGCAAGATGGCTGCCAACGGCTAGTTGCTCAGAGATAAAAAATTTTCGCGTGAAATAAACCCAATTTTCGTAACAGAAATTTAACCTAAAACCAGTGTATATTCTCATTTAGCCCATACTTTACAGCTCTATGCCTCTTTTGTTGATTTAAAATGTATATTGGAGGTGTTGACGGCGAGTTGACGTTACCGAGCGTGTTGACGGTGAGTTGACGGTTTTTAGTAGGCTGTGCTTGGCACGGTAACTAATGACGCGCTCGTCACACTCGTAACCGAATGCTGTCCCTCGAATGCGCATTATTATGCGGATGGTCCCCTGTCTATAAAACTGAATTAGAGACTAGTCTTGGTACAGACGTTCTATTTTAATATGTACATGGACTTGATTTCAAGTCTGAGATCTTGGTTAATGATCAGCATCAGCCACGCAAAACTCCCCCCGCAGGAGATTATCACACACTACTAAAAAAATTAAAATCTCCTCAGACTTGCTTGACCCTAGACTTGACTCAAGTCCCAATACCGAAAATACCCAAAAGGGCAAGGCCCTTCCTTGCCTCATCGTCAGAAAACTATTGTTTTGCGCTCTGCATTCCCCCCCAACCTGTTCCACGCGCGGAACAGTCACCACATAGCTACATTTTGTCGGTAGTATGCATTGATCTACAACGAGGCAACGAGGCACCTGTTTTGTCCCAACGGTATTACGTAATCATGCCACAGAGGTGTGGCAGGCAGGTTAAGTATCTCAATAATTTATGTCTGCTAAACCAGTCTGCTGTCGGCACAAGATCACAAGACCTTCATTCACAAAATGCCATTGAACCTAGAGCGGTCAGACACAACATGCCTTATACCACTAAGCTGTGGTAGTGATATGTGGCGCACGTGCCGCAGAATAGGAGTTTGTGCATGAGCTTTGGGGAAAACAAAATTTCCACCACCCCTCCTGACCAAATTGACGACCCCTGTTGATTGACACCGCTCCTAAAACGTGTGTATTGGTACACTGCAGGATATCAAGGAGTATCACGGGGTTGGGATTACCATTTTGAAGTGGTTATGTTTTCTTGATATGTGCCAGTGCACTGTGGTTGGGTGCCTCGCTGCAAAGGTAGATCAATGGATGCATGGAGATATATAGAAGAACTAGAGGGCGCACTAGCCAAGTTACGTGACTCGTCGCACGGGTGGTGCGGCCATGTTTTAAGTACCACTACCATTAATTACTTTACTGTACGCAAAACAACAACAAGAACACCGAGCATGTGATGCGTGCATTTACCATACGCACATTGTATACTTCGTACTCAATTTTGCGGTCCTGGCGTGTTTGTGCACGCAGTATTGTCAGGCGCCCTCTAGTTCCTATAACTCTATGGTAGTATGTCTGTACTGTGGCTGCATGCTGGCACGTTACATGTGTGCACGAGAAAGGGACTTGATCCAAGTCTGACCCTCGATGTCTGAGCGTGTTTTGGCGACCCTAGACTTGGTTATAAAAAATTCCAAGTCTGCGATCGTGGCTTTATAGTCTACCCGATAGCCAATACATTATTGCCTGAAATAGCGCCCTCTTGTAGATTAACCTCCGTCATTAGCCTACGATCACAGACTTGGGAATCTTGTTCATCGGTTTGTACATACCCTATGGCGAATTAGTCCAAAAGTGAATGGAACACTCTGATTGGTCAGAATCGCAGAAGCCTTCAATAAATGCATATTCAAATTCAACCGTTTATACCACGGGACATAGTACAGAAATACAACATTGATGCACAATAAAATCATCTGCCTCGACCTGCTCAGTAATTCAAATCGATTCTAGTTTTTAAATTCAAAATGAATAAAAACGTTGAGAAAAATGTTGAATAATGTTAAAACATCTGTTAACACGATCATGACACGATTTAATGTTTTGCTAACAGTCGACCTTACATGCCAACCAGCGCAGTTTGTTGATCAACAAAAGAAAGGTCTATACACTTCATTACTATAGACCTTATGCATTGACGTCATCACACCGCCATCTTAGAGGTAAAACGATGACGAAACAATGGAAAATGCACATTTTGTACGCGCGGCGCAGAGAATGAGCCAATGAGAAATCTTCTTTTGACCTCTAGACGAGGGCGCCCTACTCAAATGACGTCATGTGCATAAGGTCTATTGTGTACGTATGCAAGTTTTCCTCCTAACAGCGCCCGCTATTGTTTGATAGTGGGAGTGGGGGAATCGCAACGGTTGAGTGATAACGAACAACAACGTCTTGCACCAAGACTAGTGGAATGCACGTGAAGAGCAATTACAGATTTACAGTAAATAGATATAAGTCCATAATTTTTAGGAGTTGTTGCACAATAACTAAGTTAACAGGTAAATGAATGTGACTTGTGTATTTAGAAAAGACGAACACCAACTACGAAAGTGTGATGCAAAAAACAAACTCGCGTACGTGTGCATGCTCCTCATGAGCTCAGCAAGCAAGCCCGTTACTCGATGGAAACAAGACTGGTTCCCTGTCTTCACGAGTCAAGCCTCAATAACGATTGAATGAGCTTGGAAACGAGGTTGTGGTTGTTGTGCTGCGTGCCGGCAGGTCACACTCGCAGTATTTTCATTTTATTTTGTAAGTTGTGTTTAGGTAAAACTTTCATATTTTTTTTTCTTAGGGCAGTCTAAACACAGAGCACAGTGTGGAACACTCTACATCCTGTAAGTACAGACGTTCCTAACCGCATTTATAACCATCGTTTCTTTGCCTTCCTTTTCACTCTTAAAAGGAACATTACAGAATTGGTAAGAAAAAAACTTGTAAAACTAAAATATACTTTTTGATCACAGATTTACATAAAACTTACACGGTCTAATGATGATGACAGTAGAAAACATCCCTTGAAATATTTCTGTCTGAAATGCCATATTTGATGAGAAATGAATAAACTAATTTTCCGATTGGAGTTTAATGTTTATCGCTCAGTGAGCGTTTTATTCATTTGTTGAATCTATATGATTTCATGCAAATGTGTAATCGGTTTTTCACTATTTTCTCGTGACCCAGATGGCTGACCGATCTCAAACTTCTACAGGTTTGTCAGTTTATGTATATAGTGGATTACATAAAGTGCTTACACTGCCAGCAACTGTTTTGTTAGCAAAAACCAATTCTATAATGTTCCTTTAAGTCTTGAGTGGTCGCACTTTATAATAAGGGAATAAAAGGGTAGTGACGCGGTCTTAACCGGCTGTTTAAAACCGGCAGGGTCGTGGCCGTGTGATAAAGGACCGAGCCGAAGGCTAGGTCCTTTATCGCCTGGCCACGGCCCTGCAAGGTTTTAAACGGCCGGTTAAGACCAAGTCACTACTCTTTTTTGTTAAAAAGCATAATATTGTTGGAAAAATCTCAACTTTTCTGTTAACTTTCATTTCCTGTCACGACCTCGAGCCCTGTTTCACGAAGGTGCCACGCTCAACAGTTGTGCGTACGCGCACGTCTTAACACTAACATGTTTTTAGATTGAACACCAATATGTGTTGATTGCGTTTCGCGTAAATTAGCGCCTGCGTGTAACCTTGCGCGCCACAGGTGTGTTTAAACACTTCTAGCCGTGTCTATATCATCCGTTTAAACACCCACGTGACACGCTCTCCACCAATCAGAATGGATAAACTGTCCCAGGTATTTATGAATATTAATTAAACTAAATCCATGCATGAAGACACCTCCGACAACAAGTTTGAACTGCACTGAAAAAACATGTAATTTTATAAACAACTTAATATACTTATGTAGAAAAGCCATAATTATCATAATCACCTTCAAGCTGTTGAATTGACTTGGGAAGATCCTATTCTTTTCCACGAAGTTGTAAAAACTATCGTCCGCCTGCCCATGTTGCCTTTTGACCGTTCTTGGACATGTTGGACGCTATAGCCTACCCGTTGGACGACACCATTCCGCATTAATTCATAATCATTATCAATATCATACAGGGCTAGGGGGAGCTTGTGAGGCCAAAGTTGTCCTTAAAAAAAGTATTTAGTGCTGTCCCACCCCACGTTTTTGTAATAGGAAGTTATGATTTTTAAATGAACTTAAAAAACCTAGTATGAATTTGTCTCCACAATCATGACAAACTCAAGTTCTCAAGTATCTTACTCAAAGTTAGAAAGTTAGTTAGTATTCGGGTTTTGTATAAAGTTGGTAAATATTACTAGAAACTAAATAAAATAAAATATACGTGTATAATCAGATGAAGATGAAAACCGTCAAATAGAGCGTGATAATATATTAAGACGGCCTGTTTTTAGAAAATTCAGGTAAAATCAGGTGACTACATGTAACAATGACAAAAGGACTGTCGGTGTCATAAAAAATGAAACAGGTTTTCAGCAAAGTAGTTTGTTTAAAAAAAACTTGCCACATGATTGAGAGCGCTGTTAATAATGATGACGCCATTTTCCAAATAATAAGAGAAAGCCCTAAAGTTCAAACACTATTTCATACAAAGACACCATTTGTATAGCGTTTCATAATGTCAGACCTCAAAACAAGGCTCAAAACTTACTTTTTGGTCTGTAAAAAAAGGTGAAATTGGGTGATGCCAATGCACCTTTTGTGAAGTACATCATAATTATGATTAAGCTCTTTCATATGACGTAGGGTAAACTGGGGTAAAAACGCCCGTTTTTTAAGTTTTAGTTAAATATCTCAGAACTTCTTGGAGACACAGGGAAATTAATGTGTGGTTTTATCCATTACATATCTCCTCTATTGTGTGCAAATATAAAATTATAGTCACTATGTTGAAAAAGTGAAATTGTCCACCCTTTTTGGATGGAAGTTTGGCGGGCGTTTTTACCCGGGTCTCGGGGTAAAAACGCCCGCCCGCCAAGAGGTCGCTATATGACAGGTTTCTTTTGTAATGGAATCATATTTATTAAATTAATTCAATATTGAGGGATACTACATTAACTGCAAACAACTTTTCAAACACAGTTGGTTCATTATAACTACAAACTCAATCATTTTAAACCGATAACTTTATGTGGTATGTTGAAACATTATCATTCATAATTCACGCACAATAAACTTGAACACTTATTTTATGTACCAACTTAGAAAGGTCTAAGGTTAACTCCAGCAAGGCTTCATTGGTCTGAGGAAATCATCCCAGAAGCTCCTGGTGCTGATTTCACAAAGCACTAAGATTCATCTTAAGATGAGTTGTCAGCTATACAATTTTTAGTGTGACATCACACCTAGCTTAGCAAGTAAGATGTGCATTTAAGCTTGCGAATGTACATTGACGGTAAGAGAGAGATTTTGTCACATGACCGCAGTGTGATGACTATTGACTACACAACACACATTTAAACAGGAATAGGCCTACTGGTGTAATAGAAACAGTCAATTGGAAAGAGATGAGAGCACACAGGACACCAAGAGATGAACAACGAAGAGGGTAACAGGGGGGGGGGTAGAGGGAAGGAGCTGGTATGACCACAAGAGGTTGGAAACACAAAACACAATACCAAAGGTGGGAAGGGGGTTAGTTAGTTAATGAGGCAGACTAAAAATGTGTACATCTGTGGGGATAAGGAGAAGGCAAAGACAAAAGGTTATTAGCCGTTTCTTTTTGGATGTTCAGACCAATGGGGTTGAATGATCTGGATGCACTTTATCCACAGTTTCTCCCTACTCAGGTGAACAGTTTCTCTGTTGTTACCTAGTGCCTTAATGCCCTGTGAAATCATGGCAGAAATAGTCCTATTCATGAAGTTATAATATTTAGGCCAAATCATTCAACGTAATCTTTTAATGCCGTTTGCAGTGGTACTTAGCATGAAGGAAAGTTATTTGTGAAAAAAAATCAAATACGTCACGATAAACTTTGCAAATTTTAATTGAACCTTAACCTAATTGATCAAACCTGAATAAAAAAATATAAGAAATACACAGTTTTATATATAATAGGCTTCTAAAAGTGAATATAAATTTAAAATATGGCTGTTAGTTACTAATATTGAGGTTTTTTTAAAGATTAATGAGGCTTTAATGGAGTTCGATGTTAAGGATGCTACTGGGCGTTTTTACCCCGAGGTACTTGATTTATCCTGGGGTAAAAACGCCCACTTACAAAACAATGTTAAGCAAATATTAAAATTGATTTTAATATTTTGATCATTTATTATTGTGTAGTTAACCCATCTTAACAAATATCAACTAAAGAATAATAAAAAAATAAAACAATGTGCTGTTTTTATTTTGTTTTAAGTGAAATACGTTAAACCTTCAACAGTCATTTTTCAAAACTTTTTTTTCCGAATTTTTTTTAACAGCACCTATGCACCCTTAAAATATGCTAATAAGTTTAATTATTCTTTTCATGTTTTTTGCCATGCATAGTAACTATTAGAAATATATTTCATTTAGTAATTCTATGTGTCTTTTTTTACTAGCAATAGAAACAAGTCAAGTGGGCGTTTTTACCCCATGGGCGTTTTTACCCCAGTTTACCCTATAGGCCCTATATTGTGAAAATAGGTGGTGTATGTATGTAGTTCAACAGATATTATTTGTTTTAAACACTTAACTTTGAATTGATGAATTCTGGCTATGTGTAAAGTTTGAAGGTTATGTGAGCTTGAAAAGTGTGTCTAAAATCCACTTTTCAATATTAAACTTCAATTGGTAATTCAACACTTGATGACATTGTCATAACGTCATTGAAGCGGTGTCTTCTTGTAGTAAAAATGTATCTACATGCGTGAAGGTTGTGTGAGCTTGCAAAGTGTGTTTTTGTTTGCTGACAAAATTGCTTACATTTGATGTGAGATTTCAAACCTGGGGTATGACCTGATGCCATTTGTAACATGGACTGGTCGATGACTGCAAAAATCCATTGTGTGGTTCTGCGCATGTCACTCGTTCCAAAAATGTGCTGATAAATTGAGAATTTCGGTGTTCATTTGAGTTTATTTCCAATCTAAAGCAAGTTATATTCTGGATCTTTCTGAGCATAACATCAACGAAAAGGCTAAAATGAAAGAAAAAAGATTGACTAGAGCCACGTGACGCAACGACAAAGCAAGTAATTGCAGAATACTGTACTGTAGGCCTAAGTGTCACCACCACTGGTACAAATTCCACTGAAGAAACATATTGTGCTTTATACATGATGGCAACCAGTCCACTGACTCACAAGAAACTTGACAATATTACAAAGATAATAGAAACTGTGGTCTCTTGTCTAGATAAAGTAGAACAGAATTTCTTTATTTGAGGGAGGGTATGCTGTGCTGAAAGAAAAAGTATGTGAAATGGATGAAGGAATGGATGATAAATAAAACTGTTAAGACCTACAGTTGTTGCAAGCACAGTCGGCAAGTAAGGAAAATTTGGACGAGCTGAAATGGAAACTGGATGATTTGTCAAATAAATCCTGTTGTAACAACCTGGTAATACATTAAGCCTGTGACGGTTAAACGTTTAAACGGTTAAACGGTTACAAAATCACTATCCGTTTAGTAAATTACTAACCGTTTAAACGAAACCCCCCCAAAAAATATATGCTTTCGTTTTCGCTGCCTTCATCACTGTATTTTTATGTGTAAAACAATTTAGTTTAGTTAAAAATTGCCGAACAACTACTATTCAATGACTCGATACTTTTCATCTCCGGCGAGTACAGCCTGTCAGAAGGCTGAAATTAACTTGTTTGTGGTTTCAATTTGCCGACAAGCTTTCGGACGGTCGGCTCTATTGTGGGCGCGCGTGATTGGCACGTGCTCAGCGATCTAAGCAGGGGACAGGAAATGGGATCTTTAAAAAAGTAAAATGTAATCTTTTTTTCATTGCGTGGAGGGGTGTCCCATATCTCCTAAACTCATTGATCAGTCGCATTTCTATGTTCAACGTTTGCGTGAGCCTCGACTTTATATTTCGTCCCGTAACTTACTCCAGTGTTTTTTTTTATGTATAGTGTTTTAAATTGTTTCTAACTCATAACCGCTTTACAAAATTAAAGTAACATGAATCCAAAAATCAAAATGCCGTGCAAGTCAATCAGCCGGTTTAGAGTAGTTTCGAAAAGGTCAACGAAGACAGTGTGAGGTGTAAAATCTGCACTGAATTAAATAAGGCATCAATGTTAATGCATTTGGTGAGGTTATTGGATTTTTTTTATAAGCCAGAATGATAACTCTTTAATTTCAAATGAATTGTTGGGGAAATTTCCGGGCCTATTCTACCCTCGAGCGCGACTTGTCGCTGTTCCAAACATCATGTTTTGTATGAAAGAACTTGTGTAAAAAATAAACGTTGTATGTGCTGACCAATCAGCGTCCAGTACAATGTACATCGCGCTCGGGCTAGGCTCAAGACAAGAGAAACACGTGAGAAAGGATTTAGTTTTACCGCTGTGAGCCACACTCGTTGTTCTTGGAAAAGGCGGGGCGTCGATGACATCTCAACCACGCAACGTCCAATGAAACTTTAGGATTCACATGGCAGTGGCCGTTGATTCTATTCAGTGCACCCTAGACTTGATTCAAGTCCCTTTCTCGTGCGAGGTCCCCAACACATGTAACGCGCCAGCATGCAGCCACAGTACAAACGTACATGTATACTACCAGTGCGCCCTCACCGACAAAATGTAGCTATTGTGGTGGCGATGCACGGTATTAGGACTTGAGTCAAGTCTAAGTTCACACGTGCGTTATACTGCACAGAGTCGTTTGTCAATACACACAGCTGCCGACTTTGTATGGACATTGTATGGGCGATGGGGGATATTCACGTGACTTTGACTCTCAGCGGGATGCTGTGCTAAAGATCGTGAAGGATTATCTCTCGGTCGGTATATTTTTGTTTGAGCTTTATTAGGACCAACATGACACAAGGACTTTAATACAAAATACACTGACAAAGATACAGTCTCGTATTAATAGTCAAAACATTGGGACTTCCATGTACCATAGAGAATTGTCTCTGGTGTTCGTGTTTTTTTAGAACAAATTAATCTGCCGCCGACAAACGTTTAAACGGTTAACCGTTTAGAAAAGTTTCGTTTAAACGGATAGTAAATTAAACGTAGGGTCACAGGCTAATAATACATGTATGGGCATACCAGAGGACAGTGAAAGAGAACTCTCGGATTGTTAGGAGCTTATCCAAGATTTCTTCTTAAAGTACATGTACATTGTAGCTAGAAGGAAATGAAATAGAAATTGAACGTGCTCATTATAGCCCAGCAGGGAGAGCAAGTCATACAGGAAAATCCAGACCCATTTATGTGAAGCTTTTGAGGTATGGAGATCAAGAAAAGGTGCTTTGTTTGGCGCCAAAATGTTTGAAGAGCAAGTTGTGCAAGGATAGGAGCAGTGTTGTAGTCGAGACCTGGAAGTCTGAGACCAAGACCAGCCCGACCGAGACCAAGCCCAAGCTCAAGCTTACAGATGTATGGTTTGGAGTCGAGGTCCCCTCAGTGCCCCCTGCTGTAGTGCTCTGCAAAAGATAACATCTCATGACCACTGATGGCTAACATGAGAGCTTAATATAGGGATCATTTAAATTCTGTCATTAACTAAATACAAATTGTAGGTGATATCAACTTTAACAAGACGGTACAAGCTAGTAAAAATAAGTACTCAGCTATAAAAATTTAGAAAACACACAATTGATTTGAGACTGAGCCATTGACAGCCGAGACCAGCCCTTCCGAGACCAAGACCGAGACCACAAAAATAGGTCTTGAGACGGTCTCGGTCACTGGATAGGAGAATGTGTACAATCAGATGATGGTCACCAAGGATGAAGATAGAAATAAACAAGCTGCGTGTCATCATTCCCTGGAATGTGCGTGCCTGCTTACTAGTGAAATCTCAGGATGGAAAGTTCAAGCGTATGTCAGCAGAAGACTTTGGACATTAAGAGTTGATACTGTTACTGTCAATCCTTTATTTCCTTTTGTTACCTTAGATATTTTTAGGGCGTGCCTGGTTTGTTTTTGTTTTAGTTTTTCTTGACTGTTAGAAATAATTGTTTTGGTCCACCTCCTCAGACGAGTTACCTTGATGGGACTTACTTTTGGTATTTCACACACAGACTACTGCTGTCATCAACCCTAGCCAACTACATGGATTTTTTGTTTGTTTATTGCCTTTGGGGTGTACCCCTTCTCGTGTGCGTTTTTGGGGTGTGTTTTTGTGTGTTTGCAACTTATTTGCTCAAACTGTATTTATTCCATGTACCTGCGTTGTCTCTTAATGTACTCCGGTTTAGGTTAATATGCATTATGTGTCTATTATTTGAGGAGCCTAATCCTCAATTGTTCGGGTATCAATTGTGCTGTAGCATTGTCTGGTTACATGGGGGTCGAAACGTTAGATCAGAAGCATGTGGGCAGTTCCATGGTGTCGGACGTACACTTCAGACACTTCAACAGAGTGTATTATTACAGTGATATAAGTAAAAGGACATTTTTTTCTGGATATAGGTATAAGGTAGTCACTAAAGTTATTTAGTTTAAAATAAATTTATATCTATTTTATGTAGGGCCTATGTTTTAATGTAGGCCACTGGCCTAAAACACCATGGTGTCGGACGTACTCGATGCCTTTTTTTTAAACCAATACTTGTATTTCAAACTCTTCGGCTGGTTTCCAAGTAGGGTTGGGCTTAGCCCACCTTGTTAGAGCCATAGAAGCATAACAAGGTACACTGTACAGGGATGCCAGTTTTCCGGCTATTGCCGGAATTCCGGCTTTTTCAAATTTTCCCCAAATTTTTCCGGCGCTCCGTGTTTCATTAGGCCGGAGAAAATATATTTTATTGAAAACAGATTTTCGGCGCTCGTTTGGAGCGACTCGTGTTTAATGTTAATATGTTTTGAAAGGGCCGTCAAGCTTTCGTACATGTATTGTAAATGCCGAAAGTATTGAGCGAAGATTAGACTTTTCTGTCGAATGTGTGCGTGGTGCCGTATGGTATGTATCGATGTATTTTGTGTGTACATCCATACACGATCTTTGGACCGTACATGAAATCGCTCTGAGAATTTTGTTTTGTGGACGATTGGCGTTACCATTGAGACATACCGACTGAGTTTTTGGCGTTCATTGAGTCATTATGGATGTTGAAAGAGAAGCTAATTTGAAACAAATTGATCGAGGGATAAAGAATAGGATTAATTGGCGGTGGCTTGAGTCGAGAGACAGTGTTTACAGGGTTCTCCCCACGTACAAGCTATAGCGTATCGGCCCGATACGCAATTTTGGGGGGCCGATACGCCGGCAAAAAGGCCGAGCACATTTACGCTTTTCAATTTTTGAATACCTTTTTTTATTGACCGCAACAAACGGATCACATTCTGTGTCCAGTGCCTTGGCCAACGTAATTTATAATCCATTAGTAATGCTTTCTTCGTGTGTGTCTTTGATCTATGTTGTCCCGGCCGCTGAAATCAATCACGATCACATACAAAAAACTTTCTTGTGTGCAGCGAACGATTGAGAAAAGCACACATGGCCACTGAAGTCAGTTAACTGTTTCCCTTCGATGCCGCGTGCACCTTTTTCCGAAGACGGGTACCAGCGAAACCATGCTCATTTTCGACCCCAAAAGAGCAAGCACGTTGATCGCTCGCTCAATCCCACATGCGTAATCCGTGCTAAAAAAACAAACATGTGCATACATGTTGAGAGCGGTGTTAGAGCATGTCGTGTTAGAGCATGTCCGTTTTATTATGTTTTATAATTGATGCTACTTGAGGAAATTTAATTGACAAACAATATATCACTTATGTAAACAAATTATTTTGACTTCTTTTTAATTTACAGAGAATGTTATTTTCTGTGTAAACTGAAAATAAATCAGAATAAAACAGTTGAAATGGGTTCACCACCCGTAGGGGAACCCCTGGCCAATTTTTTTTTAAAAAGAAACCTCTATTTATGCTATATTAAATAAAAATGCCTTTGTTTGACCATTATATTGCAATTTCAAAGGCTCTATGCACCAGAATGCAGCAGAGAGCATCTAGAACTTCAAATTTTTGCAGGGGGGGGGGGGTCAGAATTGTCTTTTTTTAAGTTTTATAAAAAAATCGCTGTTATGTTTTTTATTGTTTTGGTCGGGGGGGGGCGGTGACCCCCTTTCCTTCGCAGCGAATTTTTTTCAGGCTCTAAAGGAAAGAGTCACTGGCATCCCTGACTGTAGGCTAAGCATCGGTCCGATCATAGTCACCATTAAAGCCCACTCTTTATCTAAAACGCTAAGTCTGAGCAAGTTGTACCACTTTGATTGCAAATATTGCCCTCTTATAAACATTGCATATTGCTCCTGGAGGCCTACATGTAATGTACATGTTATTCACCTTAATCCTTACATTTGTGGAATTACTATGGTAACAATGAATTCATCCAGATATGATGTTTTGAAAAGGACGAAATAAAAAACTCTAGTAAAAATTGCATTCAAATAATGTGGCAACTGGGTGCTGCCATCTTGGTTGAAATCAGAAGAGGGTGCCCAGACTTTCAAGGTACAAAGATGGCGTTGCCCAGTCGCCATGTGTTTGATTTCATTGTTTACTACTGGGGTACAGTATATCATATCTGTAGGAATTAATCATTTGGTAAGCCTCAACGTGTATCATACTAATTCCACATGATAGGTTTTCTGTATAGAGAGTGGGCTGTATGGTGACTATGATAAGACCATGTTAAAAGAGAACATGTACATGTAGGTTGGACTTAAGATGCAGAAATGTGGCCATCTCTTTGAGTGTTGTTTGAAGCGACTAGCAAGACTTTTCATAATACAGGTTTTGGAGGTGTCGGACAAATAGGGTTTCGGAGACACCAGGATCTTGTACAGATAAGAAGATTATTAGAAGAAATAATTCCATGTAGGCCTACTGATAGTAGGGTATCAATTGTGCTTTGTACTTAACTTTGACAATTTTCTGCCCAAGGTTGAGATAAGGAGATCAACAAATCCACCATTTTGGAGTCGGACGTACATTGGAAAAGTAAGTTTCCTAAAAAATGGAATATCATGAAATTTTGAAAGAAAAATTACAATTTATTTCCATCATTGTGTAGTTGCTATTGCACACTTCAAACAGTTACAAAACCAAAGCAAACACTATTTAAAAAATCAGGATAAAAACTTTGATCAATTTTCCCAAAAGATTATTTTTGACCTAATTTCACTATTAAAAGTATTTTCAAGTTAAAAATAACAGTTGAACTGCTGAATATTTTTTATATCTTTAAAAATGCTTCAAAATAATGTCACAGTAGTGCCATTTTGGCATTGAGGTTTACGTTTTTGTGGAACTGCCCATATAGAATAGTGGTGCATGACCCAGGTGATTATTTATTGTTGTGAGATTAAAGGCCCAATGAATTGTCGTTCTTCAAAGTATTTATTTTTTGTTTTCTCAAATGAATTATGCTTCATGCCTGGGAATAATTAAAAAACTTCTCTTTTAATGTGAGAGGCTAAGGAAATTTTAGGAAATGAGGAGTATTTTTAATTTGTGTCGTAATTCCAAGGCAGATTTAATTTTACTCTAAGAAACCCATAGCACTAAAGAAGTCAAAGTGCAATGACAACACGAGTGGGATGGTAAACTTTCTCATGGCTCAAACAATAGTTGTGGTGTTGCAATAATTTGTCAGAATGGGAAACTTCATGATGTGGATGAAATGGTGATTATGGTAGAATTTTGATCATTAACTTCATGAGAGTTTCATCCTTACAATTATTTATGCCCCAAATATCTAGAACATGCAGATTAGTTTTATGATGAAGTGAATTGTTTATTTCATGAAAAGACTTTGAGACTAAGGAAAGAATTATTGTTGGGGCGATTTTAATTGTGCTCTGGATTCTAGTATCGATAAAAAACGTGGTATTGCTAAAACAAAAACCACTGTGCCTGACAAAATCAATAATCATACTGAAAAATATGATTTGGTTGATATACGGTGACTGATGAGACCCAGCAAGTGCAGATGTAGATAATTACCTAAAAGTAAAAACAGACTAATCCTCTCATACAATGTACATGATGTATGTAAGCTGGACTTTTTCCTGATAAGTAATAATCTTATTGAAAATGTCATGAACAGAGACATTTGCCCAGGTATTAGGACCGACCATTCTGCAATTGTTATAATAACCTTTCAATTGTATAAACAATAAAATAGAGGCCCTGGCCATTGGAAGTTTAATAATTCTTTTATAGTAGGATAAACTGGGGTAAAAACGCCCATGGGGTAAAAACGCCCACTTGACTTGTTTCCATTGCTAGTAAAAAAAGACACATAGAATTACTAAATGAAATATATTTCTAATAGGTACTATGCATGGCAAAAAACATGAAACGAATAATTAAACTTATTAACATATTTTAAGGGTGCATAGGTGCTGTTAAAAAAAATTCGGAAAAAAAAGTTTTGAAAAATGACTGTCGAAGGTTTAACGTATTTCACTTAAAATAAAATAAAAACAGCACATTGTTTTATTTTTTTATTATTCTTTAGTTGATATTTGTTAAGATGGGTTAACTACACAATAATAAATGATCAAAATATTAAAATCAATTTTAATATTTGCTTAACATTGTTTTGTAAGTGGGCGTTTTTACCCCCGGATAAATCAAGTACCTCGGGGTAAAAACGCCCAGTAGCATCCTTAACATCGAACTCCATTAAAGCCTCATTAATCTTCAAAAAAACCTCAATATTAGTAACTAACAGCCATATTTTAAATTTATATTCACTATTAGAAGCCTATTATATATAAAACTGTATTTCTTATATTTTTGTATTCAGGTTTGATCAATTAGGTTAAGGTTCAGTTAAAATTTGCAAAGTTTATTGTGACGTATTTGGATTTTTTCACAAATAACTTTCCTTCATGCTAGGTACCACTGCAAACGGCATTAAAAGATTATGCTGAATGATTGGGCCTAAATATTATAACTTCATGAATAGGACTATTTCTGCCATGATTTCACAGGGCATTAAGGCACTAGGTAACAACAGAGAAACTGTTCGCCTGAGTAGGGAGAAACTGTGGATAAAGTGCATCCAGATCATTCAACCCCACTGGTCTGAACATCCAAAAAGATATACACATTTTTAGTCTGCCTCATTAACTAACTAACCCCCTTTCCACCTTTGGTATTGTGTTTTGTGTTTCCAACCTCTTGTGGTCATACCAGCTCCTTCCCTCTACCCCCCCCCCTTGTCATCCATCCTCTTCGTTGTTCATCTCTTGGTGTCCTGTGTGCTCTCATCTCTTTCCAATTGACTGTTTCTGTTACACCAGTAGGCCTATTCCTGTTTATGTGTGTTGTGTAGTCAATAGTCACCCCACTGCGGTCATGTGACAAAATCTCTCTCTTACCGTCAATGTACATTCGCGAGCTTAAATGCACATCTTACTTGCTAAGCTAGGTGTGATGTCACACTAAAAATCACTGTGGTATTACTGACAACTCATCTTAAGATGAATCTTAGTGCTTTGTGAAATCAGCACCAGGAGCTTTTGGGATGATTTCCTCAGACCAATGAAGCCTTGCTGGAGTTAACCTTAGACCTTTCTAAGTTGGTACATAAAATAAGTGTTCAAGTTTATTGTGCGTGAATTATGAACGCTAATGTTTCAACATACCACATAAAGTTATCGGTTACAAATGATTGAGTTTGTAGTTATAATGAACCAACTGTGTTTGAAAAGTTGTTTGCAGTTAATGTAGTATCCCTCAATATTGAATTAATTTAATAAATATGATTCCATTTCAAAAGAAACCTGTCATATAGCCACCTCTGGGTGGGCGGGCGTTTTTACCCCGAGACCCGGGTAAAATTGCCCGCCAAACTTCCATCCAAAAAGGGTGGAAAATTTCACTTTTTCAACATAGTGACTATAATTTTATATTTGCACACAAAAGAGGAGATATGTAATAGATAAAACCACACATTAATTTCTCTGTGTCTCCAAGAAGTTCTGAGATATTTAACTAAAACTTAAAAAACGGGCGTTTTTACCCCAGTTTACCCTACATAGATGAAACTTTGTGCAGGAGATGAATAACAATCTGCAAGTTTGGTTAGGTGACCACTCAGTTATTGATCAGCAAGTGAAATGGGAGTGGATTAAATTTGAGGTCCCAGAAAGTACAATGAAATTTGCCAAGGAGAATTATTGGCTGAAGAGAGATAGAGTTGCTGATCTTACAAATAAATTGATCAATTGGAATCCTCCCTTGCTCACCAGCACAATGAGAATATTTTAGAAGAGATTCAGGTCATCAAATTAGAGGAGATAGATGCAAAATTTATTGAGGGTATTGTTATTTGCTCACGCTTAAGATAGTCTAAGAAGGGGGTAAAAATCAATAAATATTTTCTTGGCCTTGAAAAAAGGAAATAATAATAATAGCAAAACTTATAACGCGCACATATCCACCGATAGAGTGCCCAAGGCGCCTACAAGAAAACAATACAATAACATAAACTTACAAAACACATACATGGAAAATGACAATGATGATGCAATTACAATGAGCATGAAAATGCCTGAGACATCAAATGAGTTTTAAGCTGAGATTTAAAAGTACTTAAAGAACTAGAAGTTTGAATATGCAGCGGTAACACATTCCACAAGCGAGGAGCAGCTGTAGCAAAAGCCCTGTCCCCCCCAACTTCTTTTGGAACGAGGCACAACAAGTTTAGGGGCTCCTAGATGATCGTAGACCAGGACGAGTGACAGAGGGAGAATGAATGAGGCAAGAAATGTAGCCAGGGGCTAAGCCATTGAGGGCACGATAAGTTAACAGACAAATTTTGCAAGATATTCGTTCTCGAACAGGAAGCCAGTGAAGAGATTTTAAAACAGGTGTAATATGGGATGATCGTCTTGTATTTGTTACAAGACGAGCTGCAGCATTTTGGACCCGCTGTAAACGATTTATTTGATTGTTAGGCAAGCCAAAAAGTAAAGAATTATAGTTATCAAGATATGAGGTGACAAAGGCATGAATTAACTGTTCAGTTGCAACAGGATTAAGATATTGTCTAATTGAACGGATATTACGGAGGTTATAATTAGCCAGTTTAATACAGTTTGAAACCTGTGACTCTAGAGACATTGTTGAGTTGAAGATAACACCTAAATTTCTAGCTTGTTCAACCGGAGATACCGAGGTAGAGCCAACATGGAATTGATGAGGAATGATTTTGCTCAATTGTATTTTTGATCCAAGGAGAAGAAATTCTGTTTTATCCTCGTTGAGTTTCAAGTAGCTTTCCATCATCCACTGTTGAATGTCGTGAACACAAACTTCAAGCTTTGCCATTGATGAATCAAATTCCTCCTGTACTGGTTGACAAGAGAAATATAGTTGTAGGTCATCTGTATACATGTCATAGTTAATGTTGTGACCCTAGATAATGGTTTGCAGCGGTTGCGTGTAGATGTTGAATAACTGGGGGTCCAAGTACTGATCCTTGGGGAACAAGCCACTGTATGGCCGAACCATTGATGCCGATGTGTTTCAATCTGTCAAGCAAGACGCAATGATCCACTGTATCAAATGCACTGCTGAGATCAAGCAGCACTAAGCCAGAAATCTTACCATTGTCCATATCCATCAGAATATCGTTCTGGACTCTCAGGAGTGCACTTTCCACACTGCATCTGTCTGTATGCGGACTGAAAGGGGTTCTGAAGATTATGATCATTTAAATATGACTGGAGACGAGAAGAAACCACTCTTTCTATCACTTTGCCTAAATATTTTAGGTTTGAGATAGGTCGATAGTTCATAAGTTTCTGTTTATTAAGAGAGGGTTTTTTGAGAAGAGGTTTAATGTGAGCATGTTGAAGACATCTTGGAAAAGTGCCAGATTTAAGGGACACGTTGACTATCCCTGTGATGTACGGAGCAAAATCGTCCACAAATTCTTTGATTAAACAGGTAGGTATTGGGTCCAAATCACATGATGACATTGGGGCGTTCATGATGATCTTTCTCACTTCATTGACTGTAGCTGGTTGGTTAAGGAACAGCAGATGGGAAGCATTGTGAAAAGCTCATCACAGATGAGGGTCTGGAAATTATAGAGATACGAGATCCTTATCGAGCAAAGGGACTTTGATCACAAGCTCTATGACATGACTATGAGTCCAATCTTGACGAAAATACTGAGATTGAGAATTTGTGATGTTTTCATTCAAGGCAATAGGATTCCTGGGCTCAGTGAGGACAATATACTGCTTTGTGAAGGACACCTTACCAATGTTTAGTGTTACAATGCTTTGAAGAAAATGTCCAGTACTAAAAGCCCTGGTAATGATGGGCTGTCTTCAGAGTAGTATTTGATATTTTGGAATGTCGTTATTGACGTTGATAATTTTTTTGCAAGATGTTTGAACTATTGGTCTCACAAATGGGAACATGTCGTCATCACAAAGACAGGCGGTTATCACACTGATTAAAAAGGAGGGCAAAGACAGAAGTAAATAAAAAAAAACTGGAGACCAGTTTCCTTGATAAATGTTGGTTATAAAATTGCCTCATAAGTGTAAGCTTCTAAAATCAATAGGGTTGTCCCAAATCTAATTCACAGTGACCAATGTGGTTTTGTGAAGGGTAGATTTATTGGTGAGTCAATTAGAACCATCAGGGATGTTATGAATTACACCAAAATGAAAAAGTGGAAAAACATTCCCTGTTTTTACAGGGAGGTGCTTGTCTCGCAAGTTGATTTGGTGAAACCAAGTGATGTAAAGATTACTTTACTGTGTATTTATAATAACCACTGTATTAATGTTAATGGGTGCTTTGATCCCCTTCTCTGAATGGATTAGGAGGGGTCTTTCAAATTAGTATTACTTGCATTGTAGGAAAACTATATCATCTATCCCGCAGGCCTTGAACTTCATGTTTAAAAGGGCACAGCAATAATTGCTGGCTTTTTCTAAATTTGAAGGGCATCACAGCATATTCTTAAGTGTAAAAAGGGCACCATGGCATTTTTGTCAAATTTTGGGGTCATCATGGCAAAAACTAGATTAGACAAATTTTAACAATCTGACAGTAGGTGACTGTTTCTGAAACAGTTGGTTACACGTGTTACAACTGTTTCAGAAACAAAATCTAAGGTTGAAAAAATCTTTTACACAACCGCATATTTTATCCAAAACAATGTATCTTCATCACAGCATTTTGACTTTGCGCAAACACCCCGCAAAAAATCAACCCAAAAAACAAAAACAAATCTTACGCTAACGCAGTAAACCAATTAAATCTTTCTGTTGATCCAAAGTGTCAAAAATGGTGTAATTTTTGTAAAACAAAGCCTTTAGGTTGTGTTGTTTTTTGTAAACAAGCTAGAAACTGTGCTTCGCAGGCCATGCTGTCGACAGCTTTTGCATGCATTCCAGCGACAACACTGCTCTGTGTACGGTTTTAGCGCACACACCAGCGATGGTGATTATTGCAATTTGAGGGAAAAACTTTTTTTCCCGAGTATGCGCAGAAACGTAAAGTCTTTTGTCAAGGCGTTTTAAACAGGTGTTGTGATCTATCGTGTAATGCATTGGGTTGGAATATTTCACCAATAGAGGAAGTTTACTCTCATGCTATTGCATTGTTCTCAAACGCCTCTAGCATTCAATGTTTCTTGCCTTTATTATAGCATGCAAAGTAACGAGGATATACAAAGACTACGAGCCTGTAAACCGTTGTGTAAATTATGATCGCAATCTAATGTGTTTTGCGGAACTTTCGAGTGAATTTTGTTAACGTTTATCTGAACCGTAAAAATGTAAACGTATAACCATACATTTAGTATGCATCTTCCAATTTTACAAAAGCCACCGATAGCAGTTGGATAAAAGGGCACGGCAATATTGCCTTGAATTGTCTGTGTTTTTGAGGGCAATGGCATAGGGCACCAAGGGCAATTGCCATCGGTGCCGTCAGTAATGCCGTCAACAATTTTGAGGCCTTTATCCCTACAAAATGGACTTTTTGCTTTGATAGAAATAAATGCATTGCCAAAGGTTTCATTGTTTAGATTAATGGTTAGACTCATATTGACACTTAATCAACCAAGATGGTTGACCAAATCTTTATTCCTAGATTCAGGGAAGTACCTACTTCATAGAAGAAATATAGTGATGTTTTTAACATTGTTGACGATGAGTGGTTTTTGAATTTATTCTTTGCCACTTAAAGCCTGTACTGAGGTCCGAACAAGGATTTTTCAATACAAAATCAATGTTGTTTTTATGGCTAATAGTAGGCTCTGCAAGATGAGGATTATTTCTAATGATAAGTGCTCTTTTTGTGAAAGTCACACTGAAACAATCGAACATGTGTTTTTTTGATTGCATGGTTGACAAGATTTTCTGGTTGAATTTAGAGAACTGGTATAGGGAAAAGATTTTCAAAGTGCCATCAGACTGGAGTATAAATATTTTATCAAGACGTACAAATTGTCAAAATAGTTTAAGTAGTTCAGGAAAATTTATAATAAAATTTGGTTCCAGAAATTTTGATACTGAAAAATTAAGACAGTTTTTAAAGTGTCGTCCTCCAAATTCCATTCCATATTGACTACAAAGCTAAAAGTTTGAAGGTTACAATATACTATACATTTTTAAATAAATAAAACATTTAGAAATTAGGTTCTTTTCCAGTGTTTTGTATTAGCCCTTCCCCCAGATGGTACAACCTCCTCCACCCCACCCCTCTCCAATCAACTCAATTGTAAGGACATAACAATACAGTTTTTTGTTTCTAACCACAGACCAAACGCTGACCAGTATTTACAATATTTTACCTTATTTTTCAACATAATAGCCATGTTTCTACTTTAGCTCTAGAAGTTGCAATTGTGCAACTGGTTTGTGGCACGTCGTGGCCGAGCGGTCAAGTGCACTGGACTCAAGCTCTGGTGTTTCTGATCAGCAGAGTGTGGGTTGGAGTCCCGGTTCTGACACTAGTGTCCTTAATAAGCAAGACACTTAACCAGTATTGCTTCGTCCTTCAGATGGGACGTAATGCCGTTGGTCCCTTGTGTTGTGTAATGCTCATGAAAGAACCGGGTTACACTTACCACAAAGAGAAGGGGGTTTGCATTAATTACGGTGCCCAATTGGCGGCGTTCGTGGTGCATGAATATGGTAATTTCTTGAAAGAGAAACAACAAATCACGGTGCTTCAAACAGAACCTTCGTTCTCTTGTCTTTGTTAAGTCATGGTTTCTTTGTGCCAGCGGTACTCTCAGAGAAAAATGATTCCGACAATTGCGCTAAAATAATCCGTCAGACTGGAAGGGAAAAATTAACGATCTCCAGCGTTAAGTGGTTAAAAGCACTTGATTTGTCATCTTTATAACATCTCGCGCATCGAGCATTCCCTTGACAGTGCCTCATGTCATCAGATTGTTCGATTGTAAATACTCACTAGATTGGGCTACGCAACAGTTAGGGGAACGGGAGGGTACGTTCCCCCAATTCTATTTGAAATCTGGACCTTTGATATTAAAAATTACCAGATTAAAGGTTTTTCTTTTTAAAACTTTTATGTATATCTCAATGCTTAAAAGTACTTTTACTCACCTGCACCAGGCCTACATGCACTTGCTTAGCCTGTTCTTCAACAGATATCACCAGACTTATACAACACATAAAAATTTCATTCTAAAATCTGCTGCTGATTTTATGTCATCTTTATCTGTTGCTTCCCAGCTTAACAGTCTCCCGGCACATGTGCACTTGGCAACATCATTTTCAGATTTTCAAGAAAGGACTTAAATTTCACCTTTCCACACAATGACACAAAGTCTCTGTTTTAAAATTGTTTTTGCTCACTGTATTTTGAGTTTAAGCAAACTAATAGCGGTTCAAGTATACAAATGCCACTTGTATTGCATTGTTTTGTATTTAACAAGTATAGGAAACATAATTGTGTACTTTTTTTCACAGGGGAACTTTTGAACACATGTGGGACTTGCACAATCTGTTCAGGAAACCTTGCTCTGCAGCCACTTTATAAGTTTATAAAGTTGATAACCCTTTAGAGACCAAAGTGGCTGCAATGACAATTACCCATGACTCTTGCATGTCTGGGCATAAAGTCATGATAGTGACAGTTAACTAAAATGTCTCAGAAGGATTAATGTTGAATTATTTGTGTGTTTTCAGATACAAATGTTAATGTTTGCAACTAGCAAATTGACGATAAACTGATAGAGCCAACTTATTAGAGTGCAAGAGGCCTGGTGCTGTAATTTGTTAGCTTCAGCTGCCAGCTTAAAGCATTCTGTTCAAAATGCCAAAAGGGTAAGTTATCTTTTATACATGTACCTGTACTTCATGTACTTAATGAAGTGCACCAGTAACCTTTTCCCCCTCGTCATCCCCATAGATTTGAACAGGAATTGTCATTGCCATTGGCATTTTTTTCCGTACATTTGGATGTCTGTACGGCTGGGCACTTTCATTTCCAGGCTATAAATTAAGAATAGAAGTGACATAGTGACTTGTAACTTAGATGGGGGATTGTCATCATGGGAAAAGAAAAGTTGGGATTGTTTTGGGGGTGAAAAGGTCGAAGGTCAAGTTCATGGTAAGATACAGCTAAATGGTTAGAGGGCAGTTAGTCCAGTTAGAAGTGAAATTTTGACTTGTAACTTGAGGAAAGGAAAGTTGGTATTTCTTTCTAGGTCAAATGTCAAGGTCATTTTGCAAAAAAAAAAATGAATGTTGTCCAAGCAATTACTCCAAAAGTATGCGATTAATCTCAGCAGAACATTTGTCTTTGTCAACACACCATTGTTGTTTCTAATCTGAAAACGTTTTTTGTTTAAATGATAAATATTCTGCTTTTTTAAATTAAAAAATCCCAATTTTTATTGAGGCATAAACATGTAGTATATGTGCAGTGTTTTTAGACAGTTCCCAAATCTTGAGTACCGAGTACTCAAAATACTTTTGAGGCTGAGTGTGGGCCAAGTCCACGTACCATGTGGCTGAGTCCGAATCAAAAGTAATGAATACAGGGCCAAGTCTGAGTACCTTTGGCAAAGTCCGAGTACTAAGGCTGAGGTCGTGTTCAATTGGTGGCTACAGCTACGGCTAGATTTTCACGTCATCATGTGTTGAAGTATACTATGTCCTTAGCAACACTCTTAGCAACAGCCATAGCTGTAGCAAAAGCTGCCAATTCGGATACGGCCCGAGTCTGAGTCTCGTTCAGTTTAAGTAGAAAATAAATTAAATATGAAATTTTAATCTTCAATACCATCTCTGCCCTTACTTATTTATTGTAAAGACCTTTACAATACATCATATCAATGAACAATTATTTTAATCATGGTTAGACATTTGAAGAGCGTTTTTAAAGACATCATGGAAGCTGGAATTTTGTTTACAAAAGAGCCACAGAGCCTGGACTTAATACAGGCACAGCTTGTACACAGCTGAATGGAAGCATACAACAAATATTATGCTTTATGGAGATGCACTGTCTGATTTTTCTCAACTTCTGATATAATGAAGAAAGGGGCTGACATCTCAAAAGCTGTACAGCTGTTGCTTTTTTTAGTCTTGAATTTATGTGAAAATTATGACACAAAATGTAAATTTTCCCATATGGCCTGTGTAGTATCTTGCCCATCAGGAAACGCATTACTGTAGAATGTACAAGGTCACCACTCTGTAAACAAAGGTAACAAGGTCTATACACATGTCATCATAGTGCATGCACTACACACGTGTATTATAGGCTAAAACGGAGCAGTTTGCTTCCTTGTACAGATCTTACAAGCATACATAATACACACACACAAAAATTATAAATGCATTTTTATTGACTAATTAATCATAGAAATTAAAATTTTGTAATAACTCAAGATAAAAATCATAGCAATGTCAAAGTGATGTCAAACTTGCCGGTCATGTGACCATGATTTGACAAATTCAGTAATGCGTAGGCTGTCACTTATAATGCTGAACTTTTTTTGTGTGGTAGTCGTCCAGTGTGCAAGGGAAGTAGCATTTCAAGCGTAGTTTAATACCAGCGAAATGTTTCTGGTTTTTGGATTGGCTGGAGCTGTATCACCAGTCCAATCCGATTAATAATTTACCAACAAGAATGTAATTTTTGAACCTTAAAGGCCCTGTACATTATTGGTAAGATCGAAAAACACAATGCTCACAGATTCACACATAACTTACATGATTTAAAGTAAGTAATGGTAGAAAGGGTTCCTTAAAATATTTCTGCCTAAAATGCTATCGTTTCTGAGAAACGAGTAAAACAATAGTAATTATCGCGCGCGATAATTTGAAAAAACAGAAAACACATAAGATCTCTTTTCACTATTTTCTCGTGACCTGGATGACCAATTGAGCTTAAACTTTCACAGCTTTGTTTGTTCATGCATATGTTTAATCACACAAAATGTGGACACTGATTTTGAGTTGTTACCAAAAGTGTACAATACCTTTAACTGAACCAAAGTATGAAAAACAATACATTTTGTCATCACAAGATCATTAAAATACCTCATGTTATTAGTGCTCTTTTTATGACTGTGCTCGTATCTTCTGTTTTTTAAGATATTTTGATGCCTAATGACGTCATTATGATGTAACTGAAGCGGTTTAATCTCCTAATGAATATCTAACTATCGGGTGAAGTTTCAAGTTTGTATGAGTGTAACCCTGAGTTCATCTTCAAAAGTGGCGGGAACCGGAAATAATTTACAGTAGACTCCCTTTTTGCAATAAAAACCAAGTTAGAGAATTCAAGATATGATGCACAAAAACAGAAACTCTGATTTATTTTGTTCAATAAAAATGTCAAACGCGCAAAACAAAAAAGTTGCGCAGTCCAAGTCCAATCCTCAGTGGATAATTATCATGGGTAGAACCTGGTAGGAATGAATCTTATACAATTTGCAAGTTGCAGCCTCAGGTCTCAGACGTACTGGATGTGTGATCTGGGCACCTAGGTTATGACCTCCAAACATCGAAAGCACCAGTGTGTTTGGTTGTACTCAGTCCAGTAGTCTGAGCCTAAAATAGAGAGTATATGATCCAAGCCATAATTACTATAAGCTTTACAATTACAATATTCATTGGACAATTGTTGTCCAGTGCTTGGGAAGTGACCATCTCAAATACTTGTTGAGAAGTTCCTCAAGCTAAGCCTAATTTCACAACACTTCATGTGAAAAGGATAGATTCATCTACAGGGGAACTATTCCTTCATGTAGCAATCAACAAGCTCAGTAATTTCATAATCAACCAAGCTAAAGTAAGCCCAAAACTTTATCATAAGACAACAAATTGTGTCTTTAACTTAGTTATGGCTATTACAAGGCCTAATAAATACAGCATGTACAAAATACAGCACCTTCAGGTTACAAACTAAATCTGTTTCACTGCAAAACTTTATCACAAGACAACAGGTTGTGTGATTAAGTTTATATGCTTGGTAAAACAAAATTCACTAAATATACACATAGTAAAATCGTAATAAATATAATAGACTTAATATAATTCTTAATCATATTTAGAACCAGTCTAAAGCGTGAGGACTGAATGAAAAAGCACAACTTACATGTACCACAATACATCAGCTGAGACTGTTTTATAAGTTCTTATCAAGAATACAAATGCAGAGAATATAAAGATTGGGTTCTTCTTAAATATCAGAAGACAGCCAATAAAGAAATCAAAAGTTGTAAAAATCCTTTCAGAGAACTTAAAAATGCATTTAACATGTATAAACACTAGTCTCTGAACTCAAGAATCAGAAATAAATCTTAACTTTAAAGAAAACCTTGCTGACTCCTCAGTTTAAAATTATTAACAAGTACAAATTAAACTCACGTGAAATAGAGCACCAACATTCATATAAAGTAGAAGTTTATTGAGTGTATTCTTCAATAAATTTATACACACCCTTACAAGTTTATTTTTTGGCTCTGGGACCTCCATTAGGCATTTCATAACCTCTTCGTTCAAATAAAATAGGTTACCCCCCAAAAGGAAAATAATATTAAACCTGTTCCTCTTGAAAGTTTGTAACATACTTACAATGTATATATTCAGAGTGATTTATTGAAGTACAATGCACTCACCATTCTTTGTGTTTTCCACTTTTGGGGTCTGCACCTCTTGCCAGAGCTTTACAAACAGTACGCACACATCTTAAATGGATTCTGATGTTTTCTGAATCTTCATCTGGACATGTATCTGAGACATGCAATTTTTCAAACTTGGCAAGTGTAGCATTTACCATATCTGCCATCCCTATCATGAGGTGCAGACCGCAAAAAAAATCGATAGAGTGTTCAAAGTTTTGTTTGAGCTTCTTCACCCATTTCATTCCACTTATCATGGTATTGTGGAAGAATTTCTTGTCTATGAATCTAAATGCCTGTGGAATTTTAGTAATTTTACTTTAAAATATTTTGAAGCAAACATGATTTGACCCCATACGTTCACAAGTACCATTTACATGTATGTCACTTAAAATTTCTTTAAGTGTGTCAAGACAACTCTGTGCAGACTTGTCAGCCATGTGTCTCATTCCAAGAAGGAATGAGTTACCGCTATCATCATCAGCTATAAAAGCTTCTAGCTTTCGCCAAACTTGGGCGTTTCATCGCTTTGCAAAGAGAGGTTGCCTACTTTTGCAAAGTTTTCCAGGTGTAGTTGTGTGACAGCTACCATTTCTTTATTTATGTTCCTGGTTGTCATATTACTAGGTAGTTTGTCTATTTTTGCTTTGGTAAGGTTAAGAACACTTTCTATTACTTTTGGCACTTTGTCTTGTGCCACGTGGCACCCCAACAGCTTATAAACGCACTTTCGCAAATTGTCAGTGAAAGAGCCATTGACTAAAAGTAACATTTCCTGATTCTGTTCCTCAGCTAATTTTGTTCTCCACATTAAAGCGGCATCCATTAAAATGGCATTAACCTCTTTGCTCTGAAGGAGCTAGATTCCTTTAAGTCCTCTATCTTCCGTTCTGCTGAAACAATATCATCCTCAATTCCGAGAATGTAGGTATCCTTTTCGAAATTGGTGTCTTCCTCAATACGTGAAAATTTTGCCAATGAATTCTTAAACTTGGTAGACAACTTCCTCTTTGTCTTTTTTATTTCACCAAATTTTGTGTTGATTTTGTCCAATTCCTTAATTTGTGTCTTCTCAATCAATCAATCAATCAACCGCAGAGACAGCAAGGGTCCGTCGCACCGATCTCCTGTGTCCACGTCCTACAGCCTCACGCCACATGTGGTCGATTTCGCTAGGCCGGCCAAGTTGCTGGGCCCAGGATGATCGTGGGCGGCCTCTAGGTCTCTTCCAGCCAGGAGCCGGTGCTTGGCCTCCCCTGGAGTTGATGGCGATGCTTAGAGCTTTTTTAGCTGGGATGTTGTCAGCTAGGCGAGCGACATGGCCGAAGAAGGCGGAGCGGCGGCGTTGAATTAGTTGGTTGATGGGGGGCAGACATGTTCTTTGGGTGACCTCATTGTTGTTGACGAAGTGGAACCACTGGATGCTGAGAATTGATCGTTGACACCTCATGTGGAACGATTGAGGTCGGATTTGAGGAGGGTCCATGTTTCTGAGCCATACAGCAAGACAGGAATGATGCAAGTCCTGTATATGGCCAGTTTAGTAGCAAGTTTCAACCTCTTCAGCTTCCAGATTCTGCGCAGGTTGTTCATGGTAGATGAGGCAAGTCCAAGTCGTCTGAGGACGTCGGGTTCGCAGCCTCCGGAGTTGGAGATTTTACTTCTGAGGTATACGAAGTCCTCCACAACGTCGACAGACCACCCGTTTACCATGAAGTGAGAGGGAGTACAATTGCCGCTGTGGTTAAGAACTTGGATTTTCGTTTTCTGCCAGGAGATATTAAGGCCCAGATTTAAAGCCTCGATCTGAAACGACTGGAGTGCGTTGCTCAGATCCTCAGCATTATTGCTGACCAGAGGGACGTCATCTGCGTAGTCCATGTCTGAGAACCTTGACTGGCCGATGGTGACCCCTGTGTCTGTGGACGCTCTGTCAAGGATCCAGTCCATGGCACGGCAGAAGAGGGAAGGAGCCAAGATGCAGCCCTGTCTTACACCTGAACTTGTGGGGAAGCATTCAGAGGTGTTCCTTCCTTGGCGTACCTTGGCAGAGGTGTTGGTGTGAAGGTCCTTATGAGGGTGAGGAGACGGTTGGGAACTCCGATGCCTTGGAGAGCTTTCCAGAGTGCGGTTCTATCGACAGAGTCGAAAGCAGCCTTCAGGTCGACGTAGGCCACGGACAAAGGTTGACAGAACTCATGATGCAGCTTAGATAACAGGCGGAGGGCGAGAATGGCATCCATTGTCTTCTCACCCGTTTGGAAATTCTTTATTTGAGTGTTTTTTCGTTGTTCACGCCTATCTTGGTTAGCTTGTGAATGAGGAGATTGACGCTGTTTCAATGCTTCAACCTGGAGGGCGAGGTTATTGATTTATTTCATTGCTTCTTTTTTTTCTTCCTCAAGTTTCATACTTTTGGCTGTGACACAATCTAGTTCAAACTTTGAAATACCTGGTGGTGTCACTTTTTGAATTCTTGGACCACGTACAGATGGTAGCTGATATGTGGCTTCCTCCCAAGCATCAAACCGTTCTTTGCCCTTGTCACTTTTGTTCTTGTCGCTCTGTAGGCGTCGCTGTGCTGCCTTGAGGTTTTTCCAACTATCTCCAATATTTCGCGTCCAGGTTGTGTTGACATCAGAAGGCCCAGGGAAGTTCTTGATGAGGAGCTTAAGCCATGTAACCGCTGGGTCCCAAGTGCACTTGTTCTTTTCCTTCAGTTGGAACATTTGTATTACATGCTTGTTCTTCAATCCTGTGACTGGCTGGATAGCTGAATGGTTGCCACTTGACCTGGAGTAAGTCATCACTTAAGAGCACCGATGGACCAGGGTTTGACTCAACATCACCACATGTTGCCAAGACATCATAACGATGCGGTAGTTGTGTCTGCAGTATCAAATTTCCTGCCAAAAAAAAAAAAAAAAAAAGGAACTTTTTTTGTCACAAAAATGCAAAAATATAAAAATTTCATTGGGCAGCAGTGTACATTAAGTTATTTTAAAACATGAATGTAGCTTTTGTACCAAGTCATTTGTTCTTGACCCAACTAACCTAAATTCTATTAAACTTTACTCTCAACCTGACCCCCCAAAAATCCTCACCTATTGTAGCAGCCAGTAAGATGATGATAAAGATTGACCCCCAGGATCCAGTCTCCAGCTAGATGAGGCAAATAAAACCTCATTCTGCCATCCAGTGTTCTTGATGCCTTAGATATTGGTGGATGAAATGAACCAATCCATTGGCGCCAGACTTCGATGGAAATTCCCATGGTGTCTCCAGTGTCTGCAAAAGTAAAATTAGAAATAGATAAGAAGAAATAAATAACTTCATTCCTGGAGAAAAATTTACTATTAACAAAGTATTATTTTAGCCTAAAGGCATTCATGTAGGTTTTAAAAAAGTCCATGGAAGACAACCATCCCCCCCGAAAAAAACCTTCACAAAATCAAGAAGACCCTATCCCTAAACAAATTTTAAAAACTTCTTTTTTAAACTAACTAAAATAAAGGAAGGACTTTATTTGAAATGTACAAAGAAAAAGGTAGGGTTTGACAGTGTTTTAAAAATAAATTATAGACATAAGATAATAAAGTAACATCATATACAGTAACATCATAACATCATAATTCCACCTATTTTGCAACATTGCACAAACCAGGCTCATACCAGAGGGATACAGTTCAATTGATAGAACAGCCTCACTCAAGATGTTGGCCTTGTGGCCCACATACAACATGGCTGTGCTATCATGTAAACCCATGCCCTCTGATTTCTAAATGATTTTATCAACATAACTGGAACTTAAAACGTGATAAAAGGTATTTTATAAAAAATATCTATCAATAAATGAATTTATCAAGAAGCACACTGAATAATATATTGGCCCAACTATTAAATCAGACTTTTATACCTGCTTGCTACGCCCAGCAGGAAAAGCAATTTTTAAAAACTATGCGGCAAAATTCGGCACACTCTTTACCCGAGCAAACAACTTTTCTAGGTTAACTAACTATCGTATTTTTCATTTTTCATGTGGGTTTTAATCGGTATGGACCCCTTATATTCTTAATTTTACTCAAAAATTAGTACTTCATAAGGAGAATTTTTCTTACCTTACAAGATAACGTAGTTCAGCCAAATATTGGTCGATTTCGATCGTGTTTTTTTTTGCGTGATAGACGCTGTAATCGATCCCACAACGCATTACGCACACTGTGCAAAAGATCTATCATTGTTACAATGCGTGCAGCTTTTGTTGGATCCGACTTTCTGTACAGCGCGAGATAAATATGCGCAGAAGTTGTGCAGAAAACGTGTTTGCGGTCGCTACAGTCATTTGACAGTCTAAAAAGATCATTCATGGCTCTAGAGTTGATTGGTGCATTTGGAACAGGGGAAGTGAAGGAAAGGTCAATCTTTACGACTTCACAGCTTGGGGATGTGGTCATGGATTAGGGAGCGATGGCACTGTCTAATCTCAGGAAGGCTTTTGTGGGTCTACACACTACCAATTAAAACTAGAGTTTAACAAAAAGGTGTATCTGAACATCTTTTAAGAGAGTGGAAGATTAAAAATGCTTGAATAGACAGTAGGTGAAGATCAAAAGAACAGCTGAATAGCCTGGCTGGTAATAGCCTTTTGTCAACGCCTACGTGGCTTCTTTTTAGCAGCCGCGAAGTGACTGGAATCGAAGACCATGCCTGCGCACGAGTGGCGAAGCTTGATTTGCTTTTTTTTTTAAATGAATTATTCATTTAAATCAAACATTTTATATAACTTGTATGCAAATAAGTAAAGTGCTGTACGATCAGCCAATCAAAACGCTGACTTTGCCTAGATTTGTCCATTTGTGGAGTTAACGGAAAATACTAAAAAGAAATCAGTTAGACAACATGGAAGTGAGTTCATGATGAAATAAGTTTGAAAAAATACATTCATAAATAATATAAGAGGATGAAGGATCGGTTACTTGGACATAATCTGGAAATAAAGGTTGGTCTCAAAGCATTAATGCAACAGACGTGAATACAACATACCCCAAAATGAATTATAAACGAGTCCAAGAATGGATGATTGTTTTCCCAGTGTGTGCATGCAGTACTATACTGCTATGTTGTATTTTTAACTTTTTTAGGAATCATGGAGAAAACAACCTTTAAAGAAATTACCAGGATTTGCCAGCCCATGACAGGCCAAAATCAGCTGGCCATAGGCCCTATATGTTGCATTTGTGGTAGGAAATTAGTACAGTTCAGAAAATACACCAGCATGGATGTCCCTACAAAAAACAAACTTATCGCAATAACTGGATCATTCAATGTTGATTTTTCGATTGAGTCGAAAAGTTGTCCACAGACAACCGTGCACAAGAAATGAGAGAATCACTTCAAAGGTATTCTGAGGTAGCCACAAAATCAAGCACTTGCTCTAGCACTAGCAGCTTACGACTATCTCCCACAACAAGAACTAAGCAAATGAGCAAGACATCTGACATCCCAGTGACCCAGCAGGCACGAGCGTCAAAAGTTCCCAAGAACTCTCCTCCTCAACATTATCTGAATCCGTGCCCAGTTCAAGAAAGAAACTTTGGTACAGTCATTCTAAGAGTCCGGTGAGTCATATCAGTAAATTTGTGTTAAAGATTATATTTTTCCCTAAAAAAAGAAGCAAAACATAAATAGAAACAAATCTTCCCATGACCAGATGACATGATGGATGCTCTTTAGTCGTGCTCTTGTTTTGCTTAGTCATGTCTCGTTGCTATGTTTGTGTGTTTGTGGTTGTCAATCAATCTCAATTGAATTCTTTTAGGCAAACAACTATTCATCTTCAGGTTTTACCATACAAAGATTAAAGATTTAATCATGCACCATGAATCATGAAGTACAAGGTGGTTGTATGAAAATTAAGTACACGTGTGTATCAACATTGTTTTTTTACAGACAGGAAAACCAAAACACCAGACCCTTTGTAGGTGCATCAGTATCAACAGTCAACAAAGACTTAGCAAGTGCCATTCGAAGAGGTGATGCCTCCAGTGTTGTGAAACTTGTAGTAACATCCCCAGAACTGAGAGTCCACTTCAGAACTTGGATTGTGCAAGTAATCAGCAATGAGTGTTCGAACCTGTGCAGTCGAAAGCTTTCATCCACATTCCGTGATTCAAGCAGAACAGCTTGAGAGGTAATGGTCATTATTCTTCCAAGAAATGAAAAAGATGTAATTTCAAGAAATGTTGACTCTCTTGTGACATACCCCTCCCCAACCTACTCATACAAACATTTCACAAGGCAATTGACACTTGAAGTACTTTTTGAACAATCTAAAATTCTTTTAAAAAGAAGTCCTGCATAACTGCTTTGATAAGTCATTATCATCATGGTTTTATTGTGACTCGTCAAAAACTTGGCATTACTTTTGCTTTACTGTTTCAGAAAAAAGTGAATCAGTGTTTTACCGTAATTTGGTTAAAATATTGTAATTTTCAATGCAAACTGCCTTCAAGCTTGTGAGAAAGTTTTGACATTTTAACAAAAGGCTTCCAAACAACACTCACAGAGTGTATTGCTTATAAATGACATTATTTTGCTGAATGAAAAAAACTGTTACAAAATTGCACATTCATTTCAGAAATGGTCTTATGAAAAGCAAGAAAATTAACTTGAGTAGACAGCACCAGAGCTTCTAACCTGTTTAAAGGCTGCAGCTACCCATCCCAAACTGGAAGAAAGACAAGAGAAGGCCTTCAATACAATTCAGCTTGTATCATGATGGCAGCAGGTACTCTGTTGTGCTTGAGAAATGAACACATGAATGCACAACAGACAATGACTGCACTGAGCTTGAAAAGAGGAGGTGCAAGTGTAAAAACGATGAGCTGGCTGAAGGCACGAGGTATGAGCACTGCCAATGCAACCTTGTTCAATAAGCAGAAAAACTTTGGCAAGGACTTTGATGTGGATGCCTTGGACTGGAAAAAAAACTTGAAGAAGAATACAAAGAGGAAGAAGAACTTAGTACTCTTGCAAAGGAAAGTAACCCACTAGAGAGCCTAGCAAGATTAAACAAGAGCAGACATCCTGGATACTTGCTTAAAGAGGATGGGCCATGGTGATTGAAGTTGACGTTATTTTTTAGTTTTCTGCTTTCTATAATTTGTTGCATCTTTTGTAACATCAAATTAACAAAAGAAGTTATATTTGCAGGGAGTTTTTACTCCGTTCACTAGCCCGCCACCTAAATTTATCAAAATCCCGTAAATGAGGGCAGCAAACAAAACATGACATCAATATACGTACTGAATCCCCGGATGGTCTGTACTGAGCAATGCTTCAATGAGTAACAACAAACAGCCGTTTGACAGAGGGGTACGTACTGCGACGTCACTATTCTTTAGAATTTTTGGAGACAGCTTTCTGGCATTGACTGCTGTTGTTCCGATTTTGCTTGAAGGCAGGGGTGAAAAGAGGCTTGAAAACTGCATTGTAAACGAGACACCATTCATTCTATAACTCTGTCACAGTGTTTTCTCAGTAGATATAGGTGTATTTAGGGATGTAAAACTTTTTTAAAGAGTGACCTCTAGCATGGCCCAACTTCTTTAATGGGGACAATGTGGATCTCCGTATTAAAACAAGACAGTTGACAATGGCCGATGGCACAAAGGACTTACACTACCATGACTACTATCAATTGATTGCAATACAAAACAATACCCAATAGTCATCCATCAGCCAACATCAAAGATGCCCCTTTGATAACCTTTCTGCCATCAGTTGAAGAAAATCAGATGTTGAGGAATGAGAGGGCTACATTAATTAGACAGGTACTTGCAAAGTACATCCCATCATTGCACTGGATGAGGTCTTTTGTTCCAGATCATATTCATCACAAGTACATGAAGATTACAAAGAAAAAGAGCCAAATTGTAAGTATTCAACCTGAGAGTCTATTCCCCTGAACATTTGTGAAAATGTGCTGTGGATCCACCCTTGGTAACCGTCGACCCCCATAAAATGCTGGGTATCCCCCGTATTGTCTCCTCTAGCGGTTCCCCAACCTACAACCTTGCAAAGCACTTAACAAAGCTTTTACACCCACTTGTGGGTAAAACGCCTCATCATGTACCCAATTCAGCAGGGTTTATCGATATCATAAAGGGAATTGAGTTGCAGAACTCTGATGTACTAGTGAGTTTTGATGTCAGATCACTAGTCACTAACGTCCCTACCGATGAAGCATGCCAAATCTGTTCTTGAACAAGATAAAACTCTAATCAACTGTACCAGCCTAACGCCACTCTTCAGTCTCCTGACGATGACTAGAGCAAGCTAGTCGAAATGTCGAGACCAAAAAGAACTCACTCCGCGGCAGTGCAGTTAATTATGAGAAGTCCCCCCGATCCACAAAGCTAAAGTTGTAGTCCAGGCCGATTTCCTACCTCCCGCCCAGGTAGTAGTTTATAAGCAGGACAGTTCTTTTCAGAATTGAGAAGTCTCCCGAATTTAAAAAATCTATTCCGCGGTAGTAGAATAAATAGCAAGACAAGTTCTCTAAAGAATAAATCTACACAGCAAAGTAGATATTTATACACATAGTGTTACCGCAAACCGAATATATTGTAACGCGCCGTCGCAGTCAAGGACTTCTTATTGGTTTGATGATTGACTAGAATTAAATGTAACGCCAAACGATTAAATAATTATGACTCGGAGACAGTTCTAACTCTGATTCTCTGATTTTCTTCTTCGTATCATCACAAATTACATGTACTTACATTATTGTCATACACTCTTAACACAAACGAGGGTTATCGGGACCCTCTCTCGGTTCGTGGTCACTCTTGGGGATCCAGAACAGCACTGACCGCCCCTCCAGATCACGTGGGAACCCAAGCCCGCCATTCCACGATTTGGCGCGCAATGGTGCCTGGATTCCCAGGTGCTCCGGATGTCTGTGGTCAGCGCTGCCTGTGAGCCGTCATGAACTCGGTGACCCTGTCACCCCTGCTCGCTACAACATATTAACCCCTCTAACTTTAAAGAAACGACTAAAGAACTTTTCTTAACATTTAAAGAAACAATTATCTCAAAAACTTAAAGTAAACAAAAATAGACATTGAAAACTTCTTACAATAAATAATCAGTAACATCTCTTGTATATTCAATGTCTTCCAAAACTTTAGTTTTTAACTTTATGTGAAACTTCATAACTTATATGAAACTTTTAATACGTGCACGTGACAAAGTTGAGATGATCTACTCCGGGAAGAAGTGCTCCTTGATGACCCTCGTTGTCACTTTGCCGTCGGCATCAAGCAGCTCCTGGATCACCAGGCGATGAGTGTTGCAGCCACCTTCAGTCTGACACCCAACCTCCTTTACTGTTGGCAGGACTGAGATGGTCGTTGACGCCAGGGGAGCTACAACTTCCATCGACGGTGCTGGCAATGGCATTTTGATGCTACGACGTACTTGGGGTGGGGACAGAGTCTGCAGCATCAATCTCTGCTCCGGCGTCTCTGGGTGAAGACTGAGGAGGTCAATTCCACTTCCCGGGGTTTGTGGAATCTCTGGAGTCTCTGATAGAGCTTGCGGAGGATGACCAAGATCTGGGTCATCATTGTGGGACGCCCAATGCCTCTCCAGGTCATGTTTACGGACAAACGAATGAGCGCAATAACGATGAGGGCACCTCAGTCTTTCCTTCTGATATTGGCCATGTTGCTCCTCCTGATGCCTCTTGAGGTTCGACAGGGAACTGCATTCCTTGAAACACAACTGGCACTTGTAACGCTTATTTGGGCTCTCCCGGTGGACCTGTCTGGTCTTTCCCCATGAGGGTGAACGGCTCCTACTCCGGGCTACTCTTGGCCTGCAGTAGCAAAAAGAAAAGAAGAAAACACCTATTTTTAATAACACCAGTCACCAAAACGGTCTGGGGTTTTCGCTTACGTCTACGTGAGTCGGTTGATTCAACTCCTGACGAATCCAGGTGTAGTCCTTTGTCTTCAGGTGGTTCAACCTTTGGCGAGTCTTGCTCGGGGCAATCCGCCACCGTGTCCTCTTGCTCCTGAGTTCTCAACACAGGGTCCTCCTCTGTCGTCCCACTACCTGGGATAGTGCCATCATCTTGGGTGGATTGTACCCTCGCCATCTGATAAAAAGCTAGAAGCTCCACTGCCATCTCTATTAGTTGCAGTGCCCATGGCCCAATGGCAGACTTTACGACCCCTTTCCTTAGCATTGATTTGACTTCAGCCTCTGCCACTTCCTTCTGATAAAGTTGTCTAGGCCTCTGCGTTATTGGAACCACATTTTCTGTTTTGATTTGTGTCTCACTTAATCCGTTCGCCCAACGTCTCCAGCCCCCTATTGGTCTTGAGGATATTCCATGATGCAATTCGTGCAAGTAAGTGGGCAACTTCAAGTCTACCCTGGCTTCCCAAGAAGCCGTCCTTACGCTCTCCCTTTCCATGTTAACAGGGGGGGTCTAAGCAAGCTCGGTTCCCATTGAATTTACTGCACAGCACACAGCTGCTGCTGCCCCTCGGTGGAGGTTGGTGGGATCATCTCTGGGGTTCATTAGGCGTGTGGGCACTTCACTGGATCCAGTTCCTGCTATAAGTGAAGGTGCTACCATGATGAAATTCTTCACTGTCAAAGAGACTGCGGGTTCTATCAATCCGCAAGGGACCATCATGTCGCTACCTTCAAGACTCCCCTGAATGAGTATTTCCGTCTTAGGAGAAGCGTCAACAGTCTCAACAACTGTCACACAATGACTCTGTTGTCCCCCTGCGGTCTCCCAAAGAGGCAGCACTATTTCTCTCGACTCAAGTCATTCATTTTTGACATGAATCACCCATTGCTCGTTCCTCAAAAAGTCCAGTCCCAGCAACACATCGTTTCCTATGAATCGATGATGAACTTTCACTCCAGCCAGCTGCAACTCAGCTTCCACCTCCCCTACAATCGCCAACTCCTTATTGTCTGCTAGCATAACCATTACATCAGTGCTTTTCACTGAAGCATGGTCCTCCTTGGACCACCGTTTAGTTATCTTCTCTGACAGCAAGGATACTGTTGCACCGGTGTCTACCAGCACATCAACATGTTTTCCGTTGATGAGCGCATCTACATGCAACCCCACACCCACTACAGCAGCAACATTCTCTGTTGTTACGCCCATTTTGGGCCCCCCTGTTACAGCTGTCTCTTGGCCCTCAGATACAGCTCCTAACAGTTTTCCTGACCTTGCTTGGAGTCATTTACTCCTGCTGATCACTCACTCCCTTTACCATTACTTCCGGATTCCTTTTCCAGCTCGGGGCAATTGGGCTTAATGTGTCCCCATTCCTTACAATTGATTGAAGTACTGTGGCCATTTCTTGTCACACTTCCTCTCACAGTTAACTTGCTTCTCCAGCCCTTCCTCCAAGATTTGTGAGAGCTGCCGCGTTATGTCTGACCCCTGGGAGCTGCTCCCTTTCTTTGGTTCTGCAAAGGCGACATCAACAGTAGCAGTCCTCAATTTATTGATCTCTGACGAGCGTCGTTCTTTCTCAGCCTTATATAAGGCCGCCACCTCCACAGCTGCCGCTACTGCCTCATCCAGGGTTTTGTTCGCATCTGATCACTCTGGTTTGTATCTCGCCATCACTCAATGCATCAAGAAAGTGATCACGGCCCATCCGATCTCTACTGTCAGCTGGCAGGTCGTTGTACACCCTTTCAACAAGTTGCCTGGTCTCATCCGTAAGTTCTATCAAACTCTCCGATGGTTTCTGACGACGATTCCTGAGCTGGGCACGATGAAGTTCCTTCCTTTCGGTAGGATCAAAGCGAGCCTGTAAAGACTTTACTAGCTTCTTGTAGTCCTTGGCTTCATTTTGGAGACTTCCTAAGACTAGTTGAGCCAATCCAGTGAGCAATACCGCTAAGTACTGGCATTTAGTTTCGTCATTCCAGCTATTGATTCCAGCACACAGTTCAAAATGCTTTAGGTAGGACTCCCATGGCCCTTTTCCATCATAGCGGTATGGCTTAATCAATGGCCGTTGTTTTCCTTGCTGGACGGTGTCTTCCAGCTTCTTTTCTACTTCACATCGGCCGGGTGGCTGCCTTTGGTTCAATCACGGAACTCTTTTCTTTCTTGTGCCTTTATCCGGGGTATTCACTTGCTGGGTCATTGCTGCACTTGCCGTAGAAGGATCCGGAGTTTGAACTCCTGGGTGTTTAGCACCCTCCTCCAGTGTTTTGGGGTTCTTGTCCACCATTTCCCGACCATCAGCACCCATCTGAGGCAGAATTGATTGGGCGGTCTGCTCTCGGCTTGTTCACTGGAACTTCCTGTCCCTGGAGATAAAGATACTGGGTTGATAGCTGTTCCCGGCGGCCCGTACAGGGAGCTTGCAGGCACCCACCCCACTGAGTTGTCCCATTGGCTGAACCGTCTGTCCCCCACTGAAAAGTTATGTATTGGAAAGTGATTTCCAGAGTCCCCTTTACGAACTGTTGAGTGGCCTTGCAACTGTTCGTCGTCGATGCTTGAAAGTGTATTTTCAAGGTCAAGTGCATGGTGAGTTGAGTGATGAAGACTAGTCAGTGGTCCTTCGTTTTGGTTACCAGGCTGGTTGGCAACTGAATGAAGATTATCCGACAGAGTCCGTTGCTGTGAATGGACTACCCCTGAGTCTCCCCAAAATGTATACTCCCCTCCAAGCCTGGAGTGCGTAACATTTGCTTGAGCCCCAACCTGTGCTGGCGTTTCCACTTCAGTTGGTCCTAGTGGGACAAACAATTCAACTGGCTCGCTATCTCTCTCAAAAGTAGTTGCGTTCCGAAGTGCACCTACACCAGCAAATTGACAAAGCCTCTCGGACAATGTTTCTATTTCCTCAGTAACACTTGGTACTCTCTTTCCAGATAATGGTAAAGATCTTGTTTATCCATGGCTGAGTAGTTTACAGGTCCACTTTTTCTTGCTTCCATGCTGTCCAATAGCTGTCCCCTGCTCGCTACAACATATTGATACCTCACCATGCAATGCCCCAAAACCCATATCCCCCTCCCCTCATTACAAATTCCTAGCTCTGCAACTCTTGAATTGGGGGGAGGGCAGGAGGGCTCTAAATTTCTTTTGGACTTTAACACCCACAAATATTGGTTGTTTTCTTATCATTCCTCCAATTCAGCAACATGGATTTACACCCCAAAAAGCTTTTTGTGGGTACATGTATTAGAGATGGTAAGACCCCCAAAATGATTTTATATGATTGCCGCTACTTACTTCTAAATGTCATTCAGTAGTCAGGCTAAGTTTTAGCTCTTTTTTTCAAAGTTGTGTGCAGTGAATACATTACAAGCGGTGACAATGTAAATCCACACATCACCATCCTAACATCTCACCACTTTAGCCACACACTCACTTGCTAGACCAAACATTTTTTGTTATTTCCCAAACTTCAGCATGGTTTTAAACCCACATGATGCACTACTGTAAAATAGGTGTATATAAAAAGACTGCTTTCCTCATAATTGTTATAAACAAATATTAGCTTTATTAAAAACACAAACATGAATTTGTCCTATCTAATTGTTCATATTGTTTCTTCTCATTCCTTTTGTGTCACTAACAGGTAAATCTGGATGTTTGGATGTTTACACGGAAAACGAAAACACAAACGAGGGGATGGTGGCCATTCTGGACAAGATGAACAAGTATATTCCTCTCTTGCCAAATGCAAATGGCAAGCAACTGCCAGTTATCAGCAGGGGAGATCCTCTCACATGTGAGAGGCAAATGAACACAAAATTAGACAGACAGGACAGCTCATCCTCAAAAGCTAAATGGGATGGTGTCATTCCTGTCATAGATGACTTCCATACAATGGCAAACTGCTTGGAGGTATGTATTTCCTTTTATACAAAATCCAAGTTATAAATTATATTTGATTTTAAAATGCAATAAAAAATTGAAAAATAGAGTTACATGTAGCTGTTGCAAATTGCTTACAACCGAAAGGACCTATGGTATAAATGCTAAAAGTATTATTGGCCTGAAGTTTCGACCCTAGCAGAGTTTTTCTTGAAGGCTAAATATCAACATTGTTGTGTTGTCATTAAGCCTTTGAGAAAGACTTTGCAGGGTCAAAACACCATGCCATCAACTATTTTATGCAGTACAAAAATATGACATTTCAAATTTATAAATTTATAAATTTATAAATTTATTTTTTGCTCTTTAGGTTATATGGAAACTCATATACTCAACCAACACATCTTGGGATCCTGGGACACTGTTTACAGCAAGAAATTTCCTCGAGGCTCACAATGTTTTATTCAAACCTATGAAAGATGTAATCGCATCGGTTGAGTTTCTTAACAAGTACACAGATTCCCTCATAGTTTGTGCAGTTTTGGAACATTTTTATATGGACAATGTTTATTCACAACCAAGACTAAACACCTTTGACATGATGACAATGGAGCCAATGCAGTACGTCCAGGAACAGCTTGAGCACATCGTAGACAAGTTTGCAATCATGAGGGCCCAGATTACAACAAGCCAACCAAATTAACATGCCCCCATTGCTCGAAGGAGTATGTCCAGCAACAGAGATTACGCAAGCACATGCAAAAGAAACACAGGGCCTCGAAAATCATGTAACACAGGTCAAGAAGACAGCATCTTCAACTATAGTCAGGTTATATATGATGCTTTACTTCAAGCTTGTGGGGAAAACAAAATATGGCTATCACTCCTTTCGACTTTTTTGCTCAGGTAAAGTGTCTTCTCTTGCCTCAGCTCTCTCATCAACTCATCTGGAACAGATGTGTGAACAATTCTGGAAAGATAGAATTAAATGTTGAAATTGACAGAGAAATTGAACAATACAATTGGGTCTTAACCCTTTGCATGCTACGGGCGCAAATTTGCGCCCGCAACGTTTATTCCCTCACTGCTGTGGGCGCACAACACAACTTGCTATTTGTTTTGCATACAATCAAGCTTTCTTTTGACCCCTGACATCCATCCGGGTACTTTTTGTACACTTGGATACATAGAAGCCATGTTACAAACGAATGCGCGACAATTTTTCGTGAAAAAATCCTGTAATTTCCGAGTTTTTCCGTGACTGTTATCACCGTAAAACAAAAGGCAGTAATAATGGACGCCGCAGCAGCATTCCAGAAGATTTTTGTGGATTCTAACTCGGGAAAAATCGGAGTTTGAGGATGTTTTGGGAGACGATCGCGACAATAATACTTCAGTTGGGTTATGTCTATTGACATTGGGCCAGATACCGGACACATATCTATCGACGATGGTGCCAAATCCGACGACAACGATGGCATCGTTCCTATGCAAGGAGGGGAAGAGGGTAGAACAGTCCAAGGTGATGGGGATGCTTTTCTGCGTGCTTTGGAAGTGTGTATTTTCAAAATTCTGCATTCAAAATCAATTCTGTTTGGACTACCTGGTTGCCAGTATTATACTCTACATTTGTCTTATTTTGCATTTTGCAATAAAATAATTCCTTCACACAGAAAAAGGCTTTTTAGTGCAATCGTGTGTTATTTTAACGATTGTGCAAAAAGATTCCAGCTGGCAGGGAATAGTGTGTGTAGGGAATGCAGCATGCAAAGGGTTAAGGAAGAGTGGGGTAGACTCTTTCAAGGAAAAGTCAGTGCATCATCTGTGAGGAGAATAAGTCATTCAGCTCAGATATGTGACAAAATCCTTCAGCAGTGTGACAAGGAATCACAGATTAGAAAGCAATCATGTGACAACAGGTGTCCAAAAACTAGCTCATCACTTGCTCAAGGAACAGTTCTTTCAAGAAAAAATACCCCGTCATCATCATGCATTCCCAACATTTGCTAGAAATCCACTGACAGGTTTGAATTTGACAACACTGCAACAAGGATGGTGTCGAAAATTAAGGAATTCACTTTCAGTCACATTCAGTCCAACAATTATGATTTCTGCATGCTTGGACTTGTCTCCACATGAGTGGTCACCAGTTGCAGAACTTTATGTACTTTGTATTATAGGGCTCAAGTTTAGGGGTAATGTGACAAAGTAAATCTATGAAATAGTGACCCTTAACCCATCATCCCCCCCCCCCCATTTTTTTTTACAAAATTATATTTATAAAATAAAAATACCCGGGTCCCATCATTGCATATGTATTTGCAAGATTTCTGCAGGCATATCTCATGAACTTGCATGCTTGCACATGTATTTTAAAGCTTGCACATGTTCTTGCAGGCACATTATGTGCTCATTGCTTTTGCAATGTACAAGCTCGTGGCAAATGTGCCTATAGGTCATGTACATGTATAAGCCTAATGCAAATTAATGTTCTGTGTATTGGACCAATCATGTACATGAACATTGTATCTTGTCAATGCTGACTCGGGATTAACTTTGAGAGCAGCCAAGTTTTTAAAGAGGGTAGGAATCATAAAACATGAACAGTAAGTTTGGGAGGGTCAGGATTCACATCAGATGGTGCTTGGTTTTGGCTTAGGGTCGGGCAAAATTTTTGAATGATATGCAGTTTGCGATTTTTTTTTAATAGAGACGGGTAAAGCAAATTATTTGTTTCATACAACATCCTACAGCACAAGCACCAGAAATAGATAAATTTATTAATTAATGTGCTACATGTTGTCTTTAAACGCTTCAAAACTAAAGCTCAATTTCATATTCGAAAAGCATTGATAGGTTATTGACCAAAATGTTATGACTGTTTTGTGACTTGTCCCAAATTTATTTTAAAGCAAAACACAAGTTTTAATTGCAATGATACTGCTGAACAGTTAGTACTGAAATGGCAGCGTTTATGAATGTTCCTTACAGGACAAAAGTTTACGTGCCAAGGAGAAAATCAAGTTAATTTAGATATATAGCAAAGCATTTTTTCTTCTTCGGAAATGTATGTGCCTCTTTTAGGCCTATTTTTAGTTCATAAAATCAGAGGAGTTTTTGAAATAAGTAAATTTCAATAGAAATTCAATGTTGTGCATGTAAAGTTTGTCCCTTAACGTTTAAGTTAAAATTAAATAGCCTAGGCCTACATACATGTACATAAATATTAATATATATCTTTTTTGGTTCAAATAATTGGTTGGCTCTGATTTTGTCACTTGTGATTTGGTCAATAAGGCACTATGACTTTTCAGAAGTTTAACAAAAACGTTTTTGCTTTGATTCTGGAGATCTAGATGAATCTCCTTCATCAAACTGATTTTTGTCAGAATCAAAACCACTCAAGGCTGACTGGCTGATTCAAATACTGCTTTGGGTGTGTGTAGGTATACACATTCAAACCGGGGACCTAGGGTCCCCGTTTGGGAAAAGGTCCCCAGTTGGAAAACGTGTACAAAACCAATGAGAGCTGTTGCCAAAAAGTTACAAACAAAAGAGGGACAATAGGAGGTCCCCGATTGCAGGTGTTTACACACGTGTGCTTGTACACATGTGCTGGGTAGGCACACACACCATTGTGGGGACTTTTACACAATGGAACAAAGGTCCCCACAACGTTTTTCTTTGTTAAACTGGGTCCCCCACCAAGGGAATTCTTTAGAAAAGGGAACTAGAACAACAATAAGAAGTTCCCACAATGGTGTGTGCAAAAGTATGCGTGGGCTTATGGAAGGGCCCTTGTGGGGTATTTTACACAATGGAACAATGGTCCCCACAAGATAATTCTTTGTTCAACCTGGACCCCACAGGGGAATTCTTTAGAAAAGGGAATTAGAACAACAATAGCAGGACCCCACAAACCCGTTTGTGTGCATGTGATTTCATTTTCACTACCTTATGGAGACTGAGAACAAAGCAGAAAAGGGATAACAAAGGGTCTCCATAGGGAAATTCTAAAGACTGGGTTGCTCCACAAGGAATTTTGTGTACAAAGTCTATGGAAGGTTCTTAACTACAGGGATGTCTCCACAGAATTGCAAAAAATAGAATGTGTTTGTGTGCGCTTGTGTGGATGTGAATGGGTGTTACAATTCACAAAGGGAAACTTTTGTTAAGAGCCATACAGCCATGGCAGACAGCTTGATATCAGAAGTTTTTACTCCAAAGCATTAAGTGAGTACTTTGCAGTCAAAGAATTTGTTTATTCATAACTGAATTTAGAATATGCTGGTACTGAATGCTTCTACTTGGAGGTTGATGCTTTTACTTTTTGCTAATACTTGTCAACATTAACTACTTTTTATTCATACGACCCATTGTACTTTGGAGTTTTCAATGGGCTTTAAAAAATGTGATTCTCGTAAAAAACAGTTTTGGAATAAACAGCGATTTTGTTATTACATGGTCTGTAATGATGATTTTAATGTACCAGTAGTGAACTACGACAAAAGCATTGAATGAAAAGACTGTATAAGTTGTCAGTTTGTGGATTCTATACAGCCCTCGTGGGAAGTGCTCGTCCTTTAAAGAAAACAAATTTGCAATAACTTGGTGCGTCATGATGATGCAAGTCTAAGCAGCCCAAGATTTGTAAAATTAAACAAAATTGGTTAAGTAGTATTTCTACCTCCATGGTAATATCATACACTCGGCAAGAGGAAATAATAAATTGGGTGATAATAACAAGTGTCACTTCATAGTAGACCAGCCAACTTTTAAAAAGTCCTTTAGAAAAAAATCCATGGCAAAGTTTGTTAATGGCCGGCATCCATGCTAGATCTATTGTTAATAGCAAGGGGAGACGATTAGGGTGGATGCCACCCTCAATTTTGAATTTTAAGGTCATTTTAAGGTCAAAAAGGTCAAAAAAGTGATTTTTGGATTTTGCACCAAATTTGACCCCAAGTGGTAGCTCTATCTATAAAATGTATTTTTATCATCATATTGACATATCAAGCCTGTATAACTAAGGGTTAATCTTTTATCTTGTACATAAATGTATAGTAAAATGAAAACTAAAAGTGTGATTTTCTCAAAAAGTGCTTATCTTGAGTAGATCCGAATAAGTTTGCACTCCCTATCTCAACTGCTCAAGGGTGCATATATTTGTTTCAAACAACTTTTTTTCTGGAGGTTAATATACCTAGGCAGTTTTTAATCCATTTTTTAATTTTTTTTATGACCTGTGGAAAGAGTCAGGTGTTTATGCAAACAACCAGTCAAAGCCTGCTTCCAGTCAAAGCCTGCTTCCAGTCAAAGCCTATTATCACGCTGTTACAGGGCCCACTAACCGACCTACCAGGCTCTGTGGCACATCAAATGGTCTATGCTTAAATCTTGGCTGGTTGAAAATGATAAACAAAAAGATGTGGAAGTTGACAAACTTGCCCAAAGTGAGGTTAAGCAGTTCAAAAGGAGGGATGGCAATCACAGAGCAGAACTTTACAAAGCAGTTGGCCAACTGTAAGATTTTAGAAGCTTTTTCAGCAATACAGCCGTGGCTCACCATCGCACCATCGGCGACCACAGCAACCATGACCGGTTGGGACATGCTTATCTTGCAGTTATGCAGTATTCAGGAAAGGAATTTTTTTGTGTGAAGCAAAGTGGTTCAACCAGGTTCCCACTGATCACGCAACTGAGTGGATGAACCTGGGACATGCAAAATGCAGAATGGCATAAATGGAATTACGAGAAATAATCAAGCCAGGGACAAATTTTGTATCACATGGTCCGAGCGATCACGCATCACACAAGACATAAGATCTCTCTTCAATTTGGAAGATGATGAGGGAGAAACCACTTTCACCCACTCTATTAGCCTTCCTTGCACAAATCAAGTTGTTGATGACGTATAGCTTACAAGATTTGATGTGTTCCGAGTAAACCCCACCTTGGCTATAGAAGACGATGACACCGACTCTGATAATATTAAAGAGATACCACTGGTATCATGGGCAACCAGCGTCATTGCACCAAGTGATATGGTAAGTGACTCGATCAAAGCAAGTGGGAAAGAAAAAGCCACAGGTTTGGGGCAATTGCCTTGGATGAGAATAAAGCTGATCTCATCAAGTTCTTGTCAGACACCATTTTTTACAAGTTTTACATCATCTCTCCTCGTGGACCTGGCATCTGTAACATCAAGGAACCCACCGCCTGTTACTATCTCAGATCTTTACAAATAATCCTTGCCCTTTTCTACGATGGCAAGCTGTCTTGTTTCATATCTGCGAGATAAACAGGTCCCAATTGGACATAGTTGCTGTGGTCATCGATGGTGAGCCATGGCTGTATTGCTGGAAAAACTTCTCAAAGGAGAATCCAGTTTCCGTCCCTCTGAGCCCTGATAAAGTTTAGCAGAATCTCCACCATCTCCATGTAGGAATCTTACCACACAGCTTACAAGATTTGTGAACATTATGTGAACATTATATGAACACGGGCGGTGTTGTTAAATTCTTTAATGAGCTCTTGAACATTGTTACTGCTCAGAAAAACTGACAGCTGGTCTACTGCTTCCTAAAGTTCTGTTTTGTGATTGCCATCTCTCTTTTTGAACTGCTTAACAACACTTTGGGCAAGTTTGTCAACTTCCAAATCGTTTTGTTTATCATTTTCAACCAGCCAAGATTCAATCATAGACCATTTGATGCGCCACAGAGCCTCGTAGGTCAGTTGGTGTCCTCTAACAGCATGATAATAGGCATGACTGGAAGCATGGTCTCAATTGTGATCAAGCCAAACACATGCCTCTGTCCACAGGTCATCAAGCCCAGCAATTTCCATGTGTTGGCCACTAGCCTTCAGGAAGTTGAAGCAGACATGGAGTCCTCCCTTGAGAAATGCTGTTTAGTGTCCCCATAGTTACTATATAGTGAAATGTAATTAAACATTTTGAGTCTACTAACTCTAACAGATGTGAGAATTCTTTCATCAAAGAAATTGAGGGTTGGTGTCTTCAGATTTAGCCATGCACATTTGTCAGTGGGTGTTCAGTATAGTACTCTGATCAAAAGAATGGATTTGTATGTGGCAATGTGGCCCTTAATGTCTGTGCTAATCGGACACTCAAAGGTGACTGGTCTGGGCAGTTGCTAGAAAACAGAAGTACTAAGGTTGTCTATTTTGTGTAAGAAAAGTGGTCACTAACTCTTAAGCTGGCTTTAAATCATGGCAAGCACATTATGTTACAACATGTAGCTTAAAAGCCTAAAATGTTTAACTACACGATACCCCATGGTGTATGAAACAGCTATAACATGGGATAAAGCCACTGTTTATTGCAAAAATGTTCAACATTTTAATTCATCATTGTCCTTTGAGTTTGATGACTGTGTAGGAGTCTGAAAATGTTCACTTGGAAAGATTTGGAGTACAAACAACTTTGATATCAGACATACAGTTTTTGAGCACCATGTCAAGCTATAAACCCACTACAGTGAATGCATTCAAATGTACTGCGTAAAGAACATACCTTCTTGTCTCATTACACCATACAAAAAGGTGTGAAAAAAAAATGATTTAAAACTGCCTGGGTATATTAACCTTCAGAAAAAAAGTTGTTTGAAACAAATATATGCACCCTTGAGATAGGGAGTGCAAACTTATTCGGTCTACTCAAGATATGCACTTTTTGAGAAAATAACACTTTTAGTTTTAATTTTACTATACATTTGTGTACAAGATAAAAGATTAACCCTTAGTTTTACAGGCTTGGTATGTCAATATGATGTTAAAAATACTTTTTATAGATAGAGCTACCACTTGGGGTCAAATTTGGTGCAAAATCCAAAAATCCCCAATTTGACCCTTTTTGACCTCAAAATTACCTTAAAATTCAAAATTGAGGGTGGCATCCACCCTAATCGTCTTCCCCTTGCTATTAAAAATAGGTCTAGCATGGATGCCGGCCATTAACAAACTATGCCGTCCAAAGTGTTTAACCTTATACTTTGGCTGGCCTACTATCATTAACTGCCACCAAGAGAGGATTCCAGTACTTGATGTGCTTTAATAACCCGTATTCTGAAAAAGAAAAAAAAGAAAAAAATTGTTACAAGTAAACAAAGTATGAAATAAGTACAGATATTTTGTCATAGTCTGTGAAGTCTCAAACTAAAATCATATCTTCATTACCAAAATATTTTAAATGCATAAAAGTTTTTACAATTTTTCACCAATGCTTGTATTTCACCAGAAACTCCAACAGCATTAACAAACAGAGTGAACAAATGGGTTATAAACAGCAGCTTCATTTCAGTTCCTGTGAAAATAATTTTCCGTGCAAAATCTGTTTGTGCGATTTTGAACTGTCAACAACATATTTTAAATTCACCTCTTGAGAAAAGTCACCCTTCAAAGAAGCACATCATGAAGATTTTGATTGAAAGCCTAACATAAATTTCGACAATCTAGCAGTTTAATGTTTGTGTCTCAAATTATACCACTATCAGGCAGTTGACGGGAGCAGCAAGGAAAATTGCTCATTGACTCCTTATTGTTTACGATTCCTGCCGTCACACTCTGTTTCAGATGTGATTGAAAGTCAATATGAAATAAAAACAAATAAACTGTTTTTGGTGTGAATATTAAATGTGGCAACATCTTGGGAAACTTTATCGAAGGGTTGTAAAATTGTCACACAAACTGTATAATATTCCCATCATGAAGAAAAAGGTTCCCATTGTCCATAGGCCTAGAAATATCTTACATCATACAATTTAATCATCTTCAAATTTGACACAGCCAACATTTAGACTCATATTGCTGGGCCACCATGCCGACACTACTCCACCTACACTCAATGGTTCTCACTTCTAGTGGTTTGACTCAAGAAACAGGCTTCTTTAGACGCCAACCGCAGAAATGTGCCCGTGGCAATTTTCGTGGTTGAGTCGATAGCAAAATGGCTCCCACTTCTCGCAAGCCCAATTCTTCCCCGGAAAGCAGCGACCCCCAATCAGGTCGTGGAATCCATCCCAAAGATTGAAATTGAATTGAACATTGAATCTCATCAGACATTTGAACCTCAATATCAAGACGACACAAACTTGATGATGTCATGATGAAAAATATCTGTAACAAAAATCATAACTCATGAACCACATTTTGGATGTTTACAATCTACACGTCATCGGATAGGTTGTTAAACATTCAACAAACGCTACACAGTTCATTACCCCATTTGACTTTGACTTCCGGTTCAAACCGGAAGTTGAAAATTTCACAAAATTTATATCTTAAATACTAGCTAATTTTTCATCATGATCTTTGTATCAGGCTGTAGAACGTTAGGTCTGCTCAAACTTTTGCACAGAGATAACAATATTTTTAACTTTACATCTGGTCGAAAAAGGACGAAAAGCGCCCGTTTAAGTTGATCCGCATTGACGTCGCACGATAGTGAAAGAACACTTGTACACATACGCTGTACCTGTACAGCCACGTGTACAATGCACGTGTAGTTTTGTTTACCAGGGCATTGCACTGAACAGCTACATGCAAGGAATACATCGTCCCTTGATGTTTCATTGTATATTGCACACCCAAAGATAGTCCGTCTAATAAATTTGAAAAGTTCATAACTCCTGAACAATACATTGGATTTTTGCAATCCATACATCATTTGAAAGGTCTTAATTAAATTGACACGCACTATTCAAAATGTGACCGGTTTGACCTTGACTTCCGGTAAAAAAAACGGAAGTTGAAATTTCATGTTTAAAAAGTTCATATCTTCTGAACCACGTATTGGATTTTTACAATCTAACCATCATTGGGATGGTAACAACTTAAGAAACGATACACAGAGTATGACCTTATTTGACATTTGACATCATCACCAACTCATTCAATCACAACTTGATGACATCACTCACGAACACCTTGTTTTTGTAATTGACAAAAACTGAATGTCTAGGTTTTTTTTCTTCCTCATCTTCTTCCCCGGAACTCTTCTCTACAGCACAACTCTAGATTGAAACTAAATTGAAACTCATTAGACAATTGAACCACAAGATGAAGGTGGCACAGTGTTCATGACGTCACGATGACGTCATCAGGTGTCAAGTTACAAGGTTTTAAAAGTTGAAAAATTGACATTTGCTATTCGCTGTATTTCAATGAATTTGAAAGCTATGATGTTCATAATTGGGCATCTGGATAGTTCAAGACTAGGGCAACATTTCAAAAGTTCACCCTAAAATCGTATGAACTTTACTTGGTCGTTACCTTAGGTCAAAGTTTGCCTTTGTTTTTTTTTCTTGAAAAACGTCATTTTCGGGCTTATCTACTGCATAACTCAAGGTTGAAATTGAATTTAACATTGAAACTCATTGAACAATTGGACCTTGGTATCAAGACGACACAGACTTGATGATGTCATGATGACATCATCAGGTATCGAATTACAATGAATCAAAGTTGAATATTTATAAAAATTCATAACTGATGAACCACATGTTGGACTTTTACAATCTACATGTCATCGACAGGTCGTTAACAGTTCAACAACGCCACCCCAATCATGACCCCATTTGACCTTGACTTCCGGTTCAGACTGGAAGTTGACAATTTTAAAAACTTATATCTCAAAAACTAATAATTATTTCAGCATAATATTTGCATCAGGTTGTAAATCTGTAATCCTGCTTAAACTTTTGCACAGAGATGACAACAATTTGATTTTTATACTGCTCGAAACCGTCAATAAAGCGCACATGTTAGTTGACCCTCTCTCATAACGCACAATAGCATAATAACACATGTACACACACATGTATATTGAACGTGTAGTTCTGTTTACATCAACTACATATAGAAATAGATTTAGCATCGCTGTAAAATTGTACATTGCCCACCTAAAGATAATTCATCTAATGTTTGAAAAATTCATAACTCCTGAACCACACATTGGATTTTTGAAATCAATACACAATCTGAAAGGTCTTCATACCCTTAGCACGCACTACACAAATGGTTAAAGCCGGAAGTTGAAATTTAATGTTTTAAAAAAATCATTTACATATGAACCAAACATTTGATTTGTACACTCTATATATCATCGTAAATGTCTTCACATGTCTTGTTCTGTCTTTTATCACAACATTAATGACATCTCTTTAAGTTTTAACATTCGCAGTTTTTCCTTCTCGACTTTTGCTTTAAGGCTAACATTTTATTTAACACTGCTCATAAAATCTGCCCAATTTGTTGGGCAGTTTTACACCAGCACAGATATACAATCATCAGTACAATTTGTTCTCCATACTAATTTAACATAACAATTATGTCATCTGGTTTTGGTGACCAACTCTGCCCTATACAAAATAAATGTTGTTCAATAAGTAATTTTTAGTGACTTATTAGCTTTGCCCCCTGTCTCAGGGTAATCTCAAATTTGCTTATGTATGTCCTCCAATTCATCGGTCAATTAGGGCAGGTTTACTGAGACTTACAGCTGATATGCACATTTAGTTGGCATATGACCTGATATTTACTATGATTATTGTACATATGTTATTTTTGTGTGTAGGGAGAAGAGTTTATGGGAGATTGCAATCAAGGAAGCTGATCAGATTGAGCAACACCAGAATGGTAAGAATTCCTATAAATTCATGCTTATACTGATCCCCTAATACTCACTGATTAATCTCTTCATCAAAAAAAATGTTTACTTATTTAAAATAAGGGAATAAAAGAGGAGGGAATATAGCGACAAGGTCTTAACCAGCCATTCAAAACTGGCAGGGTTGGGCCGTGTGATAAAGGACCAAGCCCTTTATCACACGGCCACGACCCTGCAAGGTTTTAAACGGTCGGTTAAGACCGAGACACTACTCTTTTATTTCCATTCATAAATGCCCTTTTTGTTAAAAAGCGTAATTTTGTTGGAAAATCTAAACTTTTCTGTTAACTTTCATTTCCTGTCACATCCTCGAGCCCAGTTTTGCGAAGGATATACATGCCACGCTCAACAGTTGTGCTTACGTGTGCGTCATAACACTAACATGTTTTTAGATTGAATACCAGTAAGTATTAATTGGGTTTCGCTTAAATTAGCGCCTGCGTAACCTTGCGCGCCACAGGTGTATGTAAACACTTCTAGCTGTGCATTATCGTCCGTTTAAACACGGCCACGTGACATGCTCTCCACCAATCAGAATGGATAGACTCTCCGAGGTATTTATGAATGAGTTGTAACTAGAGGTGGTACATGTAGATTTGTACAGTGTTGCAATTTAATATGATAGGTAGGCTTTTTGCATAGCAACCTGCAGATACATGTAGGCCCTTTACCTTAAACATTTTTCAGTAATAAAAAAAAGCTTTCCCTGAACCTTGTGACATGGCAACCCTTCCTTTGATTCAAGAATTCTTAAAGGAGAGATCAGATGCTTGCTAGAAATTGATTCAATAAGTTTGAAAGTCAATTCGTTTTTAGTAATACTTAACAACTATGATACCTTTTTCCTAATTCCCAATTGGGAAGGAACAGTCAATCTGGCTTTAAAACTAACTACAGCAATCACTGTAGATGGAGGAAAAGTACATGTACATCTTTCTCCACTATTTCCACATTGGAAGGAAAAACTATACTTTTTCGACACCAAACTAACACAGATTTGGCCTAGAGTCCCAAAATAAACCCTTGGAGTTTTCACGCCTTTTCTCTGAAAGCCTAAACCACCATTAGAACAATAGGACACACAACCAGTAAACCATGCCTGACTGCCATGCCTTCAAAACTGAGTCTAAAATCCAAGAAGCGCTACCAAGTCAAGCAAGTCCAAGACCCTCAACTTCAAGAGCTGAATCACCTACATGTACACTGTCGGAAACATTGGATACACCATGTGGACCATTCCTGAAGAGTTCAGTTAAGCCGCCTCACCCACACCGAGAGTTCAGCTTCAGCTCGGATTTCACATCCGACTGGAACAGACTCAACAGCAAGGCGGCACTGCTCTTTACCATATTGTGCCTTGCTGAGTACAACCGATTGGGGCCGAGATCGACACCAAGTTGCATGTAGAGACAGCCAAGAAAGAGGGAAGGCATTTCAGACAGAAATATTTCAAGGGATGTTTTCTACTATCATCATCGTTAAACCGTGTAAGTTTTATGTAAATCTGTGATCAAAAAGTATATTTTACAAGTTTTTTTCTTACCAATTCTGTAATTTCCTTTAAAATAGTATAACAACAAAAACCCAACTCTCTCGAAATATGGCCAAACGCAAATTAACCAAACGAGCTCACAATTCACAAAGCCAATCGCTGTTCAAGTACTTGCTCCAGATCCAAACGGTTCAATAAGAGTAATCTTCTTAAACATATAGCGGAAGAAAGAGAACAATTTATTACCAACCTATCCAAAACCCACCTTTCCACAACTGAGAAAGTGGTTTTAGGAAAAGGTTTAAATCATGTTCCAACTCCCACCAAACCTAACCGTAGGAAATTACTGAGTGATTTCAACATCTTCCAAAGAAAAATGAGAATGACCTCACTTACAATAACCGTCCCCAAACGGACTACAGTTTCGGTTAAAACCTTGAATCGAAGCCTCTCAAATCAACGCGACTGTCTACATAACAGACACGAGACATACTGATTCTTCCTGAATCAACCAATTGCTACTGATGAGTGCCCACTTGAGGCATGAAAACATGTTATTCCTTCCCAAGAATCTGAAAAAATTATTCTCAGTCGCATTACCCCAGTTAAAACCACTGACCAAAAAGTCTTGTTTGTTCCTGGTCACATTATATTCACTAAAAAAAAAACAGTCAATATGACACAATATGAATACAGTCGTTTGACCAGTTCTGGATCATTGACCAGTACCGCATCACTTCAACTTTGCAATGACCAAACAATTAAATTACTTCTCTCATTACCAATTTCTGTTTATACATGTGAAGAATAACATCCAATGAACCAACAAACCCAAAATAAGGTGCCAAACATCATCAACAAATAAATTATGCTAATTTTTCTTAAGTTTGTCTGCGATATTGATCATTATTTTGAAAGGTTGAAAAACGCTGTTAAAACTTCTCACCTTAAAAGTTTGAATGCCAGGGCGAATAACATCTATGTAAAATGCTAAGAATGTTTCACAATATTTTACGTATTTTTTTAAATATGAAATTACCGAAATCAACTTTTTGGTGGCATCGTACCCTTAACCAGTTCAGGATCACTCAAAATCTCATTGCGTCAAATGGTGCCGCACTAAAATGGCTGCAGTAGAAAGTTTATTCATTGCTTTTAATATACATTACTTCAACAAATTCTTGTAGTAATGTGAGAAGAAGAAACTTGGAGGAGGGTTTGTGACTGTAAGAAAAGACATTTAGGTCAATGTTGCTTTAAGGCGCACTTCACTTTTTCATTTGCCTTTGCTGTTGTTTTGAGTTTTTGTCGCTGTGTTTTTGCACTGTTGTTGAAGACACTTACATGACATTCACTGGAGAAAGGAAGTCCACCTCCATGCCAACACACTTCTGAAGTTTGTGTCCTTGAGAGACAGTTTTATGAATAGGAGTATGGGTTTGCAATAGAGGGCACGCTACTGATTCAGAATAGAATCAACCGATCCTGAACTGGTCAAACAGGTGACGATATCTTTCTCGAAGCCTCTTCAAAAGTATCAATCTTTTTTGGTCAGTGGATACTTGGTGAGTTTTATGGCATGTTTAGGTAAACTGATAAACTTTTTTTTTTAATATGTCAAAGAGATTGCAACAGAAAACAGTGCAAATTCAAAAAGTCTAACGACTGTTTTGACAAAAAGTCAAAACGACTGTATAATACCCCGACATGAACCATATCCATAAAACATGTAATCACAATTTTAAGGTTTTATGTTTTTCAAGTCAACTAGTGTCTCTGAATTGGACTGCCCAATCATTTACCAATCATTACAGCCCTGAAACTTTGGCTCTGAAGGGGCAAGGCAGTTTTGCCTTGACTGTTTTGTAAGAATTTAGGGCACCAAGGCAATTTTCAGAAATTTCAAAGGGCATCAAGGCAATTGTAAAAAGTTGCGAAGGGCACCAAGGCAGTATTGGAAAAAACACATATTTTATAAATTATACAATCTTACACAATAAAAAATGCACAACGCGTTGAGCCAATTTCTTTTGCTTGGTTCTTTCCTGATATGGCATTTTGAAAGCTTCCGAAGAACCAAAAATGCAACCAATGTTGGTTGACGCATCACCCAAGCCAAGCAAAGCAAGCAAGCTGCATAACAACAACTTCTTTTGGGTTTTTTCTTTTTCGCACGGTCCCACCTACTGGGGGCGAGTGAATAATTCAGTGCGTACGAGGTTGAAACGATGTGCAGACCTGTGCTTATTTAGTCTTGGTGCAAGCATTGTTGTTCATTACCACTCAACTATCGCGATTTAGCGTACTATCGCGATTTAGTGTGCTCCGCGGCCACGCATGACTATCGAACAATAGCGGGCGCTGTTACTGACAGGTTTGCGGCAGTGGTTTGCGGCTTCCACAAAACGCCCTCTATCGTTGGAATAGTCGCGGTATGTGTAGTAGTCTTGGTAATAAACAACAGGGAGTCTTGATAGCGGTTCTCGGGCAATAGCGGTTCGTGTTGATAGTGCCCTCTAGTGGAGAGCTTTCAAGATAATAAACAACAAGAGAGTCTTAACGAAGACTACTAATGTAGTGTTGAGTGACTCAACAAGAACGTCTTGCACCAAGACTAGTGTTTATTGTGCGTGCTTCACAGTCTAGGCACCGACTCAGATAGTACACGTGCAGTGCTGCGTAGTGTGAAGCTGACTGCACCATACTATTGGTTTGTGATGATTGTTGTACATGTACAATGTATAACGTTGTTTCCGTGTGTGTGTTCTGTGCGTGTTGTTAGTTGCGTTAAATTTGTATGGACTAAACGTATCACACAGGCATGGCGACTTTGGACAGTTGCTTGGGCAAAAAAATCAATTGCTGGCAAAGAAATCAGGAACTTGAGCCTAACATAAATTGATTTTCACTAACCTATGCCTTATATGTGTGTGTAATGGCTTTAAAAGCTATTCATAAATACTCGGGACAGTTTATCCATTCCGATTGGTCGAGAGGAGATCACATGGCCATGTTTAAACTTTGATACAAACATGGCTAGAAGTGTTTTAACATAGCTGTGGCGTGCAAGGTTGAACAGGTGCTAATTTATGCAAATCGCAATTATCAGGTATTCAATCTAAAACCTGTTAATAGGCACGCTTACGCACAATCGTGGAATGCATATTTTTTAATTATTAAAAAAAAATATAAATAATTCTTCTCCTTCTTCTGTGCGACAGTTGTACAAATTGTAGATTCAGTTTGCGATAACACTATGTGTATAATTATCTACTTTGCTGTGTAGATTTTGTTCTTAAGAGAACTTGTCTTGCTATTTGTTCTACTACAGTAGATTTTCGGGATTCGGGAGACTTCTCAGTTCTGAAAAGAACTGTACTGCTTATTAACTGTCCAAAGTAGTAACCTAGGCGGGAGGTAGGAAATTGGCCCGGACTACTGCTTTAGCTGTGTGGATTGGGGGAGACTTCTCGTAATTAACCGCACTGCTGCAGAGTGAGTTCTTTTTGGTCTCAATGTTTCGACTAGCTTGCTCTAGTCATCGTCAGGAGACTGAGGAGTGTAAGACATGTTGGTCTATTTATTACAAATTGTATCAACTTTACATGTAGGCAGAGTATAACTTTCAGATGATCCTAAAAGTTAAGTGGTCATGATGATGTCATCAGGTATCAAATTACAAGCCATTTAAGTTTAAAAAGTGACCTTATACCAATGCCTGTATGACTCTGAATAATAAGGCTAGGGTATTTATTTTTTGGCATATAATGATAGATCAAGACAAGGGCAACATTTAAAAAGTTATTGCCAAGTTCACATGACCTTTACTTCTGGTAGTACCAAAAGGTTGAAGTTTGCCTTTGTGTGTTTCTTACAAAAAAACATTTCCCGGCAAAAATCTAAACTTCTGTAACTTCAAATTTACACCATGTTAGGACCTGGATAAAACCTCTGTCAGGTAGTTGTGACGTCATGATGATGTCATCAGTGCCCAATTTCATAGAGCTGCTTAAGCAGAAAATATTGCTTAACAATTGCCTGCTAAGCATAAATGAGCAGGATACCAGTTACAATTTGTACATGTGGTATTGTAGTTTGGCTGGTAACCTTATTCTGGTAAGCATAATTTTGTTGTGCTTAGTTACTTTTTGTGCTTAAGCAGCTCTATGGAATTGGGCCCAGGTGTCAAAAGACAGTAAATCAAAGTTTAACTAGAGCTTAAGTGTTTGTACAAACAAACACTGAGGTGTTCGGCTATCAAAGGGGTCAGTGTTTAATTAAATCGATGAAAAGATTGTTGATAGCTTTTGAAATTTCACGGAAAGTACATTTATTACACGGGAAATAAATGCAAACGTTAATACTTAACTTCCGCTTTCAACCTAAAGTCAAGGTCAATTGAGGTCACACCTTGTGTAGCATTTGTTTATTTTTGAAGACCTCTCCGATGATGTATGGATTGTAAAAATCCATGCACGGTTCATAAGTTCAGAATTTTTCAAATATTAAACTTTATTTCAATTTAATTGAACACATGATGACGTCATTATGACGACAAGAAAGCGGTGTCTTCTACAGGTGAAGAGCTAACTATGTGCGGAGTTTGAAGGTTGCGTGATCTTGCGAAGTGTCTTTTGTTATCTGGCAAAAATGATCACATTTGGATTTGACCAACACAGCCCATACAGCCTTGCTCTATGCATAGCCTAATGCCAAATGGACTTTGCCCCTGTGATCAGTAGAGCGGAACAGCCAGCCACAGTGCTTTAGCACTATACACAGTTTAAACGCGGGTAATCACACTCGTGGGCTTTAACGTCTGATTTCGACCGGAAGTTAATGTCAAATTGATATCATCTATGTGCAAAAGTTTGAGAAAGCTCAAGGACCTTTAACCTGATGTAAAAATTGTGACTAAAGTAAAAGTAGTTCTTGAGATATGAATTTTTGAAATTTTCAACTTCCGATTTGAACCGGAAGTTAATGTCAAATGGGGTCAAACTTTGTGTAAGGTTTGTTAAACTTTCAACGATCTGTCCGATGATGTGTTGATTGTAAAAATCCAACATGCGGTTCACGAGTTATGATTTTTTACAAATATTAAACTTTGATTTATTGTAATTCAAAACCTGATGACGTCATCATGACATCATCAAGTTTGTGTTGTCTTGATGTTAAGGTTCAAATGCCTGATGAGTTTCAATGTTCAATTCAATTTTAATCTTGAGTTATGCCGTAAATAAGCCGGAAAGTGATGTTTTTCATGGAAAAAACCCAAAGGCAAACTTCGACCAAGGGTAACGACCGGGAAGTAAAGGTCATACGATTTTGAAGTTAACTTTTCAAAGATTGTCCGTGTCTAGATCTATCATATGCCCAAATATGAATACTGTGGCTATAATATTCAGAGACATACAAGCATTGGCATGACGTCACTTTTTGCACTTAAATTTGCTTGTAATTTGACACCCGATGACTTCATCATGACGCCACAACTTCTGTAGTATCTGCTAGTTGCAATCTACCTACATGTAAAGTTTCAAGTTGATATAGGCCTCGCAACTATGCGTTTTTTTGATGGACAAAGCCCACTGAGAAGAAGAAAAACTAAAAAATAAAAAAATAAAATGAACAAAAAAATGAGTTGTTCGCGCTGCTGCACGAACACCTCAATAATTCAAAAATTCATCACTCAAGTAGTACAGTAGCTATTATAACAATCTATGCATCATCGGAGAGGTCATGAAAAATCTAGCAAATACTACAAAAAGTCTTACACCATTTGACTTGACTTCCTGTTCAAACCGGAAGTTGAAAATTTCAAAGTTCATACTTTAAGAAATACTCATACTTTTTACACACACACTACTCACAAATTTTACATCATGTTGTAGGTCCTTGAGCATTCTCAAACTTTGCCACAGACACAGAGATGTAACCCATTTGACCTTCACTTTCAATATAAATCGGGTATGCATTGACCTGCTGTTAAGCTGTGGGAAAATAACTGCACTGAAAACACACACAATGTGCGATCTAAACCAGTTGCACGGTGAGCGGCTTTTTGCTCCATTGACCACAAGGTTCAAAGTCCATCAAACATGCTTGTACTCTAGTCTCTGTTTAAGGTTCATGCAACCTGATTTTGGCATTATGCTTTGTTAGTCTCTACTCTCTAAAACAGCCGTCCTTGCAAACCTCGCTAACAATCAAATGTCAGGCTTTTGATCGTGTGATTCCAACATGAACATGTCAGCTCAAGTCACTTCTATATACAGGTCTATAAACTTCACCCTTTAGAACATTTCTAGAGTTCATTGTTTCATAGACCAGGACAGTTGCAGTCATGCCATGAGAGCTCTTATTTTGTCTAGACTGGACTATGCCAACTCTCTCCTATCTGGATGCAGCTTGAGCAACAACGTTTGCAAAATAGGTCTGCTCGCATAATTTTCCAGGTTGCAAAACATCATTTATCTGCATCGCTGCTTAAAACACTACACTGGCTTCCGGTTGGTAAAAGAATAGTTTTCAAAACACTGCTTTAAGTTTCCCCGTTCTTAGCGAATATCTTCATGGAAAATTTTGATTAGAAAGCACTGGGAACAGCTCGACTCAAACCCAAGCTTTGGCTTTGATATGTGGATGACACGTTTATCATCTGGTCACATGGATTGGAAAAACTTGATGACTTCCTTAGTCACCTTAACCGGCAACATCCCAACATTCAGTTCACCATGGAAACAGAGACATCCGATTCATTACCTTTCCTTGATGTTCTCATTTTAAAGATGGCTGATGGTTCTCTTGCACACTCCGTGTACAGAAAACCGACTCACACAAACCGCTATCTGAATACTCGGTCATTTCATCCTCCTTCTGTGAAAGCCTCAGTAAACCGCACCCTACTCCGAAGGGCACACGTTATTTCTGACAATGAACATTTACCAAAAGAACTGGAGCACCTTAACACAGTGCTAAAAGAGAATGGATACAGGCCGAACAAGCGAGAGTTTATTCCTAAACATAACTCTCAGTCTTCAAACTCCGAAGACATGCCCATTTCGGTCCTTCCGTACATTGGTCACACTTCACACAAAATCCAACGTATCCTCCGTGAAGTAGATATCAAGGTCTACTACCGTACTCACAACAAATTGGAAACGAAGCTACACACCCACAAAGATAAGTATGACTCAGCAGTCAAGCGGGGAGTTTACCGGATTCCTTGCTCTTGTGGTAAAGTGTACATTGGCGAGACGGGTAGAGACCTTAACACAAGGCTGAAAGAACACAAAGCCCATGGCCGCAGAGGAGAATATGACAAATCTGCCATTGTCAAACACTCTGCTGATCTAGACCATGTCATAGATTGGGATCAAGCTCAAATCATAGCTCCTGAGAGACATTGGTATACACGTCGCATCAGGGAAGCTATTGAAATACACAAGCACAATACAGTGCATCAAAATATCGGCTACTTCATCAGCAATATTTGGCACACAATCCTACCACCCTACTCTACTGGTATCCCTCAGTCTACTGACACGCCCCACTACACAGGGCACTCACAAACAATGAATGACTCTACACTGAAAGTATCCTTATAAATAGTCCAGCATGTCTTACACTCTTCAGTCTCCTGACGATGACTAGAGCAAGCTAGTCGAAACATTGACACCAAAAAGAACTCACTCCGCGGCAGTGCAGTTAATTACGAGAAGTCCCCCCGATCCACAAAGCTAAAGTAGTAGTCCAGGCCAATTTCCTACCTCCCGCCCAGGTAGTAGTTAATAAGCAGGACAGTTCTTTTCAGAACTGAGAAGTCTCCCGAATTCCAAAAATCTACTCCGCGGTAGTAGAATAAATAGCAAGACAAGTTCTCTAAAGAACAAATCCACACAGCAAGTAGATTTTTTACACATGGTATTACCACAAACCGAATATATATTGCTTTAAGTTTACAAATCTCTCAATGGTCACGCTCCAACGAATCTCACTAACTGTCTTTCTGTCTACATACCTGGTAGGGGAAGGCCTTCGATCAGCTAAAGATAAAACTCGGCTGGTCACGCCTGTAACTCATAGACTTGTTGGTGGTGGGTCTTTTAGTGTTTCTGGCCCCAAATTACGGAATGATTTGCCACAACCATACGGTCTTGCAATAGTGTCATAACTTTCAAATGCCAGTTGAAGACCCACCTATTTCGTTAATGATTTATTCATGGTTGGTTATTTTGTTTGTATATTTTCTTAGGGTTTTCATGTTGTAAAGCGCTATGATCATGCCTCTTTTGGAATAGCACTATATAAGCACTGTTTATTATATTATTAGACTTTTGCAAAAGTGTGTAGCTTGTTAGGCACACCACAAAACAGTAGTAGCACCAAACTTCAACTTAATAAAATAGCTCACGCATTGACACAACACTGACCCCAGCGATACCCGAACACCTAGTGTTTGTTTGTACAAACACTAAATTCTAGTTTTTTAAAGTCTTTTAAAAGTGTTTCTTCTTCTGCGCGGTGATTGTCCGCAGTAAAATGCACAGTTGTAAAAATTGTATCAACTTCATTGATTTAATTAATTAGTTTACACATTAACACAACACTGACCCCATTAATAACCGTACACCTAGTGTTTGTATTCTAGTTAAAAAAGTTTGTCTTCTTTTTCTGCTGGAGTTTCCGCGGACAAATGCATCGTTGCAAAACTTGTACTAACTTGAAAGTGTACATGCACTTGGACTTTAACTTCAAGTTTCAGAAGAAGTTGTGACATCATGATGATGTCATCAAGTGTCGGATTACATTAAATTAAGGTTAAATTTTTTCAAACAAAAATTCTTAACTTCTGAAATACAGTTTCTATTTTAAAAAGTTGCATGAATGGTCTTTAAAAGCTTACCAAGAAAACCGGAAGTTGAAGTAAAGAAAATAGTCCCAGCCTCGTTTTTAGCTGCCGAGCCATAGCAGTAGGGAATTTAAACATGGTTTCAGTGGATTTGTTTTAATATTAGCATATCAAAACTAATATCGATGACATCATTATGTTAACGTGGAAATTACCACAGGTCAGCATAAGATCTGCTGTCAAAAAAATGTATATCAGAATTTTTTTGAATGTTGAATGTAAACAATCTATCTCAATATAAAGACAACTGGAAAGTTTCATCTTAATCACATGACCAGAACTTAAGGTATGACAACAAGAAAGTCATATTGTATACAAATTTGAATGCACATAAAAGCTAATGATGATCACAGTTTCGCCTGCTCTTTGTAGCATTTGTTAAATTTTGAAATACCTCTCCAATGATGTGTAGAGTGTAAAAATCCATTGTGTGGTTTATGAGTTATGATTTTTTGAAATAATAAACTTTGATTTAATGTTATCCATTATCTCATGAAGACATCATGTCTCCTAAACGTTTGTGTTATAGTCTAACTGCATGTAAAATTTCAAGAAGAAGAATAAATCCCATTTTAAAAAACTAAAAAAAATTCAGAACAAAACCAATTAGTATCATATTATTTCAAAACTTTTATTGGGGGACGGAATTCAGGTTTTACAGGTTCTAGGTTATTTTCTAAAAACGGTTTATGTATCCCTTAAAAAAAATAATACATGTACTTCACTCTTTTAGACAACAGACAAGGCAAATTAAATCACTCTTTCGCTTCTCATTTAAATAAAAATGTTCCCATTTATTTATTTGCAATATAGCACATAATATTTCAAAAAGGTGTAAATATAACTCTAATTTCACATTGACTTCTGCTTCAAACCAGAAGTTGAATTGAGAATTATTCAAAAGTCGAAATTGAATTTGTGCACGGTTTCATTGCATTAAAATAATGTGGAAGCGTGTATGAACATTAACACAAGAGAACTCTTGTATTAATTTTCGAAATCTCTGCGAGAACCAAGCGTATATAGACCTTTTTCGCAAATACACGGTGTGCACACGTTTCCCACAGAGCCTCAGTGCATGCTGGTCTAGCTAGTGATCATTGATCACTAGCTAGACCAGCATGCGCTGCAGCTCTATGGGAAACGCGTGCACACCATGTATTTCCGAAAAGGTCTATAGTCACATTTGTTACAGCGCCCTCTATCAATGGTGGTCTATTTGCGGGGTTGTATAGGGATAAATAAGGTCTTCATTTTATTCAGTGTGCGTGACCTCACATGACCTCTACTTCCGGTCGAAACCGGAAGTGCCTTGTAATTCAAAAGTGCTAAATGTTATGAACATGCTTTCAACAATGTTAGTGTCTGGCAAGGGTGTGCATTTAAAAAAAAACTACCGATGACGTCATGATACCCACGAGCGCCCTCTAGCGGCAGGTTGAAAACTGTTCAAAATGGATGTGTGTGGGGAAGTTTTGTGTAATCACTTCAAAATTTACACATATTTTTACCGTCAGGCTGCTGTCATATGTGTGAAGTTTCAGATCATTGACGTCATTGGGGGTCACGTGACCTGGCATTAAAGGTGCCTTTTTCGAAGTCGTATATCTCCTGAAGTAATAGTGTGATTGTGTTGAAACTTGGTAGGTTGTTAGATACATTTGCAAGTTCTTGTAAATTTAGAAATGACGTCATCACATGATTATGATTTTTTTTACTTTTTGCACCTTTAAGTCATAAGTTGCTAACTGGACATTGTATAATCTCAATTCTTTTTTAAACAGTCTTATTATGTCATAACTGCTTTGAATACAAAAAGACTTTCATACTGTATTTACTTTAGTAATTTGAAAATGTTATTGCAAAACAGCTCGGCATTTGTGCACAAATGCAATCATGTCTAGTTTTAATTTGTCTGTTTCAGTAAACCGGAAGTCATTGAAATAACGCACGATTCATTCTAAGCGGCCTTTTGCATAGTTCCTAAAGAGCAATTGCAATGAAACTTTCAGTGCTGAAAGGCATTGGGGCAATAAGGCCCCGCAAACAATGATGTCGTGATGACATCATCACCTGTCATGTGACATCATCTTAAAGGTTTCTATTTTAGATATTTGAAAATCCGTATCAAATCGACCACAAGAGGCGGTAGGATTCTGTTTGCAGGATTGTCTGGGGATAAACATTTTTTAAATGCAACTGCATTTCTCTTGAAAATAAACAAGGGCATAAATATGTACTGTAAATAAATATATAAAATATATGGTTTTTTTTTCACATCCCACAAAGTTTTTATTTACTGACATACGTGGGACTCTATTTTGCCTGAAAACTTTTCCAAACTAAAGTTATAAAATAAATGCTGCATGACAGTAGACGCTGGAGTGTCCTCCAGTGGAAGATCGAAGAGATGCGTTCGGGCTTCACGAGGTCTCGATCCACCCCTCTTCCGGCTTGAATGATGAGTAGCTATCCCCCAGATGTTGCTGGTAGACAAGGCCAACTAACTCCCCCGGCGATTTTACTCCTGTGATGTCACAAAGGTAGGTGACGAAACCACTCACTAGGAATGCCAGTTCGGACAGATGTCGAACCGTGCAAAAAGGACCATGTGCTTTCACATGGGTTGCTATCTCCAAGCCTGGATTTCAAGCCTGGTCTCTGTAGATCCGTTGCTGGCACATCATCAGTAGCGGGGCATACGGGTTCTAGTCCTGGCATCTGTAGTTCTTCGGCAGAAACTGGCAAAGGTGGGGTGGAACGCATCTCCCGGGCAGGCATGTCATCATAAGTAATGGTGTATGCAGATCCCTGGCTTGGCATCTGGCTGGTATGTCTTCCTGTGGCTGGACGTCACCTTTCCAAGTGTAGTCGGGCACAAAAATCTCCTCCTCCATGATATCTGTGTGTAAAGCTGAGTTTGATCTAAATATGTGTATATTTATACCTTTTCCCACTTTACTGATCATAGAGCCGCCGTGGTTGCTTTACCACCCTCCCACTTCTGGTGGTGTATGGATGAATGGTTGTCCCAGTGGGAACATCGTGTTTTGGGGGGTTGTCACGGTGACCAATCTGATTGGGTTGGTCTAGTGGCACATGTGCGTTCAGGTCAACCTTCCTCTCCCCCAAAAGTCGGTTACATAATCTACGCAGCAAAAGGGGGATTTCCCTATCCTCCCACCTTTTGAGCAAGTCACGATGGAGGACTTGTGACTTTTTCCTTCCCTGTACCTGGTACAATATTGGGGAGAGAACTTTGGCAACCAAAAGAGGTCCCTGCCGAGCAGGTTGTAGTTTTTGGGAATTTCCGACCTTAAATGACTTGTTTAGTTTGTATACCAAATCCCCCTTCTCAAAGGGCATGTGGCGAATGATCCGATTGAAGTTCTTCTGATGTATTTGAGCTGACCCAATGTTATCTCGTGCAAGAGAATGTATCGTGCAAGATTCTTTCTTTTAGTATTCGGTTCGTTCCCTTCTGGACTACTAGGTGGTATACTGAACATCAGATCTACTGGTTGCCTAACCTCTCTACCCAACATCATAAGGTTGGGGGTCATGCCCCTTTGTCGGTTTGGAAGGCAGCGAATGGCTGACGTTAATATAGGTAAGTCCTCATCCCATGTAAGTACCTTCCCCTTTAGGTGGCATCTCATTACCTGTAAAAGTGTCCTATTGTATCATTCCACTTGGCCATTTGAGCAGGGTCGATAAGGGGTGGTTCGGGTTTTGGTTATGTCAAGTAAATCACAGACTGCTTGAAATAGAGAGCTCGTTAAGTTTCTACCTATGGTCTGTGTGGGTTTGCACGGGGCACCCAAACCGAGATATAAAGTTATCTATTACGGCTTTTACTACAGATTTTGCCGTTTTGATCAGGGAGCGGATAAGCTTCTAACCATTTGGTAAATTGGCAAACCAACATAAGGATGTATTTATTGCCCGATGATAATGGCGTGAATGGACCAAGAATATTGAGGTGTATTCGTTTGGTGGGTGCCCCCGCGTGATATGTTGTCATTGGTGCCACCAAGCGTGAGGGTTTTTTATGTACATTGCATTCCCTGCAGGCTTTAACATGTAGAGAAACGTCTTCTGACATCTTGTGCCAATACGACGTCTGTTGCACTTTTTGTAGAGTCCTAGTGATTCCTGGGTGTCCAGCCATTTTGGTATTGTGACAAAGGCTGAGGATTTCTAGTTTTAAGCTTGCTGGAACCAATAATAGATGTCTACTCGAACGGTTGTCGACCCACTTGTAATATAGTACGCCATACTGTAGGAGGGGGGCGTTTGACCATAAATATTTTACTGCCGCGGAATGAATTTGTATTTCGTGTTGTTGAGGTGTAAACTCACCATCCATCGCTATCGACTTTTCTTTCCACTTGTGCAAGTGTTTGAGGTTGGGGTCTTTGAGCTGTAAGTCCCTTAGCTGGTGATGTGAGTATTTGTTAGCTATTGATGATTCTTCATCCAGCGCCTGCTGGTTATTGTTATTTAATCCCTCCAAAGTTCCTGTTTCCTCATCATGATTTGTGGGCGTGAAAATCATTCCCTCGTCCAGTGTAAACTGGTTGGTGGGGTCAGGACCTCCACGGTATTTCGAGTGTGTATCTGTTGGTTTTACTGAGGCCGTCCCCCCTTCCAGCACAAGCCGGTGGTAAGGGTCAGGACCTCGGTGGTGATCGGCTTGTTTGTTTTGTTTGTCAGTTGTGAGCACGTGGGCCTCCCCCTCATCCAGTGCAGACTGGTTGTTAGGGTCAGGTTCCGCGCGATCACAACCTCTATAGTTATTAGCTGTGTTGAGATTGTTATTGATCCGCAAGGTGTTTTTGACCGCGTTGTGATTTCGCGAACGGCTAGGGGAATAACGTTGTCAACATCCTCCTCAAACCGTTGCCATTGTGCGTGGACACGCGAACAGTGTTTGCAGCCGCTGCACGGGAGATTTTCGACGTTACAACCGGCGTTGTAGCAACTGCAGCCTGCAATGTCGCTAGGAATACGAGAGAGAGAGTCTGCATCTGTATGTTGTGTACCCTTTCTGTGCAAAATTAGTTAGTGACTTAGTTCTTCCATCCACCTAGCTAACATACCAGATAAGTTTTTAAAGCGCAACAACCATACCAAGCTACTATGGTCTGTTCGGACGTAAAATCTTTGACCGAGGATGTAGTGGCGAAACTGGCATGTAAATCGCACTACTGCAAGGAGCTCCCTGCGGGTAGTGCAGTACTTTCTTTGAGCTGGCGATAGTATATAACTACCGTAGCCGAGTACTCGTTCTGCTCCATCTTGGATTTGAAGCAATTCTGCCTCAATAGCAAATTCTGAGGCATCGGTGTCTATAATAAAGGGTTCATCGTTATTGTTCTTTGGGAACGATAGTACTGGACTAGAAGTGATTGTTTCAATTGCTGGAATGCTTTTTCATGTTCGCTTTGCCAGACAAATTTTGCTCGTTTTTTGGTTGGGTCATACAATGGTTTTGCTAATCTTGCGAAATCTTTGACATGGGTTCTATGGTAGTTCGCAAGACCCATGAATTTCTTCACATCTTTGCTTGACGTTGGTGGCGGCCAGTTTTGAACTGCTCTGACGCTACTAGGATTGGGTGAAATTCCTTTATCGCTGACTAGTTTCCCCAAGAAAATCACTTCTTTCTGGAGCAAGTGGCTTTTTTTGGATTTCAATTTGATGTTATGTGTTCGGAATCTCCCCAAGACACTAATGAGGTTTCGTACGGAATCCTTAAAGTCTTTCCCCAGAATGATAATGTCGTCTAGATAGGCGAGTACCTCGTTCCAATGCAGACCTCTAAGTATTAGGGTTATTGCACGCTGGAATGTGGCAGGGGCGTTGCATAGCCCGAACGGCATACGCTGGTACTCAAACAATCGGTATTTGGTGATGAACGCTGTTTTATGTCTATCACTCTCGTCAAGTTTGATTGAAATGTGGTGCCTTCAAGTACATCGATGCATTCTTCGATGTTTGGCAGAGGAAAAGCGTCTTTGATCGTTACGCTGTTTAAGGCTCTGTAATCAATACAATAGCGGACCTTTCCATCCTTTTTCCTTATTAACACTGGGGAAAGGCCCAGTCTGAAGAGGAAGATTTAATCACCCCTGATGCTTGCAAGACATCCAAATGGATCTTCTCTTCTGCCTCAAACCCAAGAGGTGTTCTTCTCAAATTTTTGTTTCCTTGGCCGTGCATTCCCAGTGTCAATTGAATGTTTAGTTGCGGAGAATTTCCCGAGGTCCATATCGTCCCTTGAAAATACGTCACTAAATTCAGTCAGGACATTGGCTAGTTTGGTGGATTTGTCAGAGGTCAAGTCTTTGCTGGAATTCTGCCAAAGTTCAGCAATATGTGCAGGTAATCGATGCACCTGTTGCACAGTACTTGCTTGGTGCATGTCTTCTGACTGAACTTGACTGTATTATCAAGGTCCGGTAGGTCAGCTATTGAATGATCACTAACTGATATAATTTCGTCAACTTCTTCAGCTTTACCGATAAGGTGTCCCCTATTTAGATGTATATAGTGGTCACTTTCGTTCCGCAGGGTTATAAAAGAACCTGTTTTGGTCGCCTATATGGGGTTTGTTTTGCTCTTTAAGGCAACTAAGTTATAAGGTATACTCAAACCTTTATGGTCGTGTTCAGGTGCGTGTATCATATAAAGCTTGGCTGAATTGTGAGTGAACTTGACTTCTGCGCTGACTAGTGAGTTTGGGGGGACAACAACTTTCCTTCTTAATTCTACTCTTTGCATTGAGTAAAGTTTGTCTTGGTTTTTCCTCATATCTGCATGTATTTTATTGCCGTTATAGTAATGGCATCGTCTTTCAAGTCAATTTTGGCATTGTTTGCTTTCAGAAAGTCCAACCCAAGTATAAAATCATCCGCAATCGGAGCAACTAAGATATCCTATGAGTATTGACTGCCTCCTATCTCAAGTGGTATGTTGGGAACTCTGTCAGCAACCATGTTACTAGCCTTTCCCGCCCTTCTGAGTAATACCATCTCTATTGATTGGAGGGGTGGTTTTAGTCGTTTGGCCAATCCCTCACTAATTATTGACACTTGGGCGGCAGTGTCAATTGTTGCGTGAGCAGGAACCCCTTGAATATTGATAGGTATGACCAGACTAATTCCATTATAATTGGATGACATCTGCACCTCTCTTATTCTGATCCCAGGGCGTTTATTTTCCTTTGTGCTTTCGTTGGAATGACCGTTATCTACAGCAGGACAGTGGTCAATGCGCCCGGCTTCTAATAGTTTAAATTTCGCACTTTACTCACTGGGGACGGTGATCGCGATCTCGTTCTCCCACATGGGCAATCGCAAGCAAAATGGCCTGTCTGGTTGCATGCAAAGCATTTAAATTGCGCCGATAGTCTGGTAGCTCGTTCGGATGGACTTGAGCCGCGTATTGGCGAGTTCGAGACTCGAGGTGGTGTAGGGGGTGCAGGTCTTGACAAAGATAGTTTGGGTTTGAACGAAGCACCGCTAGTAGTCTCGTGTGAGGGAACTGGCCTTGAGTTTAATGGGTGATTGGCTTGGGAGTTTCTAACATACAACAAAATTTCACACATGTTTTGGTTTATCTCAGACCAGTCCAAGTTTACATTGATCTTGTCCTCGCCCATTTGGTTTATTTGGACTCGTCTGACCGATGGTATGGGATCATCACGAGAGAACGACACATTTTGAACCCAGGCCTTCTGGCACGAGAAAGAAGTTTGTGATTATGCTCCGCCGTCTGCGTAAATTGAATTGCTTCATTGAGCGTTTTGGGGTCCCGGTGCAATGCCAATTCGGCAGCATCGACGTCACTGCATCATTTTAGGAAGGCCTCCCTAGCTAGGGTTTCAAACACATCCATTTTTGCAGTTGGGAGGCGCGGGTGGCTATTTGTCGCAAGCGCTGCCCGTACTCTTCTAGGGGCTCGTCTTCTTTTTGTCGGATTGCAGCGAGCTCTGCCCTTTGTATTATTGGGTCCCTCATTTTCCCGAACATTTTCATATGTGGATTTTTGATTTTGATGTAGCTTCGCCTGATTTCCGGTTCCTGCCAGGCATAACAGTCTAGAGCTTTGCCAGTTAGTGCCCCAACTAACTGTGAAAGCTTAGAGTGCTCGTCCCAATGACAGCACTCGGCCATTACTTCAAACTTAATGATAAAAAGCGTGAAAGTCGCTTTTTCCGTCATAAGGGGGGAGTTTGGGCATTGCTATTGTGGGTGATCTAACCTTTCAAAAGGTGGTAGAAATTTTGAGATGCCGCCAAAAATTCAGAGCGGTTATGTCCACACAGGAAGAATAATCCGCAATTGGAGAAACGTTTCTGACAGAGCCGCTTCTCAGATTCAAATTTTTTCGGATCAAAACTGATCCTATATTTTTCAATAACCACATTACTCCGTAGTGAAATGATTCTCAAAATGCTTTATTCTAATGAAAGCTGCTGTACTTCTGTACTTCTAACCAAGTAAGTTTTTATAATCATTAGTTTAAAGAGTGATTACCAAACGTATACCTTCCCTTTAACATGCTAAATTTGTGATCGGTCTATCTCAGAAACCGCAGTCTTAAAAAACACAAATAATACAACAATTCAAAGCCTATTATTTTTCTTAGATCATAAACAAAATGTCGTCATGTTCACATCACTGTTACCTGTACATGTACTAGAGAAGTTTTTAAATTTGTGGTGAGCTGACAACTTTGTCATTTTCAATGGTACACTTGTATACCGCCGTCTTGTGATAATTTGTGGTGAGCTTATGGCTGTCAATGGTGTTCTTGTTTAGCGCCCTCTCCTGCAGAGTTCTCACTGTTAAATTCACAGATTTCTGGTACACCGCGCAAATTATTAAAATAAAACAAAAGCGTTTGAGGGATATGTTATTTTGTGTGTTAATATTTCGAATATTTGTGAAACCCAAGCTTTTAATTACTGATTATTTCTGATGTCACTTTTGTAACAGCACCCTCTATCAACATTTGCTTAAGTCTACACCAAAAGGTGGAATCTTGGTATTTTTAGGGTTTTTGTTCAAAAGCATTACATGGGTCAAATGTTATCTCATATTGTAGCTTATAAAAAAACTCAGTATGAAAAACATTTTTTGGTCTTTGTGATCTCATCAAGTGACAAGTAACATTAATTTAAAGTTCATTACTTAAAAAATTCAAACCTAATGTCATAGAGTTATAATCTTTGTGTCATCTTTGTGACCCCACTTTGACCTGTTACTTTCGGTACAAACAGGAAGCTCTAAAATTAAAAAAATTAATCTCCTGAACCACATGTCATTAAGTCATAATTTTTTGTGCCATCTTGTAGCCATTGTAATTCAAAACATAAACAACTTTCACCCTCACTTCCAGTTCAAACAGGAAGCTCTAAAATTTACAAAATATCATATCCCCTGAACCACTGTCGAAAAGTCAAAATCTTTGTGCAATCTTATATGTACCTTACTACACATTTGACATTTTATTAACACGTTGACTGCCGGTCATATATTCGTAGGGCGTTCCCATTTCCATTTGCCAAGTGTGGTGCACATGCGCGCATACCAAATAGGTACTATAAATTTTTTAAAAATTTAACATACACATTCTAAGGATGCCATGTCCTCACCACTGCCAGAAGCGTATGTGTTGCGTGCTCAGTGATGCCAGTGTATTTAAATAATAATACAAAGCCCTTTCATTCTTTACGAGTATACTCATAGTGGCAGAATCTGTTACACCTGTTAGTATGAATATACTCGTAGGCGGCAGTCAATGTGTTAAAGATATGACCCCACTTTGACCTTTCCTTACATTCTAAACAGCAAGTTCAAAGACTTTTTTAAATTAGGGTTTACACCAAACTTAAGGTGATTTCCTGGCTGCCGCTTCCAAGGTTGTATGACTCCTGGCTGGCACCCTGAAATAAAGATATTTACAAAATAGGGTGACCGCCAACATAAGGCTACATAGCTCAGTTGGTAAAGAGCCGGCACGTTAATCTGGAGGTCGTTGGTTCAAATTCCGCTTTATCAAATTTTTCTTTGTTCAACCCAAAATTATTTAATATTTTCCCAGTCAGTTTCACATGTGGTTTGTCACTTATTATTTGATACAAAAAAGTCGCATCCCCTTATTTAAGGTGATCCCCTGGCTGCCGCTTCTCAGGTTGTAATTTAAAACTTGGTGTGATCCCTGGCTACACGGCAGTTAATTGTTGTATGGCTGACTGGCACCCCCGAACAAAGATGTTGACACAATAGGGAGATCACCAAAATAGGGCTAGATAGCTCAATTGGTAGAGCGCCGGCACGTTAATCCGGAGGTCGTTAGTACAAATCCCGCTCTAGTCAATTTTTCTTTGTGCAATCCCAAATTATTTAATTGAAATCTCTTTAAAAACTCAGAATTTTTGGTGACACGTTTTAAGCACATCATCAGCATGATATCTGTGCCATCCTATTTGTATGTGTAGAGAACAATCTATTGATACATGCACAGTACCTCTAAAACAAGTGGGAGATTTTCTTGTCCACTTGTTTACAACCGATTTGGCATTGGTTACTTAGAGGCTATCGGTTACAATTGCACTGATTCTTTGATGGGTCATCCATTTCCACTAATCGGGTGGTAGCAGAACTGGTCAAAGGAATGTTTGTTAAGCGCCCACCATGACGTAGTCTGCTAGTGCTACCGTCATGGGACTTCGGCAGGGTTTTACAGACATTAGCACTTCCCCCTTTGAGCCCCTAGCTGGCACTTCTCTCATTGGCCTTATCCTTCCTCCTAGCAGCAGCAACAGCTGCAAGGAGTGAATTACAATGTACATGTACACGCCCTCACTACAAGCGAGGGACACATTCGATGGGAACCCCTTAGTGTCAGATTTGTTCCCCATACAGGATTTTTGGCTAAGAATCAGATGCCCTCCTATCCTTCCAGATATCTTTATTTCAGAGATTAAATCTGTTTCTTCAGTCCCAAAGGACAGACTCTGGTGCCTAGTTAGAGCCCTCAAATAGTACTTGGCTTGAACGAAATCACTGAGGACGTCCTGGCCAGAGCTTTTTATCACTACAATATCTCCTCATCGTCTGGCGAGTCGTGATACCATATGAAGTATCAAGATGGATAGTGCGAGCCATTCAAGCTTCAATCCTAGAGTGGACATCTTTGCCTGCTGGGTCTATACGGGCACACAATGTCCGGGCAATGTCTACATCTTTGGCACTCCTGAAAGATGAGCCTCTGCATGAGATTTTACAGGCAGTGGCATGGAAGACTGCTTTGTCATTTGCCTCCTGCATGATGTTTGACAGGCAGTGGCATGGAAGACTGCTTTGTCATTTGCCTCCTGCATGATGTTTGACAGGCAGTGGCATGGAAGACTGCTTTGTCATTTGCCTCCTGCATGATGTTTGACAGGCAGTGGCATGGAAGACTGCTTCGTCATTTGCCTCCTGCATGATGTTTGACAGGCAGCGGCATGGAAGACTGCTTCGTCATTTGCCTCCTGCATGATGTTTGACAGGCAGCGGCATGGAAGACTGCTTCGTCATTTGCCTCCTGCATGATGTTTGACAGGCAGCGGCATGGAAGACTGCTTCGTCATTTGCCTCCTGCATGATGTTTGACAGGCAGCGGCATGGAAGACTGCTTCGTCATTTGCCTCCTGCATGATGTTTGACAGGCAGCGGCATGGAAGACTGCTTCGTCATTTGCCTCCTGCATGATGTTTGACAGGCAGCGGCATGGAAGACTGCTTTGTCATTTGCCTCCTGCATGATGTTTGACAGGCAGTGGCATGGAAGACTGCTTCGTCATTTGCCTCCTGCATGATGTTTGACAGGCAGCGGCATGGAAGACTGCTTCGTCATTTGCCTCCTGCATGATGTTTGACAGGCAGTGGCATGGAAGACTGCTTCGTCATTTGCCTCCTGCATGATGTTTGACAGGCAGTGGCATGGAAGACTGCTTCGTCATTTGCCTCCTGCATGATGTTTGACAGGCAGCGGCATGGAAGACTGCTTTGTCATTTGCCTCCTGCATGATGTTTGACAGGCAGTGGCATGGAAGACTGCTTCGTCATTTGCCTCCTACATGATGTTTGACAGGCAGCGGCATGGAAGACTGCTTCGTCATTTGCCTCCTGCATGATGTTTGACAGGCAGCGGCATGGAAGACTGCTTCGTCATTTGCCTCCTGCATGATGTTTGACAGGCAGTGGCATGGAAGACTGCTTCGTCATTTGCCTCCTGCATGATGTTTGACAGACAGAGGATTGCACAGGTAGAGCAGCTCTTTCATCTTGTGTATGTCACAATGCATATTTTCACTTACCTGTGGACAAAATGAGTCAGTCCAAAGTAAATCTACCTTTTGAACTAAATGGAGAAATTTGCATATTTTCCTAGCTAGTTCTAACTCCCAAGTGGAATGTGATCAGGCCATGGACTTCCAATGTACTTCTTTGTTTGCATGTAACTGTTGGTAAAACACATTCTTTTGTTGTACATTGTATACCTGCACTTACTTTGGTTCTATAGTCTAGTTCTTTGGATAGGTACTTTATAGGGGTTAACCTAGAATTACTAAGAGGATGGAAGTAATAATATGCAGAACATACATGTGTGTAGTGTGTAATTGTCTCTTTATTGTAGCATAATTAGTGTAGAAGGAAACAGTCCAATAATGAGTTAAAGATTATATAAGAAAATGAGTGAAAACCAGTGAGGGAGATTAGAATGTACATGAAAGATGAAATGTGAGTTCAGTGTGAACCAAAATCTGAGAGTGAGAGGTTGTGAGAGGGACTGCTAGCCACTGACCATCCAACAGTAGATTTGTGCATCAGTTGACACAAATACAGGTGTCAAAGCCTTTGCCCAGTAGATACTGCCACTGGGGCAAATCACAATCTGCATGCGGCATACTGGATGTATGGTATACATGTCACATGTCACATGGCTGTTGATAACGGGAGAGTTTAACAATTCCTTTGAGGAAGAGAGGACAGATACCTATCGAGAGAAGGGGCTAAAGACTACATTTTAAACGGACTGGAGAGCCGTCATTGCCAAGACTGAGTATGCTAGGCAGAGAAAGAGTTGGCTCCAAGACAGAGAGCATATTTCATAGTCTACTCCCAAAACCAACAGTTATCAGCAGAGTATCATTTCTTTATGAACAATTAATTTAATGCATGAATAATTGCGAGGTGCCAGCCAGTACAACCACGAACGTTAAAACCGAGAGTACAATGTAGTTTATATGTACAGTATGGGTTGCAGAGACAACCTTATTACATTGCGTGGAAAGCTCCAAGTAACCACGGCTCAGTTTATGTAACTATAACTAGAGCCAAACAACTGTGAGAAATTAGAAAACCCAAGGCTTGTGAGAAACAAAATACAAACCTAAATAAGAAACAAGGGTAATTTAACTTTTGCTAAATTTTCTTTTGAGCTGTTAGTGTTACTTATAAGTCGTAATTCCTGTGTAAATATTTGTAATAATTGAATAAATTTGTAAAATCAAGTTTAAGAAGAAAAGGAAAGGATTCTGTACTTGGAACTTATTTTCTATCTGTTTATTTCGACCCGGTACTGACAGTGTACATCCAATCAGAGATGGATGCCATTGGTGGAAAGACTGGTCCTGCTGCTCCAAAATGCCGGAAAGGTGTGACGGTTCTTGCAAAGCTGTAACTCATTATTTAAATAAAGATATGAAGTCCTTGAGGGGTTGATGACTACTGCTGCTACTTGCTCCTCACTAGCCCAAGATGTCACAGCCATGCCCACCTCCTCGTTTAGTGCTACTCAATGTAATTGAAAAAATTAGCAGGTAAAAGAGAGGGCCAGATGTACTTCAAATCTTAAGTGATTTGGTAGTCCATGAGGGGCCGATATTTACCTGCTAATTTTCCCTGACCCTCTTGCCTCTCTTATACATGTAGGCTTGCCCTTTATCTGGAGGATTTTTCCGCTTCCGAAAAGACGACGCTATACCCAATGGCATCTTGGGTAAACAGTATGAGCTTGTGAGGGGGCTGTGGCACATATATTACGTAAAAAACCTAGCTATTGAGATCTTCGGCCTAGGGAATAATGTAATATTAAGAATTAGCAGGTAAGTACCAACTCACATAAGATTTGGAGTTATCCCTCAGCACAAAAAAAAATCACACCTTTCTTTGACTTTCAAAGTCAGGTTTTTTGCCCTCAGCAAAACATATAATACAACTCTTATATTTCATTTAATTGCAGTGATAATATCAATTATCTAAATATTTTCTGGTGATGATTAAAGGGACACACCGGGTTCGTTGTGCTATTTGGGCTACAAAATAGACTAAAACATTATTCCAAAGGTCTTCCTGGAATGGAGAAGAATGGTTCATAAAAGAAACCATCAAATTTGGCCGTTTTTGAGCATTTTTCAAAAAACGAAGGTCATGTGACTTTTTGGAACCAAAATTCCGAAAAGTCACGTGATCTTTACTTCCATCCGTATAAAAGTAAATTACTGAACCAAATATAAGTGGGTTTTTTTCACAATTGTATTTGACAAAAAAGACTTTTTATTCAGTTTATGGATACAAGTTGTAAATAATGATGAAAAACCGAACGTAAGATTCAGAGAGTCCGTGCTACAGAAGCATGTTTTACGGCGCATCAGCGTGGGGAGCTATAGCAGGTAAACCTTGGGGGCATGTCCCATACAGCCGGTGCCGTGTCTCGTGGGGCCAGAGAGACAAACCACGGGGGCATGAACTCGGAGCCTGTGGAGGGGTAGGGATCCAGACCATTAACCTAAATTAATTACGTTTTGTTTAACGAGGGTTTTAGTCTGTAGCCCTAGTCTTATCCCCTAACTATTGACATGTTACGTGATGCCTGCGCTACACTTGCGGTGGGACGACGACGAATAGCTGCACGATGTCCACATAATAAAAGTTGATGTGGAACGGACTGTGTTTATGTCGTTTTTTTAATTACACATGAATTTGTGCTTGATGGATATGAAGACTGGATCCTCATGCCACGCCATAATTTTATTGTTGTAATTAATACATAAACAGAGCACCAGTCTACTTACAACAATGTATACGCTGACCTTTGACTACATTTTGTTTTTTCACATTTTTTGTTAATTACGTGACATTTTGATGATTTTATTTTTTACAACAACCATCTAAAAATTATTGTCTGTGATTCCACATCACTAAATTAGGTAAACAGTAAGCCGGTGTGTCCCTTTAACAATGGCAAAAGCTATAAGAATCAAAAACACAATTTTGCAACAAGCTTTTAACAACCAGGTAAAAATAAAAGCTGATTGACGTCGATATTGATATCAAAGTAATACAGAATAATTAAGTCATCTCAACAGATCTTAAAAACAGGCTGTAGGAAATTATTTTGTCACGGTGGTTCACAATCTGTGCCAATCTTTTATGCTTTCAGGAAAAATGGAAGGAACACAAACTGGAGCAGAATCTACTATCATCTTTATGGGAAGCAAAAGTGCTGTAAGTAAAGCATGGTCTTGTTTTAAAATGCAGTTTAAATTTTGTAAGAATTGCCCACTTATTCAGTATTTTTTCTCCTATTAATTGTAATTAATTGCAATAGTATATTTGTAAAGTTAAGCAAAACATTTAGAAAATGACTTATGACTTTGACTGACCTTTGTGAGACATGACTTGGAATTGGACTCCACAGTGAGGACTCTGACTTGGACTCCACAGTGAGGACTCTGACTTGGACTCCACAGTGAGGACTCAGACTTGGACTCCACAGTGAGGACTCAGACTTGGACTCCACAGTGAGGACTCAGACTTGGACTCCACAGTGAGGACTCAGACTTGGACTCCACAGTGAGGACTCAGACTTGGACTCCACAGTAAGGACTGAGGACTCTGACTTGGCCTCCACAGTGAGGACTCTGACTTGGACTCCACAGTGAGGACACAGACTTGGACTCCACAGTGAGGACTCAGACTTGGACTCCACAGTGAGGACTCAGACTTGGACTCCACAGTGAGGACTCAGACTTGGACTCCACAGTGAGGACTCTGACTTGGACTCCACAGTAAGGACTGAGGACTCTGACTTGGCCTCCACAGTGAGGACTCAGACTTGGACTCCACAGTGAGGACTCAGACTTGGACTCCACAGTAAGGACTCTGACTTGGACTCCACAGTAAGGACTGAGGACTCTGACTTGGACTCCACGGTGAGGACTCTGACTTGGACTTCACAGTGAGGACTCAGACTTGGACTCCACAGTGAGGACTCAGACTTGGACTTCACAGTAAGGACTCTGACTTGGACTCCACGGTGAGGACTCTGACTTGGACTCCACAGTGAGGACTCCCCCTTGGACTCCAAGGTGAGGACTCCCCCTTGGACTCCACAGTGAGGACTCCCCCTTGGACTCCAAGGTGAGGACTCTGACTTGGACTCCACAGTAAGGACTCTGACTTGGACTCCACAGTGAGGACTCTGACTTGGATTCACAGAGAGGACTGAGGACTCTGACTTGGACTCCACAGTAAGGACTAAGACTTGGACTCCACAGTGAGGACTCTGACTTGGACTCACAGAGAGGACTGAGGACTCTGACTTGGACTCCACAGTAAGGACTAAGACTTGGACTCCACAGTGAGGACTCCCCCTTGGACTCCACAGTAAGGATTCTGACTTGGACTTACAGAGAGGACTGAGGACTCTGACTTGGACTCCACAGTGAGGACTCTGACTTGGACTCCACAGTGAGGACTCTGACTTGGACTCCACAGTGTGGACTCTGACTTGGACTCCACAGTGAGGACTCTGACTTGGACTTCACAGTGAGGACTCTGACTTGGACTCCACAGTGAGGACTCTGACTTGGACTCCACAGTGAGGACTCTGACTTGGACTCACAGTGAGGACTGAGGACTTTAACTTGGACTTCACAGCAAGGACTCTGACTTGGACTCCACAGTGATGACTCTGACTTGAACTCCAGGGACGTACCTTTGCGGTCCCTGTCCTCTGGAAGGGTTGCTAGCTCTGGGGCTGTTAGGTCTTCTGGAGACATACCTTCCCGGTCCCTGACCTCCGGCAAGACAAATTAAAACACAAGACCGCCGGACTTGTTCGGTCATGAGTTTACCGGCCAAATGCTAAAATCATCAGCCTCGGGCCTGCGGTCCTGTGTCAAATTCGAGCGCTGCCACTGGTGGTTCAGGCAGTTTTTCAGAAATTTGATCGCCCTCATATCGACCTGTTCTCCTCGACTCTAAACAACCAGTTACCGGTATATTGTGCAAGAAGTCACGATCCTCAGGCATGGGCTTGGGACGCCCTGTCCGTCAATTGGACAAACATGTACGCATACGCATACCCGCCAATATCCCTCCTTCCAAGGGTCTTGACAAAGATCGAGGCGACTCACTGTCAGGTCCTTCTCGTGGCCTTGTTTTGGCCACGTCAACCTTGGTTCCAAAATCTAATCCGTCTCCTCATACATCCCCCTGTGGTTCTCCCTCATTGGGAAGATCTGATCACTCAACCTCACTTCCACATCAGTCATGCTTAGTCAGGGACACTACATTTAACGAGCTGGTTGCTGTTGAGCGATTTCTCTGCTCAGCTGGCCTTTCAACAGACACTGCAGCTTTGGCAGCCAGGGGTCAGCGATCGTTAACCCGGCGTACGTATAACAGCCGATTACGACATTATCACAAGTGGTGAGACAGATCTATTGATCCCTGCTCAGCATCTTTCCCACTTATAGGGGATTTTCTCCTCTAACTGTTCCAACTAGGCCTCTCTGTGGCTACCGTTCGGGGATATTGAGCAGCCGTTCATGATGGTTTACAGGGCGGGTCAACCATTACTAACAGTAAGGCCTTGGCCCAGCTACTGCGAGGTATGTTCATAGAACGTCCTCCCCGCAGGAAACTCCTTCCCTTTTGGATCTAGGTCAGGTCTTACAATCACTTTCCAAAGTACCCTTTGAGCCTATGGCTCACAGTTCTTTGCTTAACCTTTCTATTAAGACAGTTTTTCTGGTGGCCATAGCTAAAGCAAGACGTCGTAGCGAGCTCAAGGCATTAACTCTTGACCAAGGTCACGTCAGTTGGGAACCGAATGGGGTACGTCTGATCCCTCATGTTTTCTTTCTTACGAAAAACCAATCGCCATCCTGTCAGCCACCAGATATTTTTATCCCTGACATCAAATCAGTCTCTACAGTGTCAGAGGGTAAATTGGTTAGCCAAGTTCAGGCACTCAAATGGTATCTTGCTCAGACAAGGTCACTCCGGGGGGAGGTTTATCAGATCTTCATATCGACTACCAAACCCCATGGGGCTGTCTCGCCAGACACCATCTCACGCTGGATTGTAAAAGCAATCAAGTCATCTAACTCTGAGTGGCCCACCACTCCTGGCGGTAGTATCCATGCCCATGACACTAGGGCTGTATCAACCTCTTGGGCCTTCATAAAGGAGTCCCACTGCAGGACATTCTTCAAGCAGCAGCCTGGGAGACTCCCTCAACCTCCACGTCTTGCTATCTGCGCGATGTCATGCGAACACATGGGCGGGTTGCTCAGGCCTCCCTTAGTTCAGGTACGCCTTCTGGTTCTACCCCTCAACAGGATAAGATATCGGACCTCAAGGCCCTTGGAACTCTGTCCTTTGGGATGAGTACCAACTTTTTGTTCCTTTTGATTTTTTAACTTTCATGATATGGGAGGACGGGAAGGGACGAACTTACTGGGTTTTTCAGTTTGATCCCTTTAATTTCTCCTCCTTAGCTTGCCTAGTCCTGCCCTCCTCCGTTGTTCGGTGCTAATCTGTGCATTTGTAGGTTTAACAGGTAAGGGAGTCCCTGTAGTGGACTCCCCCAAATCAAGGGTGATTTGGGAGTCCATGAGGGTATGATACTTGCCTGTTAAACTTCCCACCCGCTTTCTCCACTTGGGCTCGGTTACTCTTCTTTTTTTACTCACACTCGAGAAAAAGAGGACGAGTTGTCTCACATGCAGCGGCAAGGTGGAAGGGTCGGGCGCTATTGCAGACAGTGTGCCAAAAAAAGATTCTAGCAAGGAAAGCCATCGGCTAGGGAATTGTGCATTCGTAGGTTGAACAGGTATTACCCTTGATTACTCATTAGTCTTAATTACTCATTAGTCATTGATCGATCAACATTTACATCATATTTAATATTCATTTTGTTGTGTCTTGTCTTTCTTTCAGGGAAAGACATCTATAATACTGCGATTTCTTGAGAAAGAGGAACCTCCCAAACCAACTACAGCACTTGAATATACATTTGGTAGAAAAGCAAAAGGACACAATATGGTAGTTTTAATTACATTTTTGGATACACATTTTTAAAATCATAGCTTGTATAGTATGATTAGGTAAGGTGAAGTTCCAACAAGCATTGGAATTATACTGTACATGTTATGTGATGGGAAATGTTACTTAACACGTTGACTGCCGCCTACGAGTATATTCGTAGTAACAGGTTAGACGGATTCTGCCACTACGAGTATAAGTGAAAGAAAGGGCTTTGTATTTATATTCAAATACACTGGCATCACTGAGCACGCAACACATACGCTTCCTGGCAGCGGTGAGGACATCGACCTTAGAATGTGCATGTTATTTTTTTTTGTTTTTTGTATAGTACCTTTTTGGTATGGCAAATGCACTTGGCAAATGGGAACGCACTACGAATATGATGACCGGCAGTCAACGCGTTAAAGGCACCTGGCAATGTATTTTGTCAAAATGGAGGTTTTGTCCTTAATATGTACATTTTTATGAGAGGAATGTGAATAAACAAGTATAAAAGGTTACAGAAATAGCGTTATTTACGACTTTAGAATAGGCCCCGCCTTTACCTCAACTTAAGATGGCGCTGTTCATGACGTCAATCGAGGCGGAATATTTGAATAAAAGAGTGGTGACTTAGCCTTAAACGTTCGTTTAAAACCAGCAGGGTCGTGGCCATGCCATTAAGAACTGAGTTTTGAACGGATGTTTAAGAGCTTGTTATTTAACTGCTCTTTTATTTCCTGATTGAAATTATGCTGTACATGCTATGTGATGGGAAATGTTACAGTTAAAAAGAAGACAACCGAAACACCACCCTTGTTAGGCCAAAGTAAAAGACTTCTGGTGTGCGTCCACGCTCAATGGTTTTGCAAAATTTGCTGATTGTGCTCTGCAAATTGTGAAAATCCATATAATACACTCAACATATTGATTTTTGTGTCCCTAGTGTGGAGAACAAAGATGTGAATCAACAATAGTATTTTTTTTTTTTTTTTTTGTGCAGACAAAGGATGTTGCTCATATGTGGGAGCTTGGAGGAGGTACTTTCCTATCTGAGCTTGTTGAAGTACCAATCAAACAGGATATGTTACTGTAAGTGTATGTAGAAAGTGTTCCGTTCATTTAGAACTATAACAGAGAATTTCCCGCTGTTCAGCGGTTTCCCGCTTTTTGGAGGCCAAAATATGACCTCTCTGAGTTCATTGTGAATCCTGTTTAAAATTTGGAGGGTAGGGGTTACACGATTACATGGTTAACCGACCGATCATCCGGCCCACGTTTACATTTTGATTGTTCGGATAAACATAAAAAAATTCACTCGAAAGTGCCGCGAAAGGCTGACCAAATAGCGACCACGATGTACACAACGCACAATCCCTTCCGACACACACACAAGCATATCGTTTCCAATTTACAGGCTTGTAGTCTTTGTTATTTCATTACTTTGCGTGCGACAATAAATGCAATAAACATTGAACACTAGAGGGCGTTTTAGAACAATTTGATAGCACGAGAGTATAACACCCTCTATTGATGAAATTACGTGATAGTATACCAAACCAGTTCCCCTTAATTGCAGTATCATCATCGCTGGTCTGTCGACAGCCTGGTCAACAGAGCACAGTTGCGTGGAAATTTTAGCTTTTTTACAAAAAACTGCACAACGTGTACGCTTCATTTTACAAAATACAAATTTAGGATACCCTGGATGAAAAAATCCCTCCCCACAGTAGTGTGGGAAGGGTCTACGAGGGAATACTTACCTGTAGAGCAAATACGTTTGCATATTCCAATTACCGGCAGGTATTTACCGCTAAGAGTTTTATATATCCTGTAATAGCGCCCTCTGCCGCTACCCACAGTGCCCCGCAGCATGTACGTCTCGTGAGCTTCAATGCATCGAGCACGTTCCCCCGGCGGGACGAGGTTGCCAAGGACGACACTCGCGTGAATTGATCAAGCACCGAGCGGAGACCATGGTCAAGGCAGTGAAAGGCTGCAGTTAACAAATCCGCTGGTACTCATCCTCACAACCTGACACTAAATACTCCGTGAGGAGAAGCAGGAAGGAGGCTGAGTGCATGCCCTGGCGGGAGTCCGAGTCAACTTTCTTCAGGACTTCCTCGAATTTGCCGCGAGTCTTGTTGGCAAAGGGTTTCTTGGAAGCAGTGGAGCCTGAGTCTGCTATTAACTTGTCTTTAGCAGAGTCGGATATGGAAGGTGTTGTGAAAAAATTATTGAAATCCGCTGCAGGGAAACGATAATATGCATTCTCCCGTTTGGAGAAGGGGTGCCATTTGCTGTTCGCTTTCATGAGAGCGCAAATGCGATCCACACAAACCTGGTCCACTGGAAGCGTCGGGAAAAAGTTGACCTTGTTGGTTGACATGCCCGTCTTCCGCTTGAATGATTTTCTGTCTGGCTGAAGATCCTCGGTAGCGGAGGGCAATTGCAGCACCTGTATCATGTCACGTTGAATCAGCCGAAGCTTGGTCTCCGTAACGAACAGCCGCTGCATGCGTTGGGCAATGTCCTCATCGTCCTCCTCGGAGTCCCCCGAGAGGGAAGGTCGAGATGTCCCCGGAGACTGGGGAACACTAGGCTCAGATTGTGAAAATTGCACCGAGTCCTGGGTCACTGGCTGTGCAATTCCTTCGGTATCAAACGCCATAGATGGGTGGATACTCAAAGCCGGGACAGACGCCGGAGCACGGCTCACCGTGCACGGTACGCCTCTGGGCCCTTGTGCCTGCCAACCTCCACTGATGGAGGGTAGGGTGGCAGGGGGTTGTGGCTGACTAGGTAAGTCCGCAGGAACCCCAATAACGCCCGCCTGGCGGGTAGAAGACAAAGCCGATAAAGACGCCGAAATCGTCTGAAAAGCTTCCATAAAGTCAGCCCTGGAAATAGCGCCCTCACTCCGGTGGCATTTGCCACGGTGGGATCGACTGGACGAATCATCCGAACTTGAAGAAGAACGGTGGTTACGTCTCCCCTTTGTCTTCTTGCTCTTCTTTTTGGAAGAGCGACCCCGGGAAAAATCCGATGATATTTCGGTTGACGCCGGGGGCCCTGAAACCCCGGAGCAATGGTAGTAATCCATTGCCGGTGGTTCAATAGAGCGCACGGAAGAAGAGCCCGTAGGCCCGGGAATTCCCCAATCTCTGGACCCCCCCCCCCCCCCTCCGGCTTGATTGGGATCATTGGTGGTGGATCGATATTTTCCAGTTTTTTTCAACATAACCCATTATGCCTGCTACAAGCTACCTGAAATATAAGCCACGGCACTGGACAATCTCAAAAATTGTAGAGGTCAGTGTATAAGCCGCCAAGAATGTAAGCCGCATCATAAATTTTTATGAACAAAGATAATGACAAAGATATTGACAAAATAGGGAGACCGCCAACATAGGGCTAGATAGCTCAGTTGGTAGAGCGCCGGTACGTTAATCCAGAGGTCGTTGGTTCAAATCCTGCTCTAGTCAATTTTTCTTTGTTCAACCCCAAACCATTTGAAATTCACCCAGTCAGTTTCCCTTGTGGTTCATTAATTGACATCATAAATTTTTAAGCGCCCAACTTTCAGAAAAAGTCGGTGGCTGAGTCAAATCCCTTCCCTTTGTAGTCCACTGGGAAAGGCAACAATTGTTTCTTGTATGTCACAATAAATAAGGGGTATGGTGGTTAACTCTAATAGCAAGATTACTTTTGAGTTTGACAAGTCTTTTTATTTTGCATTGTCAAACTTTTGGCCACAAATAGTCAGTTTCATTCACTGTATTTTAAAGAACTTGAAATCGACCACACATAAATATTTATAACATGGACATATTTAGTTGTTTACGAGTTTAAATTTGGCTGAATTTGTACGGCCACTTCAACGTTCTCGGACGAAAGTGACGCTATGTTGTTTTCTTAACAAACTGCTCATCATTGCAAGTATGAAAAAAAGAACAAATACACATGTATACTTTTTGTGCACAAGCAACATAAGTGAAACTGCTGTAATAGAGGTACTCAATGTTGCGTGGTTCATTTACCAGAAAAAAATACTAATAATAAGTAATCACCAACTTTAAAAATTTGTAGTATTTATACTGTAAACCAATCCTACATGTGTTGTAATTCCTATGCAGTTCTTCTTCAGTCATGCTTATTCTTGACCTTTCCCACCCTAATGAACTGTGGATCACTCTGGACATTCTTATCCAAACTACACTGAAGAGGATTGAACAGGTTATCTCTAAATTGTCTTCTTCAAATCCAAAGATTAATGAGCAAGTCAAGATGAGAACAAGAGAGTTATTTGGAGAGAATCATCCTGTGAGTATACCAAAATTACAATGCAATTGTGTTACTCACAATATTTTTTCTCAGTGGTTGCATGATTTGAAATATTTATAGATAAAAGTAAAATCAGGTACATTAGCTTGAACTTTATTTGATGTTATGCTGCATGGGTTTATTTAGATGGTACTTTGTGTTTGTTTCATCAACAGGACAAGGATATGATTGATCCCTTTCCACTACCTTTGGTCATTGTTGGCACCAAATACGACATTTTCCAGGTATGGCACAAAATACACTCAATCACTCAATTACAAACACAGATTTGATTCAAAAACCTGTTGATTTCACTGATTCATCCAATGTGCTCTATAGATAATTTCTAAGTGTTTCACATAAATGCACCAACAATTAAAGTAGGCAATAGAGAACCTTTCTCTTTGAACCGGAAGTGAACGTAAAAGTGGGTCATCTTTTAAATGTATTTTACATGTGCTGTAAGCTACAAGAAGGCACAAAGATTATAACTTGATGACATGTGGTTCAGGAGATATGATTTTAGGTTTGAACTTCCAGTTTAGACCGGAAGAAAATTTAAAAGTGGGTGTTTCTGTTATAACAAGATAAACTATATCAGAATTGAAAAATAAATGGTGACTTTGTTAAGTTGTCACAGTCCTGATGTAGTGATCGATTGTCTAGATGGAAATGGAATCTGATGCTTGACAGCGCTTTAGTTTACATATATTTTGACAAAGAAAAACCTATTGAAATTCTTTGTGAATTTTTTTGTAGGCACAATTACATTTTTACACTTAATTTTTTATTTGAACTTCCTGTTTTGACTGGATGGAAAGGTGAGTGGATAGAACAATGCCTGTTTTACAGTTTGCAACGCATTCTCTTTCAATGGTGGGTAGCAGATCATTGGATGGTCATTTTATGTAACTTCTGAGCACGGTTGACTATTTGTAAAGATTCTTGGGGTGAAGAGGTGGGTGTTGACATTGGATGTTTTCTCACTCTTAAGTGTCATGTAGCCGCATGGTGTGATGAGATAGCCGTCTCCTACGGGAAAGTCGTGATCCGGATAATTAGGGGCGTCGTCTACCATGTGGAAATGTGAGATTTGATGATATCGGCTGACGGCCATTGAGCCGATTCAAACTTTGTTCATTCAGTCACAAGACAAAACAAAAACTTCATCTGCATGATTTGCAGCAAACTCCAATTTATATTTCACCCTAGAGCTACAATAGTGTGAATCGATGTGGAAAGACCGTTCGTTTTTTTAAACAGCCACCTTTGCTGGTATGAGCTTTTTGTATTTTTCTGCCAACTTCCTTTTTTTGTCTGGGGCAACCATGAGGCGCTGGCAGGTAGCAACACTGATGGAGAGGCCGAGAGCTCGCTTTCCAGATGCTGTTTTAAAGCTGTCATAGATGTCCTGTAGGAACGCCCTACCCTTGTCATCCGTCTAGAGTCGGCTGCAAAGCTTCGTTGTGTGATGAAACTTGACATGCAGTGCTTTGCGCCTTGCGCCCTTTTTGGGGTTGCATTATGATCATGTCATCAATTTAGTGTCTTCTTGATATTGAAATTGAGTTATCTGATGAGTTTCAATGTTCAATTATGCTGTAAATAAGCCCAGAAAGTGAATTTTTTTTTTTTTTAAGAAATAAAATAAAGGTAAACTTTGACCGGAACTATAGGTCATAGGATTTTGGCGTTAACTTTTTTTAATTTGTCTTGATCTATCAAATGCCCATTTATGAACATCAAAGCTTTCAAATTGCATGAAATACAGCAAAAACTAAATGGTAATATTTGTACTTTAAAAACCTTTTAATGGGACACCTAATGACGTCATGAAAATGTGCGGTCTTCATTTTGAGGTTTAATTGTCTGATGACTTTCAATGTTCAGTTCAGTTTCACTGTTGAGTTATGCTACTGAGAAGAGTTCCTTGGAAGGAAAAGAAGATGAATCTAGACATTCAGTTTTTGTGACATCACAAAAACAAGGTGTTCGTGCTATTAATCCATGAATTGAGATTGATTCTGCCTGACCTCATTGTTCATGTCTCATGATTCAAGATTTAAGATTTTTAGCTTCACTTCCGGTTTGAACTGGACGACCAGGTCAAATTAGGTTATATCTGTGAAATGCTTGTTCAGTTTATGAAAAACTTTCCAATGATATATATAGATTGTGTAACAATGGACCACCCAAAGTTTTTATCTTTGTTCAACTTGGACTGGTGGATTGGTCTTTGACTCCCCCAGAAGCCCATTGACTTGGACCCCCTACATCAAATGTCAAGGTCATAGTATGGCTAAAACAAAAGAAATTTGCTATAACTCAAGAAGTACTTGGCATATCAACTCCAAATTTTGTGTATGGATTGGTCAAATGTCAACTTTGTCATGGATGGGCAACTGCGGATATTAAGATAATAGGGCATGCTGCCGAACAAAAGGCAATATTTGTCTTGAGGATTTGTAAACATGGGATTTGTTTTAGATGTATTAAAATGCTTTTATTGGAAATAGTGCAAATAACCAACCGTACCAGCCTAACGCCAGACCAGATCCATGATCTACTATTGACATGCGTAAAGTCCACATACTTCCAATGGAGAGAAGTGTTCTATAGACAGGCTTTGAGCACCCCCATGGGGTCACCCATTTCCCCGGTCTTAGCGAATATCTTCATGGAAGATTTTGAACAGAAAGCACTGGGAACAGCTCGACTCAAACCTCAAGCTTTGGCTTCGATATGTGGATGACACGTTTATCATCTGGTCACATGGATTGGAAAAACTTGATGACTTCCTTACTCACCTTAACCGGCAACATCCCAACATTCAGTTCACCATGGAAACAGAGACATCTGATTCATTACCTTTCCTTGATGTTCTCATTTCAAAGAGGGCTGATGGTTCTCTTGCACACTCCGTGTACAGAAAACCGACTCACACAGACCGCTATCTGAATGCTCGGTCATTTCATCCTCCTTCCGTGAAAGCCTCAATAAACCGCACCCTATTCTGAAGGGCACACATTATTTGTGACGATGAACATTTACCAAAAGAACTGGAGCACCTTAACACAGTGCTAAAAGAGAATGGATACAGGCCGAACAAGCGAGAGTTTATTCCTAAACATAACTCTCAGTCTTCAAACTCCGAAGACATGCCCATTTCGGTCCTTCCGTACATTGGTCACACTTCACACAAAATCCAACGTATCCTCCGTGAAGTAGATATCAAGGTCTACTACCGTACTCGCAACAAATTGGAAACGAAGCTACACACCCACAAAGACAAGTATGACTCTAGCAGTCAAGCGGGAGTTTACCGGATTCCTTGCTCTTGTGGTAAAGTGTACATTGGCGAGACGGGTAGAGACCTGAACACAAGGCTGAAAGAACACAAAGCCCATGGCCGCAGAGGAGAATATGACAAATCTGCCATTGTCAAACATTCTGCTGATCTAGACCATGTCATAGATTGGGATCAAGCTCAAATCATAGCTCCTGAGAGACATTGGTATACACGTCGCATCAGGGAAGCTATTGAAATACACAAGCACAATACAGTGCATCAAGATATCAGCTACTTCATCAGCAATATTTGGCACACAATCCTACCACCCTACTCTACTGGTATCCCTCAGTCTACTGACACGCCCCACTACACAGGGCACTCACACACAATGGGAAACCCACACAATAACTCTGAGCCCTCCAATCACAGTTCTCCTTTCAGAAGAACCAATCAGAGCAGTGAGTGACTCTACACTGAAACCTCTGAATCCTTATAAATAGTCCAGCATGTCTTACACTCTTCAGTCTCCTGACAATGACTAGAGCAAGCTAATTGAAACGTTGAGACCAAAAGAACTCACTCCGCAGCAGTGCAGTTAATTACGAGAAGTCCCCCCAATCCACAAAGCTAAAGTAGTAGTCCAGGCCGATTTCCTACCTCCCGCCCAGGTAGTAGTTAATAAGCAGGACAGTTCTTTTCAGAACTGAGAAGTCTCCCGAATTCCAAAAACCTACTCCGCGAGAGTAGAATAAATAGCAAGACAAGTTCTCTAAAGAACAAATCTACACAGCAAGTAGATATTTTTACACATGGTGTTACCGCAAACCGAATATATACTGATACCTCACCATGCAATGCCTCAAAACCCATATAGTGCATAGTTTTGTTTTTTGAAATGTAAAAATTAGTTGATAAGCTGTGCCTCTTATTAGCTGTTCCGACCTACTGTCGGAACAGGTACTGTTTTTGTCGAGATTTATATTAGCTGTTCCAACTTAGAAGATGGACCCGGTTTTGTTTTCGTCAAGATTTTTATTATTAGCTGTTCCGACCTGTTAGGCGGAACAGCTATTGTAATCATTGAGATTTTAATTTTTTTTAAACTATTATTCTTTCTTTCCCAAAAACTCCTTGACTTAATTAACATGTGACTTTTCTGACTGCTATAACTCATTTATAGGAAAACAAAACACCAGTCAAATTTTAAACCATATGGAAGCTTGAGCCTCGACTTAGTTTCTAAAATGTTGCTAGATTAAAATTTGTAATTATTTAACCACGTTTTAACGAGGTGAATACTTAATTAGTCAATCTTGTTCCAATCATATCTCGAGAAGTATACATTTGATCCTCAAACTTTTTTCAGTTATAGACTTGTCTTATTATGCAGATGTGCATTCTGGCCTATTATTCTCCGTCACGTCATCTTGACATGGCGTGTTTTCTATTTGTGTACAAAACACATGGCGAAGCTCAAAACTGTAAAAAAAAAATCATATCTCCGGAACCACATGTCATAAAGTCATAAGTTTGTAGTTTTTTGTAGCTTACAACAATTGCGACATTTTATTCAAAAGGATGACCCCACTTTTTGACCTTCACTTCCGGTCTAAACAGTTAAGTTCAAATAAATAAAATAAAAATTCCTGAACAAGATGTCATAAATTCATTATCTTTGTGCCGTTTGGTAGCTTATCACACATTAAATTTTTTTTTATACAAAAACGTGACCCCAATTTGACCTTCTTCCAATTTAAACAAGTCACAAATCCTGTACCAGGTGGGGTGAGGCTACGAATTGGGGTCCTAGTAGCACATGGTTCAGTTAGAATGAAGGTAAAAAGTTAGGGTCAGGTTCAGGGTCAGGTTTTAGAGTCAGTATCAGAATGAAAGGGGATCAAAGGGTTAGGATGACCGGGATGCGTGTGAGGAATTGAGCCACCTCTCACTATTAAATATCTCACATGGTCAGCGTCTCCAACAGCCTCTCCTAACCAAACTCCTACTGCTTGGCTTCATGCGCCGATCCCTGTTTCAAACCCTTGGCAGAGGTGTGAAGGCGACTTTCGTGATAAATGACAAAAATGGCACAACGCTCACTGAGGCTGACGAAGTCAAAAAGTGATGGGAAGAATGCAAACTATATACAAACGAACAGGATTCTATATACGAAGAACAGGACACACCAATACTTGTTTCTGAAAACATTGAAAAAGAAGCACCACCATTGAAAGCAGAGGTGGATGGGCTATTAAAAAAATTAAGAATTGGTAAAGCTCCAGGTGTCGATAACATCCCCGCTGAAATATGGAAGGCAACTGGAGATGAGGGCATTACTGTTCTGTGGAAACTATGCGTCCAAATCTGGGAGACGGAACAATGGCCAAGAGACTGGTGCAGGGGAGCATTTGTCCCACTACCCAAATCAGAAAACAAGAAGGAATATTCAAACCATCTAACCATCAACCTTATTGTTCACGCCAGCAAAATTTTGTTGAAGATTATCGTCAACAGAATGAAGAAGAAATACGAAGAAGAGATCACTGAAGAACAAGCAGGTTTCGTCGAAGGAAAGGGCACCCGCGAACAAATAGTGAATATGAGGAACATCATTAAGAAGTGCAAAGACCAAAATGTACCACTCTACATGTGCTTTATTGACTATGCGAAAGCATTTGACAGTGTAAGCCATGTAAAATTTTGGGAAGACATGATGAAGATGGGATTCCTGAAGAATTTAGTGGGCCTTATTGCTCAGCTCTATACTGATCAGGAAGCTAATGTACGAACAGGCTACGACGATACAGAATGGTTCAAAATCGGCAGAGGAGTCAGGCAAGGGTGCACTTTGTCCCCCTGCTTATACAATATATATGCAGAAAACATCATGCGAGAAGTTCTTGAAGAAGAGCAAGGTGGCATTAGAATTGGAGGAGTAAAGATTAACAACTTGTGCTTCGCTGCCGACGATACAACACTGCTGTGTAACAGCAAGGGCGAACTGATGATGATGCTGGAAAACACCAGAAGAGTGAGTAAGGAAAAAGGCCTTCTGCTGAATGCAACCAAGACAAAGATCATGGTAATTTACAAAGAAAGAAGTGAAACAGACAGGGATTTCATTTTGCATGGGGAAACAATCAAGGAAGTCAACGAGTTCATATATTTGGGATCCTGTATCAACGGTAAAGGCAAAAGCGAAAAGGAAATACGAAGAAGACTGGCAATTGCAAAAAGGCAAGCTATCAAAGTGGATACCATTTGGAAAAGCAGGGGTGTATCAACAAATGTGAAGCTGCGGCTACTGAGGGCATTTGTGTTCTCCATCGCTACATATGGATCAGAATCATGGACTATGACACAGAAAGATGAGAAAAGGGTTGATGCATTCGAAATGTGGTGCTATCGGAGGCTGCTGAGGCTGCTGGAAAGACAAGAAAACAAACGAATGGGTTTTGCAAAAGATGTGTAAAGAGATGGAAGTCAGAAAGGGAATTGCATTGAGGAGGATGAGATTCTTTGGACATATGGTTAGAAGAGATGGTTTGGAGAAGACGATAGTACAGGGAAGAATGGAGAGGAAGAGAAGCAGGGGCAGACCAGCAATGAGATGGACAGATGACGTAAAGCGGTGGACCGGATCAGTAGAGACACCAGTTACCACCATGGCGAATAGCAGAGATGGTTGGAGGGCTATAATGAAGGCCACAGCAGAACAATTCAGTGCCAACTGACCAAGAAGAAGATCAGAATGAAGATCAGGTTTAGGTTTTTAGGCACACTCAAAGTCACAATGAAGACCTGTCAAAGGTGAAGGGTCTTCTGTCTCAAAGTCAGGCTCACTTTACAGGTCTTGAGCGTTTAATCAATGAAAACAAAACAGAACAGCTGTTCACAAACACCTAATGTCTAGTTTATGAAGTGATTACCCATATTGGTGAAATCAGTCCATGTGTCGTTCTAGAGACAAAGTGTTTTTTTCCAGATGAAGGTCCCACCCATTAAAATTCAGACATGATTTGGACCTACACTGTATGTAGTAGTTGTATTTAGACATATCAACAACATTTTCTTGTGTAACACATGCAGCCAACCCTCGCCCAGCATTTACAATCTAAAGCCCACATGTTTGAATTACCCCATACATAATCATATTCTTAGTCTTCTCTTAATCCTCCAACAATTTACAATATATTTTCGTGCACTTCCAACACAACTATCCAAAGTCTCTATTTCGTATATTTCTGTAGGTGACTCTGGATTCCAGCCGGTCAACCCCGCCCTTAACCTTGGTGTTATTTTTGTTTCTTCATTGCTTTCAAGAATAACATTTCCCACACAGTTCGTTCTGCCTCATTTCATATCCGCAACATAGGAAAGATCCAAAAATATCTTGACCGCACTTCAACAGAACAGCTTGTCCACTCATTTGTTACATCTCGTCTTGACATCTTCTTCAAGAAGTCAAATCTCATCAAACCTAGGGGGACAGATCATTCTCCGTTGCAGCACCACATCTCTGGAATCAGCTTCCCCTTCACATTAAAACCTCCAATACTATTCACTCATTCAAAAAGTAACTCACCTCATGTTTAAAGCTTTTAGTTCCTCCTAACTGAGTTTTCTGTTGGTCCCTTCCCCTTTTTGTTTTTTGCTTCCTTTGTCACAGCGCCTTGAGCACCTTTGGTGGCTATGTGCGCTTTATAAGACTTTATAAGACTCTATTATTTTTATTGTTATTATTATTATTATTATTGTTACTTCGAACCATTGCATTGTATGCACAAAACCTTTTTTGTGCATGCACAGTTAACCTACTGACAGTGGTATGGTGCCGTTATGGAAGCGCAGTTCTAACTGCACAACAAGTAGGGAACATGACCACTAACCTAGTCTGCATAAACATGCAGTGGTGCCACATTGCATAAACTTGTTGGTTATAATTTTCCAGGATATTTTCATGTTTTTTGTTCTCCCCCCCCCCAAAAAAATAAATAAAATCTGTCATTTTTTGACTCAAATTGCCATCTTGCTAAATTTTTGCTGTCCAAAGCTGCTCAAAATGTGGTGGCCTGACGAACCTCTGGACGATACAGGCTGTTTTCCAAAGAAAAATAAGTTAACATTTTAAAACTCTTTGTTGAAAATCATAGCAACCTTGCACTGTTTTAACACAAACCTGTAAATCATCATTAATCACATGGTGACTGAGTGTTTATTTTTTATACAAACACTCATGTTTTGGTTTGGGCGAAAAAGGGTGAGTCGCACCAAAAAATTAGAGGTGGTCGTGTCAGGAAACCTGACTTAGTAATACTTTTGCAGTTGGCCTTATTATGGCTCTCAGCTGATGCTTGGTTGTTTTTCATGTATGAAAAAAGAAAATGTATTAACAGGTTATCTGTTATTTCGGTATGGGGTAAAGAAAGACAAATACAAAGCCATTTGGTAAGTTTTTTGTTTCTCTACAGTCTCCAATTCAGTGAAGGTATCAAAGAAGTAAGCATATAACTCTGTGACGGCTAGGGTTGTTGTTCATTGATCCATAGATAATGAGTTCATTTTACACCACATCTTTTTACCTATAAAAACATTGCTGTTAAAGGAGGTTCAAGCTAAGTAACCTCTTGTTTAATTTTGATAAAAAAAGAACAATAAGATGAAAGAGAGAGAGCAATCATTCACAAAGGATGTATCTTCCAGAATTTAGCGGGAGAGGTTATTAACTAAATTCTTGAAAAGGAACCATAGCAAACACAGGCTCTTTATATTCAGAAAGAGAAAATTACATCAGGCTTATATGTTCCAAATCCAAGCCTTTTAGTCCATTACAGTTTTTATTGTTCTAAATAATTTTGTTAGACGACTTTTCCATCAATATAATACAGCTATATTTTCCTCTTCATTGGTTTATAAGATTTGCATTAATTCTTGGCTTCTCTGTTTACCTTTTAGGATTTTGATTCTGAAAAGCGAAAGATGATTTGCAAGACATTGAGATTTGTTGCACATAATTATGGAGCAGCTTTACAGGTATATTATATTGAATTTGAAGCTGATGCCATTAACTAACTATCAATACTTTTTAGCAATGATATCTAATGAATGGAGAAGAGTATAAATGCATAATTGAATTGGAGACAGGGGGTGAATGTCAGAATGTTGTTAACAGAAGGAATATGATTTTTCAGGTTTTCTTTAAAAAATAATTGTATGGCACCTATTATCACAAACTGTATGTTTATTAATTAAACTTGCTTAAAACATCCTGGAGTAAATAGAAAATTTGTGCACCATACTCTGATCACAAAAGCCATAAACATTTTTAATACTATTCCACAGATTATCAGTTTGAAAATATTTAATCTTTCATCATGACTGAAATAGTCAATATAGGTTAAATTCAGTCAATTTAGTTTGGAATCTAGCTGCAACAATTTTGATGAAATGATGAAGATAGTGATGCCATTTTTGTACCACCAGTGCAGGCAAACTTTTGCTACTTGGGTATCCAATGTTTATTGAGCGCTTTGTTTAATGGTCTATTAAACAGAGTATACATGTAGATGCCCATTATCGTTGTTTTGAAATTTTGTGATTTATGTTCATTCGCCATATTTTCTTCATGGAAACGCACCAATAAGGTCTGCCTCCTCTTCCACACTTCACAAACGAGCATAAGAGGTTAACCACTAGAATGATTACTCAAGCAACCCGATTGACACAGGAATACATAGGGTTGATGTGGGGAAGCTACTTCAATGCTTGTTGATAACTTATATAATAGGCTTAGGATACCCAAGCTGTTAACTTGCTCATATATTATTGTTGGCGATTTAACTGGTGGGTAATATCCTTGTTTAGTTTTGCAGTACAAAAAATGATGGCTTGATGAATCGCACTAAAGCATATGTTGGTCATCTTGTCTTTGGTTCACCTATGTCAACTAGGTAAGTCATGCTGATCAAAATACAAAACTTCAGACATATCCTTGATTGTTTACAATCATTTGATAACAATCATTTGTCATACTTTGCAATCTGCATGCCTGATAAGCTTTGTTTCTTTTGCAGTGCAAAATTAGTTAATTTTGATCACAATCGACCTGTAATGGTTCCATTTGGGATGGACTCGTTTGATCAAATTGGTGAGTATAAACAATTCAGTGAAAGTTTCTCTAAACAGTCAACTTTTAGCTCAAGTTTGTTTTTAGGGGGGATTTTTTGCTAAATGATGTATCCACAGTTAAAATTGTGCAAATGACAGTCTTGCAAAACTTTTATATGTAAGAAAACTGTGTGCGTTTGACAAATCACAAAGATAAAAAATGTTGGTTGCAGGTTAAATTATTCAACATGCACTGCAAGTATATGATGTATTTACAGGTCTACATGTAACTTGTATTACAGTGTATTAGTACTTACATACTTACTAACAGTGTGTTGTATAAACGCAGGTCTACCTCCTATGACAGAAGCTGATATCGGACGCCTAGATGCACAAACACCATTAGACCTTTGGAAGAAAGCATACTTATCCTTGTTTCCTCAGCAGGTTTGTTGCTCCATACATTTTATCCATTTCCTCATTCCCCCATAACACAAAGCCCTCACACAGCACATGTGTTTGAAACTGCATGAATATCAAAAGTCTCTTAAAATGATGTGTTACTTACAAACCCTGTGAGAGACTTTGCAACACTAGGTGGCAGCAGGCGTCAAATATTGTTTATTGTTCGCGTAGTTCTGAGCATGCACACATTTCTGAGAAAAATGGATTTACCTTGGAAGTCTGCCAACACAAAATTCATTAACAAAGAAAGGATTAAAATCTGGTAATAAAAAGACAACTGCTACTAGGAACAGTTAAAACAAAATGAGAAACCACAAAAACTCACAACTAAACAAAATATATATTTTTTGTTTGTTATTTTTTGCATGTTATTCAAAAAGGGATGGGACTGTTTTTATTTCCTTTGACGCAGCCACAGTGTTTGAGTTGTCTTAAAAAATATATATTAAAAGAAATTAATATTTTGTTGATATGGAAATTCCACTTTAGGTCATCTTGGATATAAAAACAAAGTATTTTTAGGCCTGCAGATATTAATAGGCATGTTCTTTTTTTTACGCTCATACCTTTGATACAATAGAGTGCATTGTTTGTGTGTAGCAGAACATTTACCCAATTCTAATAAAGTCATAGTATTGTGTCTACCATGTCTCAAAATAGCTTACAGCTTTAGACCTATTGGGGATCAGTTTCATGTTATTATGGACTTTCTATTCTTTATTGATCATTGCAACAGGGCAAAACCTTTGGTAAGAACACCAACATGAATAGTAAACCACTCAAAGAGGTTGTTTTTGTACTAAACAGCTTTTGTTTGGTTACTCAAAAAGCTGCACCAATGAATAAATGAAAAACTTAACCCTAACCTCCCCAATTCATCACAATCCAACTGCATGTATTGTTTGTTTCTGTTGGACAGATGACTGATCCTGCCTTATGTGAGATCAGTCATACATGTATACCACCATAATCAGAGTCTTAACAGTTTGGGTGTTGAGTTACTGTACGGTGTTGGATTTTGTAAAGAATGAAGAAAGATCCCCAGTAAATCACTCAAGGGAGATAGGGTTAAAAAATTTGGTTACTAGATTACTCTGGTCGATGCAGTCAAAACTTTTGGTAAATCTTTTGCAACAATAACACTATCAGTATCTTCGTGTACTTTGTCTCAAAGATGATTTAAATGGTGATCAGTGATCAGTGGAATAAAATACAAATGGTTAATAAATTTGTCACACTTTTAGTTTGAATTTCTCATTTGGTTTGGTGTTTGCATCAATGTGTAATGTACACAGTTTTATTACAGTGATGACAGTGAAGCCAAGTTCACATCAAATGTACTAAAAACAGTGATTTAAACTTGCAAAAAATAAATAAATAAAGTTAGAGTGAACTAACAATGGTGGCGCTAAATTTAAAGCCATCAAAGATTGGACAGTGGTGTTAAAATTGTGACGTTTGTGATATATTTGGGGTTCAAGTCATAACACGAGGATACAAAGATGGCTGCCTTTGTAAGAACGCCTTTATTAGCACACAACTCATTACCATGATTCCAACCAACAGAGGGCTCACTTCAGGTATGACCGTTAGTCATTACAAAGTTACTGTATACTACAACGTTGATCAAGTTTTAATAGTTGTTTGTATACTTGTTTATAAACCAAGGAAGGACATCAATTAATACATTACATTTGTTAATTTTTTTCAGTTCAAATAAATGTCCTTCAATCTTTGAAAACAGAACACTGGAGGAAACCCATGGCAGTGTCCCAGCTACATGTATACGTCGGACCAACGTCGGCAAACGTACACATTTTTGGTTGGGCATTCGTTGGCAAGTGACGTTGCGGTGGCCAAACCCCGTTACGACGTTGGCCTTTAAGTCACGTCCGCAATTTGCATTTATTTCAACGTTGGCCCAACGTATGAATGTTATCTTGGTTGTAAAGTGACCTCTTAGACTGAACACCATTTCCTGACGTTGGCACAACCTTAGGACGCCGATGTTAGATTGCCCTCATTATAACTACGTTATGCCAACGTTGGAAATCGATATAGGGCACAACCATTCCCGACATTGGCATAACCTATGAATGCAGACGTTAGGTTGCCCGTATTTTAACTACATTGTACTAATGATGTAAAGTGACCTCTTAGACTGTACAACATTTCCTGACGTTGGCACAACCTAAGGATGCGGACGTTAGTTTACCCGTATCTTAAGAACGTTAAGACAATGTTCGAAGTTGACCTGTTATACTGCACAACATTTCCCAACGTTGGCACAACCTATATTAGCCTACGTTAGGTTGCCCCTATAAAAACTAAGTTATGACAACGTTGTAATTCTAACTGTTGTATTTCATACTGTCTACCAACGTTCATACAACTTTTAAAACTGACCCCGACCTTCCCAACGTCTGTTCAACATTTGTTTTTTTATGCGGACTTAGCCGACGTTTGCCGACGTTGGCCCAACGTATGCATGTTAGCTGGGGTGTTACTCACACAAAGTAGTTTTTGGTTCTCAATTTTCAAAACTAATAAATAAACATATAAGAGTCTGAAAAGCTGGAAAAATCAACAGTAGTACATGAATTTTTAGTGTATGGAATACTAGTCTTTGATTATGTTAATTTTAAAGATAACGTTTTGAGAAAGTCGTTTTACAAATCGACCCAAGGTGTGGTTTTCTTTGTTTTATATATGCGCATGGCAGTGTGTTACACAGGCAATGTAACTTGTTGTTTTTAATATATCAAAAGAAAACTTGACCCAACGCGCTTAGAAAGTAACAGCTTGCTGAACAATACCTCAAAAGACTGCATTTGATGTTGTTACTTCAGGCATGTACGCCGATTATTCAAAAGATCTTGGTATGAAAAGTTGTCAACTACAATGTTGTTAGGATAGCTGCATGGAAAACAAATTGAAAGTTTGTGTTATTCCAACAGTGCTATAGGCATGTGATGGCTACACAAGTTTAAACAGCATATTGAAAGTTTTGAAGTGTTGCAGATGTGTGTGAATGTTCAGTTTATTTTGTGGCCCAACTAACTTTAAGCATAAATATAATATTTTATAGAAAAAAACAATATCAATGAATAACGAGAAATTAAGTTTTTGTCAATTACAAAAACAAGGTGTTTGTGAGTGATGTCATCAAGTTGTGATTGAATGAATTGGTGACGAAATTTTACCTTCTCAATCCAATGTCTGGTTCAGGAGTTAGATTTATTCAATATAAAACTTCAACTGCCGGTTTGAACCAGAAGTCAATGTCAAATGAGGTCATATTCTGTGTATCGTTTCTTAGGTTGTTACATAGTGTTCCCAATGATGGAAAATCATTGTAATATTCCAATATGTGGTTCAGAAGTTATTAATTTTTAAAAACTCGAAACTTCAACTTCTGGTTTTTACCGGAAGTCAAGGTCAGACGGGTCACATTTTGACCATAGCGCGTGTCAATTTAATAAAGACCTTTCAGGATGATGTATGGATTGTAAAAATCCAATGTTCCGGAGTTATGATCTTTTCAAATATTAGACGGACTATCTTTGGGTGTACAATATACAATGAAACAACAGCGACGATGTATTCCAACATGTAGCTGTTCAGTGCAATGCACACGTAAACTAAAACTACACGTGCATTGTACACGTGGCTGTACAGGTACAGCGTATGTGTACATGTGTTCTTTCACTATCGTGTGATGTCATCGTGGGTCATTTTAAACGTGCGCTTTATCGCCCTTTTTCGATCAGATGTAAAGGTCAAAATGTTGTTATCTTTGTGCAAAAGTTTTAGCTGACTTAGCGTTCTTAAACATGATACAAAAATTTTGCTAAAAGGATATATGGTATTTGAGATATGCATTTTTTATGAATTTTTTAAATATTCAACTTCAGATTTGAACCGGAAGTTAAGCTTGAATGAGGTCACTTTTTGTGTAGCGTTTGTTACACTTTCAACGACCTGTCTGATGATGTATAGATTGTAAAAATGCAACATGTGGTTCATGAGTTATGATTTTTTTTTAAATATTAAACTTTGATTTATTGTAACTCAAAACCTGTTGACGCCATTCTGATGACGCCATCATGACATCATCAAGTTTGTGTCATCTTGATATTGAGGTTGAAAAGTCTTGTGAGTTTCAATGTTCAACTCAATTTCAATCTTGAGTTATGCTCCCTAAATGAAATTTTTTCACAAAAAAACACAAAGGCAGACTCATTTAGTGCAGTTGCTTGTCTCAAAGTTGCAAGGTCCTTACATATAATACCTGTACATTTACATGTATTTTATACCTATTTAGGTTTTATCAATGCATTTTATAAAATGTTTGCATATTCCTTAATCGTTGTCCTAATACTGCCTTTGATAATATTAACCTAATGTGACTTTTATCAATTCAGAATCTTGGTGATAAACTGACTCAAGATGACCCTGCTAAAGACCCACAGTATATTGAGTCAGCTGTCGACACAATGCGTCAACAAAAAGACAAAGTAAGTTTTACACAGTATAGTCAAGTATTTCTGATGAAAATTATGATAGTTCAAGCATTCAGGGGAGCTTTCCCAACGAGAAAGAGGGAGACAGAAGCAACATTGAAGACAATGTTTGTGGAAATAAACCATACCGATTTGAGCCACTTACTGCAGCATTCGTAGGAGACAACAGCCTCGGTTTGACTGTGATGAACTTGATGATGAATCTCCTTCATTAGTAGTGCTGATAGACAGTTCATAAAAATCCATCCACTTCACGTCACACATTTATATTACTTGCTGGCATACTGTTATACAAGCACATGTATTCTATGTACATGTATGTAGTACTTGTGTAGTTTTATAGAAGTGTAGTGAACATCAGAATCCAGAATGTATTCAACTCTTCCTTACCTCTTCAATGCTCCCAGCCAGGGCCTGGCTTTGTTCATTGTTTTTTGTCAGTCTTAGTACCATGGTGCAGAATGCATACGTGTCCTCTTCAGCTTCATCTGCTTTTTCATTACGGACCCTGAATTACCAAAGCAGTTCCGTTCAGCTCAAACGGTGGCTTCGTCATCGGAACCCTCTCTACGGCAACCCACTCCATCAGTGACTCACAGTCAGGTTGGGTTGCTCACCTGGACGATCTTTTGGTGGCTGGAACTTGATCACAGTTTGTGACCCCGGCTGACAGGGCGCTTATACACATAATACATGTAATACAATCTCCATAGGCGCACATGCATGGTGAAAGTTATATAACCGCACTTTTACACACATTGTGCACTGTGTAAAGCCAATACAGTCCTAATATACATCATAGATCGGTTGCATTTTTAATCAAAACCAATTTCACGCAGTATAGACAATGTAACGTTTGCTTCCCCCTGCGCTATGCCATCGCGCTGAATTGTTCAGTAGGCTTGTAAATAGTTGTTTACTCTGCCATGTTGTAGTCAACAATTCTTAAATTCTACAAGTTTCCCATTGAACCATAGCCATAAGTCTCGGTGAATGCACTTTTAGCCTGGGTTGAACCATTCACCCATAAATCAACTTCTTTAAGCACCAGCCAAAAGGATCATGTGTAATTTGATATTGTGTGTAATATGATATAAGGTGTAATTTCTTATTTATTTCCTTGGGTCTAGAGCATGCAGAACTCCCACTAGCCAAAACTTTTTCATCCTGACTCTTATTAGCTGTTATCAGTAAGGTATAAAATAAACACTGCACCCTGGCACCTTCACTTCCTAATTAAGGCCAGTGACCATGAGCTGGGTTGATGCCCTATCAATTATATTGGTAATCTGTAAAGAGATCTATAGTGGTTGGGACAAGCTGGGACTAGGGTAAAAGCATGGAAATGTTGAAGAACATGGATGAAATGTGACTGTTTCGAATCTAGATTCTTGAGACATATTTGGTCAGTTGTTATGATTCAAAGTTGCTTGCATAATAACTTTATAAATTTTTTGCCAGAGTTCTTCCCAGAGTATACACAAAAATATGGTAGAATTTTGTAGATATTTTTTGTTGGTAAACCATTGGCACAATAAACTGCCTGTTCACACCTTATTAACTCGAAATCAGATAAGAGAGATCATATTGAAAACTGCTCCATCCTGAACACATTGTTCTTTTCTTCCACAAAACTTTTCTGTACAGCATAATTACTCAAGATTGAAATTTGATTGAACACTAATTAAACATCAACATCAAGATGGAACAATTTAAATTACATGAAATCTTAGTTTTATATTTGAAGAAATCATAACTCTTATAGCATACATTTGATTTTTACAAACAATAAATCATCGGAAAGGTCCTCAAAAAATGAACAAATGTTACACAGAGTGTGACCCCAATTGACCTTGGCTTCCGGTTCAAGTCAGAAGCTTTAATGCACAGTATCGGACGTTTGTTGTATCCGTAGTGTGAATGTAAGCTTCTAGAAAGTCTGTCAAGTGTAGATCAGTTTAGCAAAATGTGTTTTTGTTGGATGACACTTAAGAAAAATTGAAAAATTAGAATAGCTGAAGTCCACTGTTCAATGGAGGTGATACACCAGGCTGCTTATCCAGCTTGAGTTGCCAAGCTGGAAACTCTTGTGGACCGAACATGAAAACGCAATCATTGGCAGAATTGCTGGGAACCTGCCGCAACAAATTGCCAAATTCAACAAACTCCCCTTTCCAAATGTTTTCCTGCATTGAAAGAGATACCTCAACCCGTAGCTCATCGCACATGCTAAGCAGTGGAGACTGAGCAAACTCGCCTGTTGTCGCGCTTACTGCGGTGATAGTTGGGGCTGGAAATTTCGCAAAGGAAAGTTTTAAAAACTCACCAATTCCAGAGTTGACTGGTGCAGTGGGTAACACAGCAGCAGTCCCTTGCTGATTCCATGCAGGCTGTGGTAAACCAAAAAATGGAACAGTTGGATCCACCTGATAGCAGGAGTAGAGGATGAGGCTGCTTCTACTGAAGCGGCCACAGATGCACTCGCCGTGGTGGCCGTTTCAGATCATGCAGGAAGTTCGTGCCGCTGTCGCTTAGGCCTACCAACCACCCCAGCCGACTTTGAGGCGGCTGAAGTACGCTTTGAGCGCAGCATGGTCAAGCAATTGTGTCTGAACACGCACAAAGACGGTATAGAGAGCAATTTAATGAAACTGGTTTTCTAACAGTCAAGGAAGAGTACAACTCAACAAAAAGACTGCTCAAACAAAAGTGAAGTGCTTTTCGCCACGTGGGACACTTGATCCGTCCAAGGGGACTGCACAGAACAGTCGAGCAATAAATCAATTGACACGGCAATGACCAGTGGGCAGTTCAATTGTACCAACTTCCGACCATGTAGCGATTCATTGCCCCAAGCTCTGACCAAACCCGCCAGACTGTCTGGTGGTAATAAATTATTTGAAGCTCAAAGTATTGGCCTCAAATCAAATATACATTTATATGCACACTTCTATTCCTCATGTTGATGGTCTTCTGGCCTTAAGGTAATTCATTGACCTGCGTACATTTGGGTTTTCCCCTACCCATACTCTTCTTTGACTTGCAGAGTTGGTGCTACATACAAGCACTACCTGACAGACAATTGGTGTTGCCATGGGCACCCGTGTGGGACCTACATGTAGCTATGCTTGCCTGTTTGTGGGCTTTGTTGAGAAGAACTTGCTCAACCACTACCCCGGCTGTAAACCCCTATTCTTCAAGAGATATATTGATGACATCATTGGGACCACTATACTACCTCTAAAGAAGAAATTGTAGATATCATCGACTTCGCCAATGATTTTCATCCAGCACTTAAGTTCAAGGCTGAAATTTCTGAAAAATCCCTTTTCTTTCTGGACATTAATGTTATCATCGAAGCTGACCGTTTATCAACCACATTCCACTACAAGCCTATGGATTTACATAGCTACCTTCAGTACCAATCCTCTCATCCAAGAACATGTAAAAATGCCGTCCCTCACTCCCAGTTTCTTTGTCTACGATGTATCTGCAGCTCAGAAGCTGAATTTCAACAGCAGATGGAATTGATGAGAGGTCATTTTGGTAAACATGGCTTCCACGGGAAGTAGTTTCATCTGCCTTCCATCAGGTTTTATCCACCACTTGCGACCAAGCCTTAATTCCTCCCTGAGAAATGAAGAACAAAAGAATACCCATACCACCCCAAGACTGTGAAGCTACGAGACGTCCTATTTCACCATTTCAAAACTCTGCAGGCCAGTCCCCTTACTGGTGCTATCTTTAAGAAATGTACTAATGACAAATCGATCGGTAATACCCTAGTGAGTTCTGTCCTGTGCCCTGAAGCCTCTCTCCCTTAAAACAGCAAAACCCTACCCTGCAGACGTCCGCGATGTAAGACCTGTCAGCATGTTGACCCCACCACGTGCATGCTTGGACCCAGTGGTAAGCAATACATTGGTTAGACAAAGCAATGTTTGGCTGACCGCTTTACCAAACATCTCCGCAGAATGAGACTAATTATGCCAGCTTGGCAGTAGCTCAACACTTCACCGCCCCCTCCTTACTCCTCTTACGACATGACGATGTGCATCCTGGTAACCACAACGACCCGATGAAAGGGGAATGATGAAAAGTTAATATTATCTTCCAGGCTTTACAATATTTTCATTATTGCATTCATAAACATTCATTCATTTCGATTCAGTGATAATCAACCACCAACACAATGTAATAATTTTAGTGACTGTCACAGCCAAGAAGAATTTATTAGAAGAGAGCAAACACCAGATACCAATTATGTTTTGAGCAAACTGTCAAAATAGAGAAAACACTGGGTTCACCACCACCCCTAGGCACACAACTGTTCACATTCAATATACAGGCCGGCACCAAAAGCCCCAGCTAATACCACTTGCAATTTTTTGCACGATTCCTGTGGATACCTTAACATTTTGAGGCATGTCAATAATGCCAGATACCTTAAGAACCCACTGGTTGCTGCCAGATGTACCTTTGATATTTTACCGCACACACACAAGTAAACATGTAATAATTTGTTATATGTATACATGTATAAATAAGGACAAACTTCCCAATCTTTAGCTGTAAGCATTTTTTTAATTTTTACATTTTTACATTAAGCAGAATGCAGGTGAGTAAGCCAACCAAAGTATGCATTTTTTTTTCTGAGATTACAAGAAGAAATAATGCGTAGTATTTATGTACTGCCTGGTTGTAAATAATTATTAGGTCATTGAAAGGGATGTGCAACAAATCAAGAGGCCAAAAGAGTGAAAACAAGACTGTTATTGTTGTTGCTATGTTAGATCATTATGTTTAATACTTTTCCAACAATTGTTGCTTCGTCTTTGGCTCATGTGTTCTTATTTGTTTAATGTGTCTGATGAAATTTGCTATTTTTTGTAGAAATAAAAGAGCAACAATTGTATCAATCACTTACAGGAACTTGAGAGGTATAGCAGACAGGTGGAACGCAGGTCTAGAGATCGTGTTATTGGAAGTAGTGACATGTACTGATGTGGAAGTGATGTAACCATGTGATCCATGTTGTGTCAGGCAAGGAAGTATTCAGACTGTTATTCAAAACACACAGGTTTTGCTTTGTAGTGGACTCTCATAGACAACTCAAATGGGTCTCTCGTTGGGACCCAATGGGACCACTTAGGAAACCCGTATGGGTTCAGATGGCATTTAGCGCCTAATTGTTAGACAAAGTGAACACCGTACTCCAAGGTTCCAAGGTGGTCCATGTGAACTTATATGTGTCCCTTATAGACACAATGGTTGCCCTTGTGGACACCAAGATGGCCCAATTAAACACCATGGTACACTAGTTTGCAAATGTTATGATGAACCAAGTCACATGGTGGCCTTGTGACTTTTTGGAAGCACAGTGAAACATGAAGCACACTGTTGGAACTACGTGTACATTTATGTCTGTCACAATCTCACATCGTACTGTATATATGACAACTGTTATTGTGTTAACACCATAGCTTTGAATTGTGTCCAAAGAAATATTTCTGCATACAACATTTGCTTTTATCTTATGAAGATGCATTGTGTATTACCTCTGACAGTATCACTGAATGATAACCCTTGTTCGATTATAAGGCCAAATTTGCACAAAGACTGTTTGTCATCTAGATACTGATTTAAATCTGGTACTCAACACATGTTTTGCAACATCAGCACCAGTTAATATCGGCTGCTAGTCAACAAAAGGTCATTGTACGAATTTGGCATGAGTTTAATTACAGTTCACACCTACATCATAACATTTTTAGACGTTCATTTCATCGACACACTACAAGAAAGACTTATCGAATACAAAATTGAAATACAAATTTTCATGTCGGTTCAGGTCCCACTTTAGTAAATTGTGTTTTTGTTCAACCCAAGTCATTTAAATTCTGGCAAGTGATACTGAAAAGCCACCCTTTTTAAAATGTTCATACTCTAAAAATTGAGGCACTTGTCACAAAATGCATATTTTCTAACATTGTAAAGTGTGGAATTTCAAAATGAGAATCCAATTGATATTTCCTGGTCAGGAACCAAGTTTACTTTACTGTAAACTTCCTGTTTTTAAGTGGTCTAACCCAGACAGCATTAATAATTGTCAAAAACTAGTATCTACACTGTAAAAACTGCATTTATGGTTAGCTAACATTTCTAATGGGGGGAGGGCATTTCAGATGAAATCATTTCACAGGATGCTTACTACCATAACCATCTTTATAACTAGTAAGTTTTTAGATAGAAATTAAACCATCAACAATTTGAGGGGGGGGGGGTCATTACCAAGTTATGACCCTACCTTTAAATGCATGTTATAATAGAGAAAACTTATCAACAACATAGTTTTAGTTTAAAACTTTTTAGGCATCAAGTTGGTATTATTTGGTGTTGCCTCGGAGACCATCATGCACATCCATTTGTTACTCTTTTTTTTAAACTGTCCATTTCATCAAATTTGGAGATCAAATGTTTGGCACGGCACTTAAGTAAAACATTTATTAAAAGCCTGTTTTATTATTGTTTGTATATAAGAATTTATCTTTAATTCAGAGAGTATAATAAATATCAAGTAATCAACCACAAGGGAAACTGACGGGGAAAATTTTAAATAATTTGGGGTTGACCAGAGAAAAATTTACTAGAGTGAGATTAACGTGTCACACTCTATCAACTGAGCTATCTTTCCCTATGCTGGCGGTCTCCCTGTTTTGTCAATATCTTTTTTCGGGGGTGCCAATCAGAAGCCATACAACCATTAACTGCTGTGTACATGTAGCCAGGGATCACACCCAAGTTTATGATACAACCCGGGAAGTGGCAGCCAGGGGATCACCTTAAGGGGATGTGACTTTTTCATTTCAAATATCAAGTAATAAACAACAAGGGAAAGTGACTGGGTAAATTTATTGATTACAAAGATATAAAAAAAAAACAGGGAGACCGCCAACTAGATAGCTCAGTTGGTAGAGCACCGGCAAGTTATTCAGGAGGATGTTGGTTCAATGCTCTGGTAAATTTTTCTTTGTTCAACCCCAAATAATTTAATAAATAAACACAAACAGTGATCAGAGGTGTTTACATTTTCCATTTACTAATTTTAAACGCCCTCTTAAAAAAAATAAAAAATAACAAAATCATTAAACTCATTATTTTTTACAGAATGTAGGATGGGTGCAGACAGATGTCAGAGTAATACACATGTGTACTTTCTTTTAATTCAAAGAAAATTGACAAATTTCTAAGTACATTCACTGACACATCTCTGAAGTGCATTTTGCATTCTAATCATTTTCAGCACTCACTATGTAGGAACCCTAAACAGATGTTCAATTCAAACCTAGAATCTTGAGGGCTAAACGTGTTAAATCAAAGTGGGACAGGCGAGGTGTTCAGAAATGCTGTTTTTACAGTGTAAAGGGCCTACTTTATGTGACCTAATGTACACATGATCTTAGTCGTAGTTTTAGTGCAATCAGTCATCAAATTCACAAGAAATTAACAAAGAAATAAAAAAGTTTCCACTGTTTTCAAACAAAATGTTTTAGACTCAAACAATCAAAACTAATTGTTTTACTAATTTCTTTAACAAAATTAAAGCATTACAAGCAAAGGAGTTCAGATAACTCATCCGTCGGACAACTCAAAAGTCAGACAACTTGACAGGTCAGACAACTGGATGACTTGACAAGTCGTTAGTGAGACAACTTGACGACTTGACAGATGTCAGACAACTCATCCAGTCAACTGGACAGTAAGACAAGTTGACTTTTGATCAGACAACTCAATGGGTGGAGTTCAAATCCTCTTGGCAGAAGATTTTTTTTGACACTGGCGTGCAGCTGATCGCATGGGGACGAGCGTACTGGTCACAATGTCCTGGGGATGGGGGCAATCACAAAGATGGTCAGCATGCATGGAGATCTGCGTGCCAAAAGAAGCAAACCATGGCCAGCTGACAGCGGATGGAGTACATGTCATACAGATGATGTTTTACCTCCAAGGAAGATTATCTAACCAAAATAGTAAATGACATAAAGAGAGTGCTGAAGGGGGCTTTTTTAGGAAAAGTGTAAACAGAATTTAACGTTTTAATTGGCCAGAAATGCCCCCTTACAAAAATAAAATTGTGCATATCCTGTGCCCCCAAATTTTTTCCCTAGTTTCGGCGATGTGACTGGGCCACGACTGCCATCGAACACTTTGTAAAGCATGTGACTCGAATGTGTTCTGTGTGTGTATATGAACGGCCTGGCTCCATTCGCTGTCAGTTGGCCATGGTTTGCCTCTTTTGGCACGCGGATCTCCATTTACGCCTTCCATCTTTGCGTATGGCCCCACCCTCAGGACCTCCGTGTCGAGCACAGTACGCTTGTCCCCCGTGCGAAACAGCCCCGCTTGTGATCAGCTGCACGCTTGTGTCACACCAACAAAAATTCTGCCAAAAGTCAACTTGTCTTTACGGTTGTCTGATGACCAGCGAGTTGTGTGACTGTCGAGTGTCTAAAGGATGACTTGTCTGACATTCGTTCTTGTGTATTTGTCAATTTTTTAAGTTCTCTTATGTTAGGCATACATTTTAAATTTTACATAACCAAGCTCTGTATAAAACTAAGACCAATGAAATTTATTAAACAGAAAATACATGAAGTGATTGTAATCTGTTAAGAGACATAGCCTGCAGGGTATTTATGGCCTAATTATCAGTGTTGTTATGTAAATTGCAGCATGGAGGTGGAACAAGCCATGATATCAGTTAGAAATATATGGAATGTATACATTTCCTGCAGTTCACAGTAAAGTGGGATATAGTTGTGTTATAAGAGTCTACTTCACTCTACTTACCGGTAGAGTCGAATTACTAATTTGCCTATTCCCTATGCCGCCAGGCAATATTGCTAAGACTTTTACATACAATAGCGCCCTCCACCCTCCTACCCACAGTGCCCCGTGACATGCATGCCATGAAGACGTCCTCTTTTCTCTTAGCCACAGAGCGGGTGAGATCGTGAGACCGCAGTTTGCTATATAAAACCTTACCTTATTGCTAGACTTAATTGTCAAATCAAAAAGAAATAAAGTATTTCCACTTGACTGCTTTTGTCCCCCTTGTATGCATGTATGCATGTTTGTGTGTTGTCTTGTCATTTAGCCTTCAAGAAAGACTCTGCTAGGGTCGAAACGTCAGGCCACTAACTAATTTTTTGCATTTATACTACAGGTCCTTTTGGTTGGTAAGCAGTTTGCAACAGCTAATTCTAATTTCTCAGAAATAAAGATAAGAAGAAGTAGTCGCTTAGTTGAGTGTGTTTGTTTTGAGTATTGAATTATGAGTAATTCACAAAGTTGGGGAGGGCTCCGATTGGCATATGTGGGGGTACATCTTTTCCCCCGGTCAGTCTGAGCTCTCGGAGGGCAGCACCAGTGACACTCCGTCACCGGGCTCGCAGCCCTTCAGCCGGCCCCCGCAGCCTCAGTCGGCTGCGTCGACTGGCGGACCCGCCGACCAAAGAGGGGAGGCCTCCCGTTCCCCATCTTCGGTCAATGTGTGTGGGTCTATCCAATCAAAGGTTAAACGCCCCAGCAAGGCAGGGAAATCAGCCAGTGCTGGGGCTGGGGCGATGATCAAGAGAGGAAGGGCTAGGGTTGGCTCCAATCCAGAGCGCACCATGCCCACCCTCGACCCGGCCTCGGATCCTTGCACCCGGAGGGCATCCCCCCAGGGGTAAGCGCCACCGGGGTGGTGAACCGTTGTCACGTGATGATTTTATGGCGGCTTTTCAGACCCTCGCGGCCTCAATTTCCGGCCAGCGTGAGGATCAGAGCTTCGGCCCACTTGGCCCGTACATCCAGCCTGTCCTGTCCAGTCACGGCTGGGTACTTCCCTCACAGCCACCGCTCGCACCCAGCGCAAAAGAAATTGCGTGGGGTATCGCAGGGCAGGATGGATTGTCACGGGCACCATCCCCGCCAGGGATTAGCCTGCATCCTTCAGGGTCCCTCGTGTCTGATCCAGGATCGGCGTGGAGTGGACACAGCTCTGCCGTTCGGTGACACGTCTTTGCTGCGACCTTCTCAAGCCTGCCGACTCGTCCCCGGAAGTGGTTGAGTTGGCCACTAGCATTCAGCGGCTCTCAATTGCAGAGACTGAATTGCGCCTTGTCCAGCTGGACATTACTCGGGTGCTGGGGCTTCCCGCCGAGAAATCTGTGGACCCTCCCGTTGAACGTCAATCATTCAAACGGAGGACAGGCCCGACCCAGAGGAACGGGGCTCATTTCTCAGCTATGCCACTTGATCGGGTCTGCATTGACCGCATCAAATTTACTCAGTGTTCGGGGGTGCCCATTCCCCAACCATCATCTCACGTGTCGTCAGTGACTCCTCGTGACTGTGCGTCACACAAAAAGAGCAGGAAGAAGAGGAAAGCACGGCGTTCGCACCGTTCATCTTCCAGTAGCTCGGGTGACTCATCGGATCGATCCACCCGCGACAGGCGTCGCAAGGGAGACGATTCGATATCAAAGGCCGAATTTTTACAGGCTTTTCAGTCGATATCGACCTCCCTGTCGGCCCTCTAGGCCACCCGGCCGGTGCCCGTCGAAGTTGGCCCGCCTGATACGGCCATTCAGCCCTTACAACCATCGGTCGTTGGCCACGGTTGGTTGGGTATAGCCCAGAGAGAGATGCGACACACGGTTAGCCGTGCGCCGGACTCTTCACCGGTGTTAAGCCTACACCCATCGCATCATTTTCAGCTAAGGGGGTGGCTTACGCATCGGACCACAGCACTGTGCCGTTGGTCCCGCCAGGTTACCTGGATGGTTCCCGGTCCCCAGTGTCTACCCGTGCGTCACGCTCTGGCGATTCTGCAGGGGAGGAAGATGAAGTCGCCCAGCTACCAGGACTGTCCATAACAGAAACAGAGTTGGGACTAGTACAGCGAGACATGATTAAAGTATTGGATCTTCTCGCTGCAGAGGATCCCCTGCAGCAGACCAAAAAGACTTTCAAACGCCGCAAGGGGCCGGCGGGGGGAGGGACAGATTTTTCTCAAACTGCCGTTGGACCAAGTGTGCATTGACCGCATGCAGACAGTCATGACCAATGATAGATGGCGGCCTTATTCCTCTCGTGAGTGCGAATATTATCAGTTCCCGGAGGAGGACTTCCAGAAATTCTTCTCCACTCCTGCCCTCCATGACTCGGTGAAGGACAAGCTCGTCGCCAATGCCGGGGCTACCGCATCTAAGCGGGCGTTCCCGGATAAGATGCGTGACAAGTTTGAACAGACTTTGAGGAAACTTGATGTTGCCTCGCGGCTTGGTATGCGGTCTACGTCTGACCAAATACCTAGCCATGGGGTGTGAAGAGGACCCCACGGTGCTCGCTGATATGTTGGTGACTCTGGCCACGTCTGCTCGTCAGGGTAATGTCCTCGACACGCTTTTTCTTCCAGCTCCGGGTGCCCGCAAGGTTCGAGGTCCTTCCATTGGCGGGCGGGAGACCTTTTTGCAGGGAAATTTGAAGAATTTATGCAGGCAGAGGCCATTGTTGAAGGCGACCGAAAAGATCAACCTTAAAAAACCAGCTGCTCCTTCCACACCACAGGCCAAGGGCTAGACATCGTTTGTCATCCCTCGGCGTGGGTTTTGGAACCAGGCCGCAAGTTCGGCGGGCGCGCGCACTGCGCAGCCCCAGCCGTTCTCTGGACAGCAACGTCCAACTACTGGTCGCGGCTTCCGGGCCCGGCCCCCCGTTATCCCGGGGGCTGGCAGAAGTGACGTATTAGTAGGCAGGCATGTCAAACGTACGCCGTTAGGTTTCCGACGAGACGCTCAACTAAAAAAAATAAAACGGCCAAAATTATTGATTTTTGGTCCGCTTAATTAATTTTTTTTCTCCCCAAAACTTTGATAAATGCTTGAAAACTCTTTAATAAACATTTTTCAGAAGTTTTAAGATCATAGCTTTTTGATAAATTGTCTTAATTTGACTCCAAAATTGCGCCTTCATTCCACGATTTCACATGTCGCAAAATCAATTTGGAAAATTTAATAAAAAGTTGTGATGGCGCCACCAATTGTTCACAAATTTGGTATCAATGAAGAGCTTACGACGCATGCGCACTGAATCCGTTCAAACGTGATAAATTAATATTAATTGTATAATAAGACTTCAATATCATGACAGAGCCTTGATTAGTGCATTGTACCCTGTCATTAAAGTAAAAAGTTTCCTAATTTACCTGTTGTATGCCCTCTCTGCATTGGAATCAGGATCTGCTAGTGGGGTCATTAACCACGGTCGTACTGGGTAGCCAGAATCGCCCAAGAGAATGCCCTGCAGCCTGCCACCTTCAAACAGCTGCCTTATCCGACTCGCCTGTAGGATGCGGCTATCATGGGTGCTACCTGGCCACCTCGCAGCTACATTGGTGATCCGATAATTAGCATTGCATATAAGTTGGACATTTATGCTGTGTCTGCCTTTTCGGTTGACATAGATGTGTTCATTGTCCCCGAGTTTACATCCATGAATACAAATGTGGGTTCCATCTACCACACCAACTAGTTGGGGGGATCCTGCAATGGCGAAAAAACCTCTCTGCACATCCCGCACTGCTGCTGGGTTTGATGGAAATGAAATGTATTCATTTCTCATATGACAAAGTTTCAGAGTAACCCTTCTTACTACCCTGGAGCAAGTAGCAATGATGCAGCTGTGAATCTCACTTGCAGAGTCGAAGAGAGATCCTGTGGCGTAGAATCTGAGTGCGATGAATACCTGTAAACTTCTTGGTAGTGCTCTGTTTCGCCTTGTTGGATGTTGCAAACCTGCCTCTAACAAATCAATGATGTGCATGTACCCAAACCGCGTAAAACAATATTTTTTGAACATCTGCACATCATTAAACTCATCTAGTGGGTTCTTCCTATCTCTGAAAACCCTCTCCCTGCTCAAAGCATGCTGATTTTCCCTTACAAGAAGTTGAAAGGCCATAATTTGTCGAGATAACGTATGTTTACCACCTAAAGAACTGATATTAAGTGCTGTTAAGTTTCCCGCCAAATTGTCAATTGAGACTTAAGATTGTTTGATTTTATTCAAGTGTAGGGCTAAGATCAATTGGCGAGTAAAGTTAAGATCTTAACTTGCTTTATGAAACAGAGATAAGTTTAATTGTAAAATTTAGGAGTTTAAGATTGATTATTTGGAGATAAGATTACACCCCCAGATTAGGTTTCTTCTGATATTCCCCTACTTATATATGTCACAAAAAGCTATAAACAATGTAACCATCATCACATAAAACCAGCAAAACAGAGGCCATAATTCTTCTGCCTGTGCAGCGGCTGCAGTGTTTTACACACGACACACACACACATTTACTGACAATGCCGGTAGTGCGCGTGATCTCAGTTCATGCAGCGATTGTGCACTTAGTTTTTTTTCAACGGACCACACGAAAATGAATGACAGAAAACGTACAAAAGTCAAACTTTGTGGTGAAATACTGTTTTATTTGAAAGTCATAAAGGAAAGAAAAATAATAATATTTGAAGAAGTGAATCTATGTTTATTAAAAATATTTCCAACATACTCATGCTACCCATTTTTGTTTAAGTTTTTGGGTAGAATTCAAGTGAAATTTTGAAGCAAAGTAGCAATGTTTACGATTTACTCGGAAAAACATCTAAAATAAGCTAATTTCAAAGTGCTTTTACCGGAAAGCTACATGGCCAAATTTGATAATATTTTTACTTTTGTTCATCTGTTGTCAAGACCTTCCCAAAAATGCAAAAAAAATAATGAAAAATGTTTAATTTAAAAATGACCTGACGTGCCTAGTATTAGACTAGCGGCAGCCTCCCATCGTCGGACCCGTGGGGGGGGCCGCCTTCGCGACTTTGCAGGGTCCTGGGCTCAAATGACAACCGACCGATGGGCGCTCGATACAGTTGCTCGCGGCTACGCGATCGAATTCACGAGCACCCCTCCGTCGGACATGCTGGTTCGGCCGACGCCGATCCCGACCAACCCGGTACAACGCCTATGCCTCGAGGGGGAGATCCAATCCCTCATCGAAAAAAAGGCGGTTCATGTGCTTCCACCGGGGGAGACAGGTTCGGGGTTTATGTTGATCTTCTTCTTGGTACCCAAGAAGCAGGGCGGCACTTGACGTCCCAACCTGAACTTCAAGTCTTTAAACAGGTTTGTACGGCCCCGGTGTTTTCGGATGGATACTCTCAAGATCACTTTGGAGTCCATCCGGAGGCCGGCATGGGCGGCAAGCCTGGACCTCAAAGACGCCTACCTTCACGTCCCCGTTTGCCCGGAACACTGGGAATTCCTTCGGTTCCAATACAAGAACATCCGATACGAATTCTCAGTGCTCCCGTTCGATCTCTCCACCCCCCCCCCCGGGTCTTTACCCGATTAGTGAAGGTGGTAGGGGCCGCACTACGGAGGCGGGGAGTGTTGGTTTACACTTACCTCGACGACTGGTTGATCGTGGGTCAGTCCAGGGCCTCCACGGCAGCGGCGCTCGATCTATCATGGCGCCTCACAGCCGAGCTGGGGTTTCTCATGAACACCAAGAAATCCCGCCCGACACCCTCCCAGTACCCACAGTTCCTGGGAGCATAACTCGACCTTCGGGTCGGACTGGGGGGCGACCCTTGGCCCAAGCCAGGTGGCGGGTTGCTGGGGTCCCGAGCACGGCTCGACCAACATAAATGTCCTCGAACTGTTAGCAGTGTCCAACGCTCTCGAGCACTTTCGCAGGACGGTGGGGGGCCAGGCGATGCTGATCCAGTGTGACAACACCACTGTCGTGGCGTACATCAACCGCCAGGGGGGGGACTCGGTCGTCCCAAATGCGCGCCCACACCTTGGAGCTTCTCCATTGGTGTATGCGCAACGAAGTCTCCCTTACGGCAATTCATCTCCCGGGCGAGGAGAATATCACAGCCGACGCTTTGTCAAGGTGTTGGATCTGCCCGACGGAATGGACATTGCATCCTCAGGTCGTGCAGTCGCTGTTTCAGCTGATCGACCGTCCACACATCGATCTGTTCGCTTCATGCAACAACCATCAACTCCTGCTGTACTGCACAAGGGGCCCCGACCCCAACGCATAGTGGAGGGACGCTCTGGCTTTTCAGTGGGATGGACTCCTATCGTATGCTTTTCCCCAAATCTCACTTCTCGCCCGGTTCATTACCAAACTGGAGCAGGAGGACTGCAAAATCCTCCTTATAGCTCCTTTCTGGCCTCGCCAGCCGTGGTTCAGCCGCCTGACCAGACTGCTGGTTCATCACCCAGTGGTCCTCCCCCAGAGAGCGGACATCCTCTTACAACCCAGCTCGGGCCTCCAGCACCCAGCCCCTCAGCATCTCCACCTGACATGCTGGGTGCTGTCACGCAGTCACTCTGCACAGCAGGGTTTTCACAACGAGCTGCGGCGATCGCAGCATGTAGCCGGCGAGCATCCACCAGAAAGCTGTATAATAGCAGGCTACAACATTTTTATTGATGTTGCAAGCGGCAGTCTCTTCATCCCCCAATACTAATGTAGGGGAGGTAGCAGATTTTTTAGTGTACCTTTTTGAGGATGACCTCAAGGTACAATTAAGAACTATACCGTGCGGCTGTCCACAACGGGTTCCCTGATGGGTCCTCCGTTTCAGACAGCCAGGCACTTGGCCAACTGATTAGGGGGATGTTTGTCTCCCGTCCCCCAGTACGTAAGCTTGTGCCCGCATGGGACCTTTTCGCCGCCATATGAGCCGATGGGTAGCGCAACTCTGCTGCACCTATACATTAAATTGACTTTTTTGTTAGCTGTAGCTACGTCAAGGTGACGTAGTGAGCTGCACTCCCTGACTACGGAGGCAGGCCACATCCGGTGGGAGCCGGGTGGGGTTCGGCTGATACCATCAACTGTTTTTTTGACCAAGAACCAGTCTGACACCTTCTCCCCTCTAGACATCTTTGTGCCAGACATCAAGGCTCATTCGTCGGTCCTAGAGGACAAGTTTTGGTGCCCGGTCAGGGCACTAAAGTGATACATCAGTCGTACAAAATCACTTCGTAGCCACCCGCAGTTACTTATTACATCGACCCCACAGCATGGCCCGGCGTCCCGGGACACTGTTACTCGGTGGTTGGTTGCGGCGATACGGGCGGACGCAAATGTGCCAATGGCGGGAGCAGTGAAGGCCCACGAAATCTGGGCAGCATCCACATCATGGGCATTTTTTAAAGGCGTTTCTTTAAAAGATATAATACAGGCAGCCTGCTGGAAGACCCCAAATACATTCACTGACTGCTACTTGAGGGGTGTACTCCAGACAGAGGGCAGAGCGAGAAAGGACGGTTCTGACTGCAGCCAGCAGGGCATCCTCCTTGGCACAGAACCCGCCCCAACCAGGGACTTCACAACAATAGGTGAGTCTCCATGTTTCATTGTTCTCTGATCATTGATTCTGTTTTATTAATGTAAATAAACATGATGTTAGATTTCGCTCCCGTCTGGGGCGCCTGGGGCGCCATATAATACCCTGACATCTCGCATACCCACCTCCAGTACTCAGTGCGAGTCTATGCAAAAATAGTATTGAGCTCTACAGGTAAGTATGAGTGAAGTAGACTCCCCCCCCCCCACCCCACAATAGTGTGCTTCGGGGTCTACGAGCAAATACTTACCTGTAAAGCATCCCTCCCTCCGTCCCCACAGGCCTTGATGTCTCGGTTTTCCTTGATTGGTGCACGAGAAAAGAGGAGGATCACGCGATATACCGCGGGGCACTATGGGTAGACCAATAGAGGGCGCTATGCTAAATCTTAGCGGTATTACCTGCCGGTATAGAGAAATATGCAAAAATAGCATTGAGCTCTACAGGTAAGTATTCGCTCGTAGACCCCAACCACACTACTGCGGGGGGAGTATACTCCAAGCGGGCGGAGACTTATTATCCGTTCCCCTCAGGGGACTTTGATAAATATTGTCCCGACAGAGTGGTCCCTCCGCCCCAAGGTGGCCCAGTTGCTTTTTCGGTTGATCGACCGGCCCCTCGTGGACTTGTTTGCCTCTCGGGCAAACAATCAGCTGCCGATCTACTGTGCGAGGGGTCCCGACCCCGAGGCTTGGCAGATCGACGCACTGGCCATGCACTGGGAAGGGCTGCTGCATGGCGTACGCTTACCCACCCATCTCCCTCATTCCACGGGTGCTGACCAAGATCGAGCAGGATCACCGCAGGGTTCTCCTGATCGCCCCAATTTGGACACGTCAGCCTTGGTTTCCTTGGCTGGTCAGGCTCCTGATGGTGCACAGGCCGGTGGTCCTCTCACAACGACCGGACCTCCTGTACCTGCTCGACAGCGGGCTGGCGGCAACTACGGTGAAGAATTACCGGTCAGCCATCGCAACAGTTCACACGGGGTTTGTCGATAAATCAACGGTTTCCGATAACCAGGCGATTCGGCAACTGACTAGGGGGATGTTTGTTACTCGTCCCCCTGTGCGCAAGCTGGTCCCATCATGGGACCTCTTTAGCGTACTGTCAACTCTGACCAAACCTCCCTTCGAACCGCTAAGTGGGGCCACATTGTTGCATATGTCCATCAAGTTGGCATTCTTCACTCCCTTACAGTGTCGGCAGGACACATTCTTTCGAACCCCCAGACATCTTTGTCCCTGACCTTAAAGCCTTTTCGGCGGTTGCGGCCAACACACTTTGGTGTCCTGTGCGGGCATTGAAGTGTAGCTGTTCGTGTCTACGGTTCCGCCATTCTGACCAGCGTCCCGCAATACGATCGCTCGTTGGGTTGTCACAGCTATCTGCTCGGTGCCGGGCGGGTGGCCTGGTTCGTGCCCATGAGGTGCGGGGAGTGTCTTCCTCATGGGTTTTTTTTTTAAAGGTGTCTCCATGAGTGATATCATGAGGGCGGCTTCCTGGAAGAACCCTACCATGTTCTCCGACTGCTACCTGAAGGATGTTCTGCAGGTAGATGGGAGAGTGGGTCGAGCGATGTTGCAGGCGGCCAGCCGAGCTTCAAAGCCAAGACAAGCTCCACCTCGTCAGGGGACACACTAGTAGGTGAGTTTCCCTTATAATAGAGTGCCTAAAATTTACTTATGTTTTGTCTACCCATGGGGACGACACCTCTCGTTCGTTCGTTCGTTCGTGCATGGACCATGACCGGGCTTAGCGTCCACCAAAGCGTTCTCTGGTTCTACGCCCCCTGTAGACATGCATAGCACCGCGTATACCCACCGCCTTTTCTCAGTGCGAGTCTATGCAAATTAGTAATTCGACTCTACCGGTAAGTAGAGTGAAGTAGACTCCCCCCCCCCCCCCCAAGTAGTGTGGATGGGGTCTACAAACGAATACTTAATCCCTCCTTCCCCACATACTCGGTTCTTGGGTGCTTACATCTGGTAGGGCTCATAGAAAAGAGGACGTCTTCATGGCATGCATGTCGCGGGGCACTGTGGGTAGGAGGGTGGAGGGCGCTATTGTATGTAAAAGTCGTAGCAATATTGCCTGGCGGCATAGGGAATATGCAAATTAGTAATTCGACTCTACTGGTAAGTATTCGTTCGTAGACCCCATCCACACTACTGTTGGGGGGGAATTTAGGTGATGCATTGTGCATCAGGTGGATATTTAGGTGTTATGTAATAAGGGTGTGAATGGGGTTGAAATAGATGTGCCAAAAGATATAGAAGACAGTTTCTAAGGAGCACTTTCACAGCCTACAGGGCATCTTCTCTGATCCACATCGAACGTCAAGCACAAGCTAATTACATCGACAAAAGAGTCAAGCAAGTTGTTGCCAGTTCTCAAGGAGCACTTTTAGATAAGTTTTATAGCCTTATTTCATCCAAATTTACATGCTTCGAGCCAAAGATAAGCACGTGCAGAAGATTACAGACAGTCAGTTAGTGAAAATTCAGCAGAACATTTTAGCCAATGACAATTATACATTCAAATGTAAGTTGTGAAGCCCAATTTTAAATTCAATGCATAAGTCGCCACCAAACTGAGAGAAGCAGAAGCCAATGTGTATAATCTCAAGGATTTTCCATTGGCAATCCAGAGCATATCTGAAGGTATGCATTGATAAATCATTGCCAAAAACTGATAGTCGACGCCCAGAGTAGGGATGAAAGCTTATTGTTCAAGAATATGAATCCAACCCACTTGCTTCAGATTCTGAAGAAGAAAAGAAAATCAACCAGGCCGAGTCCAGAGCCACTAAGAAGCTGAAGATCATGCAGGTCAGAAGAATCAAGAAAGCTACAATTCATCATGGCCAACTTTTCATCCTGCAGTGAGATAGGGACCAAGTGCTCAGCAGATGAGAGTGAGCGGGGTGACACCAATCAAGAAACCGGGGGACTGGAAGTTTTCTTGTCTTTGCTAATTCCAAGTGATAAGATAAGTGATACTACTTGTTCTATTATTATTCTCAAACATGAAATCAATCAGAAAGCCGATTATAAACCATCACCATTAATAAAAGAAACTAAAGATGTACCAAATAAATCAGTTGAATTTACAGCAGTAGGCAGACTAGTGAATTCCTTAAAACACTTGAAAGTCAGATTATCTTCACATTAAAATGTTTCATGGGAAAAAGAAGGTGTAGTACATTACTATCAATTCAAAGTACTGCCTTTCGGATTGGCGACTGCACCATACATTTTCACTAAAGTAATTCTTGCCCTTAACCAAACCTTTGAACAAACACTCAAAATTAGTATCACAGTGCAAAAGTCGTTGCAAGATTTTGGTTTCTTGATCTCATGTGAGAAATGCGTTTGAGAACCTTCACAAAATATACAATGGTTGGTTTCAGCTGGCACCTGACCTCGTTTCATTACACGCTATACCAAGTAGAATTGATAGGCCTTAAAATATGCTTGAGTCACTTATTCGGATGGCTTCAGTAGTTGGTCAATTTTTTTTTTTACAAATTCAGTCGAAAAATTGGTAAGATTGAAAACCAGTGCAAATACTTACCATTGCTGGTGGTCACACTCGTATGATAAGGATAACGATAATTTATAACGATACGATCAATACCGCTGAAATCGCTTTGGAAGCGTTTTTCTTTAAGTTCTAACGATACGATTTTTACTATTGACCAATCAGCATTGAGCTTGACAATTTCGTCACGTGTGGCAGCAGTTGCCAGAAAAAAAAGATGGATGACGAAAAAACAGATTTTAGAAGTGGAAAAAGAACACAGTTTTGTACAATAAGAGCCATGGCAGCTTCAAGGATGTGAGGAAGAAGAATGATATTTGGGCAGAGATTGGCCTGAGGCTGGGATGCACTGGTAAGCATATTATCTTTTAATTTACAATGTATTTTTAGTGAACTCGGGCGACACTGAACATCATGCATTGCGAGTGGACTAGTGTGCGTACATACCAAATGAACAAAAATATAATAGATAAAATCAATTGCCACAACACTAGGTGCTCACTTAGCCCGATTTAAAAAAAAGACACTCACCATTCCCATTATGAAATGACTACTAGTGTAATAAACCACAAGGCTGGCATTGTTGGTTATGTAAATGATTTAATCTGAGTCGTCTGACACTGAGAGGTAACAATAAATGTACGACATCATTATGATGTACTTGATGTAGGGGTTACTGAAAGGCAATCAAATTGAAACGATAATGCCCCGCCAGGATATTGCGTCTTTTTTGCGTCTACCTTGCAGAAAGATAATTTCATTAAGAAAAATACCAACAATTTGCAATAAGAAAGGCTTAAGAAATGACATTAAAAAACAAACCTGGCCGCTTGGTGGCTCAAAATCCAACCATAATATGAACAAACGGTTTTAAAATGGCTGCTCACATCGGAACAGAGCTGATGCGTTTGTGTGTTCTCGTTACTGATAACTGCATATATTGGTTGTTCTAAATCAAGTGAAATAGTAGTGCCACGACTATTACTAAGCCACCTACCTAGTATTTCTTAATATTGGCACATTTCACTGTGGTAAGTACATGTATCCCCAAAAGTTTTTAAAAAATTCCTTTTCATTTTTACTCAGTTTTACATGTTAATGGCATTCAAACACAAATTATATTTGTATTTTGTTTTTCTAACTCATCAGTCTCGTGGAATTATGAGGCTATTGTTTTAGTTTCTCAACAAGTTACACTTGCATGGCAGTCATTTAAACACACATTACATGTACCCTATCAGCCTGTGACTGGGTCATAACGATCATAGGACTCTTCCCCACAAAGTGTGCCTTTTAGGAAAAATAGTCTAAACAGAAGTCTAAACTTCCGAAGTCAAATTTATTATGACTTGTTGTCCCTTCCTATTTTCTGTAGGACTTCAAGTAATCTGCATGTTTTGCACAATTTCGACATTGATGAGGCACAGAATGACAGCACAAGTGTCAATTATTTTCTCTGTGAGAGCTAGGAGGATGAAGACATGTCATCATTGCCCCCTGGCTCTTCTGCATTGCCATCATCAGCACCTTTAGTGACTTAAGCGACATCGTGCTCAGGGATCACTACTGCACCATCAAGAAAAAGGAGACGTGGAGATGACATGTAGGTTGATAAATCATATTTAACTATCTCCAAAATAAGCACTCAAGTTCAACCGGGCAGTCTGATGAGATCTTTACTTTTTTCAATTCCACGACAAGCACTGTGAGAGCTCTTCCAACGAGAAAGAGAGCTGAGATAAAATTCAAAATCCACCAAACAGTCCATGAGGCAGAGATGGAAGTTCTGTATCCAAACATAATGCCCTGTTATTGACCTCTGTGCATTCTGATGTTTTAAAACATTACTTCCATCTTAGTTGGTATTTTCATTTAAAGAAACTGTTTTTCTTGTCTTTACTGCTTCAATTTTGAACATTCCCAGTTTCTATAGAGTTTAACTTCAAAAAAGAGTTTAACTCCAAAAAAGAAAGAAAGAGATAGATTTGGTCATACAAGTGCAAACACCCCTCCTCCCTTCCAGCTAAACCCAACAATCTATCTACAAAGTTAACAAATATTATTTTATAGGGTGTCCTTATGAGATGCTGATTTTGAACATAGCAATTTATTGTGACACTAAACAAAATTCAGAAATAAAAAGCCTGAAATATTTCAAGAAGTCCTGTGATATTCTTTAAATGATAAAATATTTAATTAAAAGGAAATTATACATAACTTTATAAGATTTTTCAAACGACCTTACACTCGTATGGTCAAATTTACAAGTTTCTGTCTGTAATTGACAAGTGTTTACGCCTTTAAAATGTTTCAAACATTTGAACTTGTAATTAACATGGTATTTTATATTAAGGATAATATTCAGTGTCTCTGTACATTGTTTATTTTAGATTGTTAATATTCTATTTATCATTAGTGGTGATTAAATATATACACAATATGCGATTCATATACACTGTTCTGATAATTTGAAACATTTTCATTGAATGAGTAATTGATTACTTGATTACTTTGAAATATGATTCTACTCATGGTTGGTATAAGGGTGGAGGGGTGCTAGGGGGAAGGGGGGGCTTTGAAATTCATGATAAATTATATGTGGAAAATTCCATTTGCAAAGAACTTAAATATGAACTGTTATATCTTGTTTATCCCCCCCCCCACCCTTTTTTCAGAATATTCATGAATCCAGACACTTCTTTTTGTTTTTCTCCAGCTATGTCTTCTTTTTAGGAACAACAGCAACATGACTTCTTCATTCCTGTTGGCCATTTTGTTCTTACACTTTGTTGTCATTCCGTTTTATCTTGAACGATGTATCGTTTTGCGACTGTTCGATCGTGTCAGTGTGACCTGGTAGGCCGATATGTCGGATTTGGTTTTGTTACGTTTTCGTAATCATTCTCGTTGTCGTTCCAGTGTGACTGGGCCTTTATGATGAGAATAGATTTTGAAAGAAGGATGTTAGAGCCTTAAACGAAAAAGGTTTAAGTATTGAGACTGAAAATGACCATGTAATTGAAGCATATGGTGATTCATCCGATATTTTGGATATGGCGGATACATTTCCCTTTGTGCAGGAGCCTTACTTTGAAGGCACAGAAGTGGTTGGTTCATGGGACAGAGAAGCTCAGCAAATCCCCAGTTGGAGAGAAGCTAGTTGGTAGCAATTATCACCATGTCGTCATCAGATAACCAGGTTTCAGTCACTAGCATTTTGTCAACATCAAACAATACAATGTGGTCCAATAAGGTGGCCGTTTTGTTGAGAATGGAGATGGCATTCCAAAGATGCATGGATAGACTTGAAAAAGGCTTGCCAAGGGAAATTGGTCGCAAGTTAGAAAGGACATTGGTATGGGAAATGTATTTTTGTGTGTTTTCTGACCTAGGGACACAGCGAGTCTGGATCTTTTTTTAACATACATGTATGAGTTCCTGCGCATCGACCTCTTGCATGATGAGCAATGCCCAGTTTCTTTAGAGTGTTATATGACTTGGCAGACATGGGGGTTCTACTCACAGTAGCTGTTGTTTAGTGTAGCGATGCACAGTAGCAGACACAATTGATGGTCTATTGTTGACTGACTGCTGAACAGAAACGGCAATGTTCGAAGCCATTGTTAGGATGTTGCACTCGCAACCATCATGGCTACTGGTGGGCCTACTCACATTTGGGATTCGATGTCCGAAATTCCCTCCCGAACTTATGGCATGCCGAGTGGTTAAGCGCACCAGAATTTAGCTCTGTTGTTTCTGGTCAGCAGAGTTTGGGTTCGAGTACTGGTCTTGACACTTGTTGTCCTTAAGTACGACACTTAACACTTATTGCTTCATCCTTCGGATGGGATGTAAAGTTGTAGGTCTGGGTAAAAAAACTCAGTACCTTATTGTTAAGAGAAGGGGTTCGCCCGATGTTTTGTGGTATGGTTGGCTGCAGATTGCGCCTTAGCACCTTGTAAACCATTACATAGTGCTACAGAAATAAATGGGTTTTGTATTTCAAACATAGCTCCACATACCTTGTAGAAAAAAGCAATGAGCGCTTTGAGATGCCCTGAGGTATGATAAAGCACTATATAAGAACTGCGCATATATTTATTACTTGCTAGTCAAAAACAAAAAAACTGTTTCAGTTATTTACAAATTTATGACAATTTTGGATGTCAAATGGAGAGCATGAGTGATGCTGCTTTTTGTCTAAGACATTAACACACTATTTATACAGGTAATTGCAGCAAATCATTACAAAAATAAGGATCCTTTACGTTTCGAAATTGCAGACTAACAAAAAGAAGTCACACTAATTGACAGAAGTTGAATTTCTGTTCAGCAGATACAGTGGACAGCACAGAGTGTGATGGAGACAGTGTCAACAATTATGACGTTCAAGATGTAGAACAGGAACGTGAGGAGGAGATTGTCTCGGAAGAAGCAGACGAAGATAAACCTGATAACGACAATGGCAGTCTTAAGGAGGATGAAGAGGGGATTGAAGAGGATGAAGCTAATCTTGTGAGGAGAATTGATATAGGAAATGAGGTCATGGCTCAGTCACAAGAGGATGGTTGGTTCTATGGAGGTAAGTAGAAGTAATCGTAACTTGAACGGTAAACTACAAATTATTAAAAACATTTAAAGGAAGGGTATACCTTTGGTAATTACTCCAAAAATTAATGACCATAAAAACTAACTTGGTAAAGAGCGCTAGTTTTTAGAAAAACAAGTAAAACAGTTAGTTTTTATCTTACAACTCCAAAACCAGAAATTTGAAAATAGTGAAAACATTTAAGTGGGTTTTTTACTATTTTCTCCCAACTCCGATGGCAAATTGAGCTTAAACTTTCACAGGTTTGTTATTTCATGTATTATGCTGGGTCACACAAAGTGCGGATACTGGTCTTTAATAGTAATAATAGTTAAGTCTTACATAGGGCACGTATCCACCACTAATAAGATGCTCAAGGCACTTTGACAATTACCAATGTTGTACACTTTCTTTAAGGATTTTGTAAGAGTCATCTGGACATCGTTCCTTTAAGACACGAACGGGAGGAGAGGAAACGCGCAGTATGCCGTTCCCGATCCTCCCGTTAGACTGCCTCTGCGTGGATCGGTCAAGAGCACAGCCTCTCTGAAGAAATGGATCCCGCACACGAGAAGATAAAAAAAAAATTCAGTACCCACAAAAGGACTGTGTGGACTTTTTTTTACAGTCCCCACTATACAATCTACCGCTAAGGACAAGCTTTCGAGCGATGGGGGTAAGGCCTCGACTAAGGCGATCTTCGCTGACAAGGGCAAAGCTCAACTGGAAGAGCAGATGAAGAAGATTGATGAGGCTGCTCGTTTTGGCGCCAAAGCTAACGCCTTTCTTCTGCTGCTGTCAGAGTATATTGTCTGCGCCTGTGAGGAGGGCGCATCCACCCCAGCGGACATGTTGGCTGTAGCTTTTCGTTGCTTGGAGGAGGGCCTCAGGATGTCCCTGGAGCAGTTTACTCGGATCTCCCTCCAGGCTACCAATCCTTGAGACATTATACATTCCCTACGACGGAGCAAAAAAGAAATTGGAAGATATTTCTCTCCTGGGGAATGACCTCTTTGGGGGACAATTTCAAGAGGTCCTCGAGACAGAGGCCAAACGTCTGAAGAGTGCAGACAAACTGAACCTGCGGAAACCAATGACACCGAAGGCTAAGTTTGGGGGGAAGAAGACCAACAAGGTCGGCTTTACGCCACATCCAGCGTTTCGTAAGGCCCTCAAGTCCTCTTTACAACAGACCCCTAGGACATCTCCCAGCTTCACTCCGCCGACACCTCGCTACTCCCAGCCTGCCCATCAGAACTTCCAGATGGGCGGCAGGGGGCCCCCTCTCCTCCCCACTACTCGGGGGGTAGAGGCGGTGACGTCCTGCTCCCGAGCTCTGGCCCCCGACCGGGGACCCGTCGGGGGCCGCCTCAGAGATTTCGCAGAAATGTCAGTTCCGGCGAACAGGGAAAAACGCCTGACTCTAGAGAAAGAGATATCCTCCCTTTTAGAGAAGCAGGCCGTGCGTCTGGTGGCGGAATCACAACAGTTCCAAGGGTTCCTTTCGCCGTTTTTTCTAACGCCCAAAAAGGGAACAGCAGAATGGCAACCTATCATAAATCTGAAACTGCTCAATCGGTTTGTCAGGCCAAGGCGCTTCCGGATGGAAACACTCAAAGTGATCCTGGAGTCGCTACCCAAAGCAGTGTGGGCAGCGTCGATCGACCTAAAAGATGCGTACCTCCACATACCCATCTTATTGGAGCACTCCCAATACCTCCGATTCAGATATCGGGGGCGCAAATTGGAATTCACGGCCCTCCCGTTCGGACTCTCGACGTCACCAAGGGTGTTCACAAGAGTCACACGAGCAATCGCAGCCTATCTGCGTCGTCAGAATATCATGATTTATATGTACTTAGACGACTGACTGGTTGTCGGCAGATTGAAAGAGGAAACGGCCCGAAACCACAGACCGCCTGCGAGGTGACAAGGGCCGTAGGTTTCATCATAAACGAGGAGATATCCTGTTTCATACCAACCCAGTCTCCGACCTTCCTAGGCGCGATTGTTGACCTTCGGAACAGCATGGCCTTCCCCACAATGGAACGCATCACAGCTCTGCTTCAGTGCGTGGACCTGTTCCTATCCTCCGCTACGGCCCCAGCACGGGCTTGGTTAAAGCTCCTTGGTCTCATGGCCAGTCTTGTAGACATGGTTCCATGGTGTCGCTTTCGAATGCGACCACTCTAGTTACATCTCTTGTCACATTACAGGCCGAGAAGGGACTGCATATCCGTTCTCGTGCCAACCAGCATTCACATCCCTCCTCATCTTCGGTGATGGCAACAAGAGGAAAATGTCAATTGCGGTCTGGGGTTCCCTCCGAGGGCTCCACAGGTCACAATTTCAACCGACACACCCAACAGGGGTTGGGGTGCATCCCTGGGCCCGCGGCAGACAGCCGGAGATTGGGACGAGTTTTTCAAGTCACAACACATCAACATCTTGGAGCTCCAGGCGGTCTTCAATGCTCTGCGACATTTTCGGACCGATGTGAGGAACCGTACGGTTCTCATCGGACAACACGACAGTCGTGTCCTATGTAAATAGGCAGGGAGGCACACGGTCACCACAGCTATACCTCCTCACCTGGGATCTATTCCATTGCCTCATCCAGAACAAGATAGTTCTTCATGTAATCCACATTCCAGGAGTGAAAAACACGTTGGCGGACGCCCTGTCGAGAGGTACAGTGATCCCTACAGAGTGGACCCTGCACAACGGAGTAACGCAACAGATCTTCACGACAGCGGGCCGACCGCACATAGATCTCTTTGCGACAGAAATAAATGCCAAACTCCCGGTATTCTGCGCAAGGTTTCATCATCCCGTAGCATGGGTCACCGACGCCCTGGCCATAGACTGGACAGACATGTTCGCATATGCGTTCCCTTCGATATCCCTTCTCCAGAGAGTCATAGGGAAGATGGACCAGGAACTGTGCCGATTTCTCCTGATTGCTCCCTTCTGGCCACGCCAACCATGGTTCCTGAGGCTAGTGAGACTCCTGATAGGGGATCCTCTAATCCTCCCGGATCGACACGATCTCCCATACCAACCACACTCCCGTCTACTGCACCCCGGCACCGGGAAGACCTCCACTTAGCGTGTTGGCCACTGTCCAACGATCCCTCATTGCAGCAGGCCTTTCTGAGGAAGCTGCTGCCCTGGCAGCAAAGGGGCCTTGCCTCTCAACACGAAAGGTTTACGATAGTCGACTTCAACATTTTAGTCGGTGGTGTGCAGAACGATCGGTGGATCCAATCACAGCATCTTTAGCGATGGTGTCGGACTTTCTGGTCCACCTCTTCAAGTCCCAACTGAAGGTGGCAACAATAAATAATTACAGATTGGCCATTGCCGCGGTCCATGCAGGGTTCCCCGATGGTTCCGCAATCTCATCGAGCCCTGTACTAACACAACTAATTCGGGGCATGTTTAATGAAAGGCCCCCAAGACAAGAGGCTTGTCCCATCCTGGGACTTGGGACACGTGCCAGAGAACTTAGCAACGCCTCCCTTATGAACCAGCGAACCTATCATCACTGTTGCAACTTTCCACTAAGTTGGCCTTCCTTATTTAGCTTCGGCTAGGCGGGGATGTGAAATCCAGGCACTAACGATCCAACCGGGACATCCGTCTTGTCCCCGAGGCAACGTTCCTGACAAAGAATCAGACGGCAGTCTTTACTCCGCCTGACATCTTCATTCCCGAAATTGCGTCGATATCGTCGGTGCGATCAGACAGGCGCTGGTGCCCCGTACATTCCCTCAAATGGTACCAAGTCACTTAGGGGGACTTGCGATCAAATATTGATCTCGACCACTCCCCCACATGGTCCAGCCTCCAAAGATACAATCAAGTGGTGGATTTTATCAGCAATCAAGTCGGCTAACCCCGACTGGCTGTCCAACAAGGACACAGACAGTCATACGTGCACACGACGTTCGCGCCGTGTCCACATCCTGGGCATTCTTCAGGGGGATTTCGTTTGCAGAGATATCAAAAGCAGTTTGCTGGAAGGGCCCATCAACCTTTACCACCTGCTATGTGCGAGATGTCCTTCAGAACGAAGGTGCCTTTGGGAGAGCAGTACTGTCAGCAGCTCAACCCAGAAGGGAATCCCAATCAAGTGAGCCTTCCAGGAGGCACCAGGAAAGAACTTGAGGTGAGCCCAAAAGTTTTCTGACATTCATAAATACATCCTGTGGGATGAGTCTATGAGTGATACTTTACCTTCAGGGTTACCTCTTTGGATGAATAAAAGAAGGACGTAAAATGGCGGAGCTACTACATAGCATACTGGGTGGGCGAGCCTGCCGGCTATGAAATATGCATAAGTAGTGGCTATTTGGGTAAGTATCACTCATAGACTCATCCCACACATCTTTGGTGGGGGAATTGCTTATAAGCACAGGCATCGAGCAAAAGCAAAAGTTCATCAATAAGAACAACCCTGTTTACTTATACAAAAACGAGTCCCAGAGCACTCTGAGCACTGGGTGAGTCTCGGAGCACTTTTTAAATTTGTTTGTCTCCAATCGAGCTTAGATGAAACTAATGGCTTCAAAAACACCCCGTTTTCTTATTTAAAATAAATCTTATAGCATTCTGTGCACTGAATCTCTCCCTGGGCACTTTTTGAAATATTTTTGTCTCCAATCAAGCTTAGATTCAATTAAAAGCTTCAGAACACCCCGTTTTCTTATACAAAATAAATCTTATAGCATTCTGTGCACTGAATCTCTCCCTGGGAACTTTTTGAAATATCTTTGTCTCCAATCAAGCTTAGATTCAATTAAAAGCTTCAGAACACCTCGTTTTCTTATACAAAATGAGTCCCAGAGCATTCTGAGCACTGGATGAGTCTCGGAGCACTTTTTAAATTTGTTTGTCTCCAATCAAGCTTAGATTCAACTGAAAGCTTCAGAACACCTCGTTTTCTTATACAAAATGAGTCCAGAGCATTCTGAGCACTGGATGAGTCTCGGAGCACTTTTTAAATTTGTTTGTCTCCAATCGAGCTGAGATTCAACTAAAAGCTTCAGAACAATCAAGCTTAGATTCAACTAACGGCTTCAAAACACCTCGTTTTCTTATACAAAATAAATCTTACAGGGTTCTGTGCACTGAATCTCTCCCTGGGCACTTTTTGAAATATTTTTGTCTCCAATTCAATTAAAAGCTTCAGAACACCCGTTTTCTTATACAAAATAAATCTTACAGCGTTTTGTGCACTGAATCTGTCTGTGGGCACTTTTTGTATATTATTGTCTCCAATGAAGCTTAGATTCAACTAAAAGCTTCAGAACACCCCGTTTTCTTATACAAAATGAATCCTACAGCGTTCTGTGCACTGGGCATTTTTTAAATATTTTTGTTTCCAATCCAGCTTAGATTCAACTAAAAGCTTCAGAACACCCCGTTTTCTTATACAAAATAAATCTTA